>NQII01000076.1:197118-272677 GCA_002778355.1 Clitarchus hookeri | reverse complement strand
GTAATAGCCGTTTCACTGCAGATCGGTTTACACGCCTTCCGGGACCGCACATGAGCGGAAGGGAAATGCCCCGGCGCGCATGCGCAACAGCGTTCCTTATCGGCATTCCCCCAGTGCGCATGTGGCACGGGACGCCAATGGACGCCCGCGTTACATAACCCCCGGGCACGCGAGGCGCCGCGGCAACAGGCGACCACTCTGGAGAGCGCTGTATAAGAGGAGGGGGAAAGCGACATGCGCACTGCGGGAGGGGTGTACACCTCTCGAGTAAAAAAAAAATGCGCCCGAGGCTGCTTTCTGCGTGTTTGTGTGTGTTGTGCGTGACGTAAAAAAATGCCTACCTTCCCCCCTCATGTAGGGAGAGACACATTACTGCGCTTTCGACGCGACACAGAGAGGAAAGCAAGCATAGGCCACCATTTTCCCTTCCACAATCGATACCCTCGCCCACCAATCATGGAGCGGCGTGGACCCCGCAGCCCCGACCTGTCTGAGTCATCCCGAGCCTCAAGCTCGCCTTCAAACTACAATTTGGGAGGGGAACGGAGGGGAAGGCAGCCGTCACAGGAGGGAGAACGCGGACAGGGAGGATACGAGTCATGCGCAGACGCACTGCGCATCCATCACATTACCGCGCGCAGCGACCAAGCTGTGATGGTAACAGTAATAATAATGTTACGACGCCCTCCATGGGTTATATTTAGAAACGTGCACACTGTAACAAGCCATCTTTGAACGTCACGCCATATTGAATAAATACTTTTTTTTGTGTCCACTCTCTCTACGTCNACACTGTAACAAGCCATCTTTGAACGTCACGCCATATTGAATAAATACTTTTTTTTGTGTCCACTCTCTCTACGTCCCCGGTACAACCAACTGCAGTCTGGGATTGATAATGGAGCTACATTATGCATAATTACCCCTAGGCTACAAAAGACAAAAAAAAACGCTTTCGACATTTAGTTTAGTTCCTTACTGGTTACTGTTTGCATGATGGCTGGATGAATTTAGCTTTCGCTTTATTTGGAATGTAATTTACGATATTTTAATGTTTTCTATATGCATATGTGGTATAATGTATAAATATACAAACCTTAAATATTAATGTTTTTTTTTTTTTTAAGTTTTTAAGTTCTGCTGCTAGGCAATTAAAACACCTTCAGTGCTCATAGCAATCCATTACTGTTAAATAATTACTGTTTTAAGTAACAATTCCAATTAAAATTTTATGTCTACAGGACTTGAAACAACATAAGAGTAAAAAAGCACAAACTTATCAAATAACTTACGAAATTCCTTCGTTATGTTCATTGGTGNACACTGTAACAAGCCATCTTTGAACGTCACGCCATATTGAATAAATACTTTTTTTTGTGTCCACTCTCTCTACGTCTCCGGTACAACCAACTGCAGTCTGGGATTGATAATGGAGAGCTACATTATGCATAATTACCCCTAGGCTACAAAAGACAAAAAAAAAACGCTTTCGACATTTAGTTTAGTTCCTTACTGGTTACTGTTTGCATGATGGCTGGATGAATGTAGCTTTCGCTTTATTTGGAATGTAATTTACGATATTTTAATGTTTTCTATATGCATATGTGGTATAATGTATAAATATACAAACCTTAAATATTAATGCTTTTTTTTTTTTAAGTTTTTAAGTTCTGCTGCTAGGCAATTAAAACACCTTCAGTGCTCATAGCAATTCATTACTGTTAAATAATTACTGTTTTAAGTAACAATTCCAATTAAAATTTTATGTCTACAGGATNATCCATTACTGTTAAATAATTACTGTTTTAAGTAACAATTCCAATTAAAATTTTATGTCTACAGGATTTGAAACAACATAAGAGTAAAAAAGCACAAACTTATCAAATAACTTACGAAATTCCTTCGTTATGTTCATTGGTGCCAACTAAACCACATGCACATATGAAAACATAAAAACAAAAGTTCTTTGGGGAAGTCATTTTTTTATCACGTGTGTGTGTGTGTGTCTGTGTGTGTGTGTGTGTGTGTGCGTGCGTGCGTGTGCGCGCGCATGTGTGTAAATTTATTGCGGTGTAATTTGCATGTGTAAACCCTGTGAGAAGTGAGTATTGGTCATTAATCATGTCAAAAGAACGAAACTCTGGGACTTTGTTGGTATTAGCTGTGTGCTATGTAAATGTGCAAATCCCTATATTGACAATATATAACCGAGAACGTTCAGCAATTACGATAACTTCAAAAAATGAATGTTTAAGATTAATTAATTTACTCTGGTTATATTTTTCACTTCACGCTAGTAAAGAACTTCATTGAATTCACATTTGTTGTAGGTAATGTAATCCTCTGTCATTGCTTGAACTTAGGTATGTACAGATACATTTATTGGAATAAAGTAATGTCTTTCCCAATTTCGTATTCGTTCAGTGTATTTCCGTACTATTTGTAACAAACTTGGAAATAACGAACGCACCGCATTAATTCTTCCGCTAGTCCATTGCTTAAGACAGACATCAAAGGAACATCCGCATTCCGTCAGATGAATTCGGAAAATTAACAATCAAACTTTCAATATGTGCTTGTGGTATATATCGTGAATTCTCCCGTGATGCAAGTTGGTACGCTAGCCTATTGAGTTACTGAGTGACGCAACTTGTACCACATCGTTCAAAAGTAAAGCAGAGTGGAAGAACGTACTGGCGGACAGGAAGAAATTATACACATTAGCACTACCTACAGAACGAACATTTTCTAGACTAACCAACAGATAGCGCTAATGCCAACATATTCCAAGTCCCTTTTATACACAGCATTATCAAAATAAAATGCTCAGTGAAGTTTTGTCACGAAAGTTGATTAATGTCTTCGTGGTTTTATTANAAGTCCCTTTTATACACAGCATTATCAAAATAAAATGCTCAGTGAAGTTTTGTCACGAAAGTTGATTAATGTCTTCGGGGTTTTATTTAAAAATAACCACGCTGGAATAAACACAAGACAACTTTATGACGGTTATACAAACCTCATAGCTACTGAGTTATTTTGTTCTAAGCCGTTCGCATATTAGTAAAAGTAATTTAAATATTAAGTACGTAAGTTTCATGTAACGTCACTTCCCGACTTGGCGCAAAACATTTTACGCTTGCCTGCATAGCAGCCAACAGTTGACACAGTAAAAAAGTTGATCAAAATAAAAGTTTAAACAAGAGAATATCTGGGTTTTGTAAAATGTGGATACACTCGCTGGCTGTCAAAAAGTGTCGAGACACATTGCAAACGAATGCTCCGCGATTTTTACAATACTACTTTTAGTAATAAATATTTATTTGTCAAATACACACCAGACTTTGGTACTTCTCGTCTACACTGGGTATATTTCCGTTAAGTTACAGTGCACATTAGTTTTTTTTTTTTTTTTTTTTTCAGAACAATTATGTTTTCAATTACCTAAATTTAACCTCCATGCGAGCTTGAAACCTACCTAACATTTACTTATTTACGTCATTATTTATTTTTAACGTACATTTCAGATTGCCCAATTAATTATAGTGGAAAATTCGACAAGTACACGGATTAATTTTCATATAATTATACTGCTTAATTTTGTCAGTATTTACTGTACAGGTTTACAAAGGTGAAAAAGGCGTGGTAAGTAGGTGTTTAATTTTTAAAGTTGAAACATTCGTATATATTATACAACTTTTATAATACTGCAACTATAAGAACAAAACCTAATTTTAGCATTATATTTTCCAGTAGCTTCATTTTGTGAAATATTCTCCACTTTCCAATTCGAGAATTCGTTTGCTAGGTTTCGAATCGGCATAATAACTGTCTTAAGAATTTAAAAAATCTCAGGAAGCAGGAGTGAAACACAACAGGAAATTGAAAATTGAAAACGTAAAAGTCATACGAGCGAATGATTTCCATTCGAAAGAACAACGGCATAGCAAAAGTTAAACACAAACATCAACTGTGGCCAATACAACAAATATGGGTTACTTGGTTGCAATTCGTTATGTGTAATGTGTGGTTTTTAATTATGTCACCAACACACAATCACTGTGGTACAGCAGCGACCCCGTAACGTAATAAATCAGAAAACCAACTTTTAAAAAAAATTGTGGTGGGAGGGGACACAACTATGATGAGGGGACACAACTTGGCTCACTGAAACGGTACAGAGTAATTCTTTTCGCGAAATAAAATGAGTAGGCTAATAAAAAATTGCAAAAATTAGAAGGAGAATCACTCATTTGGCAACACTGGAGGCCACTATTGTACAATGTGAAGTGGCGCTATTTTTTTTCTTCTTGGATTTAGTTCCCAATCGATGACGAGTATCTTTAGGGGCAAAGTGGAGTGTCTTCCTCTCTACGCTCCGCTGAGAGGACACTGCGCCTCGAGTTAGATATATTCCTGTTGAAACTCTTTGGTAAATGCCGCCATGGTGAAAATGTGTAGCTCACGTAGGCAGCGTTTTAAAAACCTTGCGAGCCTGTGGCTGAGGTGAGTGAGGGCGTACGTACGTATGCATGTCAAGACGAGTGATTAGTAAACTACACAATATACCTTTTCGCGTATATTTATTTTAAATAATTAATTATCCTTCTCTTATTTAACAATAACTTACAAAGCATTTTTAAATTATTTTTGTCGGTAGAATTCCCGGGCTTATGAAACATCTATCAACAACCCAAAATGGAAACGCTCGCCTGATTTATATTTTTAGATTAATAGTAGATAAAATAAATTAAGTAAGTCCCGTGGGAGACAAAATCCAAAAGTGACTTCTACAGCTGGGTGTTGAAGGGCATCGAAAACTAACTGCAAGCATATTTCGCGATTTTTCTTTTGGAAGCCCTGATAGAGATGATCTTGTATGCACGCTGTGTATTCTTCCACGTGTGTAAAATTGACATTGTCATGGACCTCATCACTTTATTCATGGGTCGGTCAAGCGAAACTGGAATTATTAGAAAAAATTAAATGTTTTACAATTTTGCTAATTTTTTTACAATTAGTTGCATTAAAAAACAAAGCAAAAGAAATAATTTCAGTATTCCCAAATTTTTACCTAATACTTTTAGTTCAACGTTTAGATATGGAATTACTTCCTCTCCATCGTTGTTACCAACCTTACTGAGTGCATGCAGGTAAATGTGCCCATTAACAATATACGTAGGTGGGGGCAGTGACATTTTTCAAAGGATAATTTCAAAAGTTCTCAAATAACTGTGAACAGCTTTAGTTAGTAAAATAATAGGCCTACTATATGCCATTATCGGAGCGCTTTTTGAAGACTTCTCATTTGGAATAATAGTCTAGAAATATATTTTATTGTAGCCTTAGGCGTTTACTTTCGAGTCCGGTGAAATTATACACTGTGTTTATTACTTACATGGCAATATTTATTTTAAAAAGTGGCGGAAGGATAAAAAAAATGACTGATAGGAAAAAAGTAACTAGTGCATTAAAAGTGCTCACTTTACCGTGAACAGCCTATATCACTAAAGGAACAGCATAGCGTATAGGCCTAAAATGAACACAAGTGGTTTCGGCACAACTGCTAGTTTTCAAGTGGCCAACAGACAACTCAGTTTCTTTAAGCGCAAATTTTTAGCACTATAGTTTGCTGCGCCTAAGTATGGTATATTTATTTCATGTTCTCAGTAGAAAGAACCAACATCTAGAATATCATAGCCACACTGACATAGGTACTACCATAGTACAGTACTTGGAAAGCTAACACAAAATATGCCAGGGTTCGATCCCGGGATGCGAAGTAGTTTCAGGCGTGATTTCAACTTGCAATGCACTTGCTAATGTGTGTGCTGCGATGAACAAAATTAGTCAAGCGAACCATTATGGATTCGGGCTTTGGATTTTGCATTAATGCGATTGCAAGGACCGAACGTAACCGAAAATAATGTATGATTTTTGGTGAATGCTTGTTCAACTAAAACCTAGGAATTTTCGGTGAATCACAGGAATCCAGCACAAACGGCAATTGGATTCACAAAACCTACCTGAAAATAAAATATTTGGTTGGCTCAATCACGTGAAATCACGCAGGGTATATCTGCAAGTCATTTCACAATTTTACGCTACCGGAAGACGATAAGATGTAACTACGTTTATTTATCGGACAAGACCTAATACAACCGTATTTACTAAACTTTCTTCCACCTAGATTTACATGTACTGGGTCTAACAGGTAAATTTTATCACAATGTGAGAGATACGGGCATGTTTCCGAGCGCTTTAAAGATATGCTGGAGATGCCGAAAAAAAAACATGTTATAATTTATAGATGTAGGATTAGCGATAAGAAACATAACGCAAATTTGTATTCAGAATCTACCGAATCGAATTTGCACAGGAGTGTTCCCGGGATGATACATTGTAATGTATCCTATTCTCTATCGGACAGAAAAAATACAAAACTATCAAATACAAATGCTCAAAGTTAGTGGAAGTACTCTATTCAAATAAAATGAGGATATTTGAAAATTCAAACTTAAACACGTCATTCACTGCTGACCACGTGACTTTGATAAGTTGTATTGGTGACGCTAGGGATGCGCAAAACACGCAAATCTGCCTACTTCATCGAAATCAATTATCGCTTACATAATGCCACGTAGTTTTAACCTGAGAGAGAATCGAAACTTTGGGGCACCATTACAATTACGACATGGCTTACATTTCACATAGAGAGAGAGAGAGAGAGAGATAGAGAAATCGAAAATGTATGGCAGTGAGCCAACTTACTTCTCTCTGCAACGATTCGTTCTTTCTTCCCCCACAGAGATGGTCAGTCTTCCTTCAGGAAACCAATAGGGTATGAGGGAACAAGAATGATAAGGGGAACGAAATAAGGTGAGGAGGGGGGACAAACAAGAAATAAGAAGAATGTGTGGGTGACAGGGAGCCGGAAAAATGCTACGGAGGGGTGAAGGGGAAACGAGTCATCATCACGAGATTACTTACCAACCACTTCCCCTCCTCCTCCTCCTCCCTATACTCTTTTTTTCCTTACTATACGATCAAGGCTTGGGGCAGGAGCAGACTAAATCACGCAAAAAGCTACCCGACTGAATACAAAATATTGCAATATCAACGTATACGATTTTTGATATGCTATGGTAAAATTTTTCTTGCACAGCAACGAAACTGTATAATAACTCAACAGATTAAGTTGCAAACAAAATATTATAAAATAATTAAAATCCTTTTTTGTACAAAAATATTTACTAAAATAAAACTATTATAGACGTGATTGATTCTGGTGTGCAGTGTAAGTTCAACAGATATTTTTCCATTGACGTAACTTACAATAAACAACCAGCAAACAAAATCACTGATATGTTAATGTGTTGTATTAATAATTTAATACAGTCAACTAGTAAAATTTTATTCTAATAAATATTTTTTAATGCACAAATTGCTTATGCTGATCCATGTATGTTGCAAACTTTCTTATGGCTCAGCTGTAAGTGGGTAACCAAGTCGATAATTGTGTAATGAATTTACTTTATAGATTCGACGTTCATAGCATCTCATTTTAATTTTCTTCTTTTATACACTGTTAGCATAATTTCGCTGAAGGCAGGCAATATTAATCAAGCTGTATTATATCGAAGACACCTTTTTAAAGCAGCGCACATCAATCTTGCACTTCTNTCTTGCACTTCTTTAAAATATAAGTTATTCTAAACAATATTAGGCCTAAACGTTGGCATTCCCAACAAATGTCTGCAAGTCGTGACCCTAAAATGTTCCACAAAAATGACGTTCCTACTAAGGATCCCGAATCAACGTTATTCCAAAAATGTTTTCATCAAAGAATATTTTATTTTTTGTTGTGAAAAGACATTATGTTAATTATGCCTGTCCTTGCATTAAATAGGCCTACATTACGGCCACAGAAGTTTGATATTAAAGGGGGAAAAAATACATACCATATTTGCCATAGGATGCACTGGTAATTAACTAAAAACAATATAGCTTAAGTTTGTGCATTATTACATGTACTGTGATAATTATACAACAAAATGTTAGGCCTACTTTTTTTCGAGCTCAAATCCTTATACAATATGTAACGATTATTGTGTGCTGCTATTTGTTCACGTTATTAGGCCTACTATGAAACATAAACCGTTCACACGCATTACGACTGCATACATTCAACTGTCACACATACCACATATACTAAAGATTTTCATTGGTATGTATCAAGACTAAAATTTTTTTTCGCTTAGAAAATATGGAATATTTTTTATTTACAGGACCAGCAATTAGACTCGAATTGCTTGTAAGGTAAAATTCTGTATACGCCTACTTGTGTAAGCACGTAACTATTGCAAACATTTCACCTCCCATTATATTAGCTTACATAGTTACCCTTCGATTTTTGAATTGCTGCAAAATAAAATGATTGCGAATAATATTCGTAATATTAATACAATGTACCCCAAACAAGTACAACGTGCGTTTTCACTGCACCAAATACAATAGTCTCATAATAATTTCAAACGTCGGCGATCAAACTACACCAACGCGAAAATTTCCTGGTGAAGTGTATTCTGAATAAATAAATTAATAGGCCTAGAAATTAAAGTCTACGCGAAGTATAGCACATACTGATTGATACATTCATGGTTTCAGAACTTTTTGCTTTTATTGCTTAACGCTTTGAGTAATAGTGTCACCTGAATTGAACCAAGTTTTGTGGAGTTTGCCGTAATATTACGACATACGCATTCTTTGACGTCACGGACGAAGAAATATTACTTCGCCGGCAAACGTCAGCAACATTCAAGTGTAAATTACTCAAATGAACAAAATGGATTGAATATAATCCTACGTAGGGAAGAACATTTGATGGACACACGTCCAACTCCACACTGTATTGGCAGAAAGAACCGGCCAGTAATGAACGTTGTGCAGTATGATAAGCGCGTTCAGTGTTGTGTGAACCAATAGGACGGTTGTAAATGACAATACAGACACCAACAGAACTCATGGTTATACAGTAGCGATTGTAAGCGACTCGCTACTAAATTGTCTTAATTGTCGGTAAATATGTACCAAACTAAAAAATGTTGAATGTATCCGAAATATAGGCTTCCCCCTCCCCCCTCAAACTTTTCACGTGGTAAAACTTTTTTGTATTTAAAAGAAAAAGTCTCGGAAACAGTTGCCAAAAAATCATTTACAAGATTAGAAAAAAATTGTGTTAGAAAAATGCGAAAGCCTACTACTTAAGTAGACTTCAGAGACATATTTGTAACATTACAATTACAGATTTGTATTTCATCTCATTTATATTGTTAATAAAATGTTATTAAATTATTTTTATTGTGCTCTCGGAAACAATTTTTCCAGTGAATAAATAACGCTATTAATATTTTTCGTGTTATTTAAACGAAAATGACACGAAGGCACTGAGAATCAACCCAGAAGCAAACCTTACATAACAAATAGAAGCATTTTACGAAACGGCTAATTTGTCTAAAAACTATTTTGTCTTATTTTGAAGAAAGGGGAAGATTATAGTAATCTCGAATCTCATTATCAATTAAGGTTAATGATTTTGAAAATTACTGCACTTCAGAATGACATTTAAAGTCTGTAGGCGGATTGTACATTTGCAGTTTTATAGTAGCAGAATGTATGAATGTTTGTCGGAACATCAGTTGTTGGCATTACACATCTACAAAATGTTACTGCAGTCTGGTCGCTTGGTTTCCAAAATTAATGGCCAAAAGGGAATACACATTAGCCGTATGACCAAATGAGTATCTTTCCGAGGAAACCTAGGAAAGTAACCTAAAAGGCAGTGACGACGTTTTCTACACCCGAAAAAAGTCATAACGAACTCTAAAAATCCAACGATTATTGTTCGGTAACACGTCATTCGTAAACACATTCTCTTGTTTTAAGTAAAAAATATACCACATAATGTTATCAGAACTTTGTACTGCCAAAGAATCCCTGCAAGATACTGAGTCAAACATTGTTATAGCTGTATTACAAATAATACATTTTACGAGGCATATTATTGTATTAAATTTTTGTGGCTGTACATAAAACTCAGTATAGGTCACAAAAAATGTTTGAGTGACTGTTTTACACCCTCTCCCTTCTCCACCCGAAACGTTTCACGACACAGTAAAAACTTTTTAACTCTTGACACTTTTGAAAAATTACCGACATTTTTTGATTCATAAATCCATCTTCTGTAAATCCACAATACTTGAAGAGCAGCCAGCACCCGTGGCGATAATTATAGAATGACATGTCGCAAAGTTTCAATAATGATACTTGGCAACTGAAAATTCTAGGAATTCCAACCATTCGCAGGTTCACTGAAAACCATTCGTTACCTATATATACCTGGTCCAAATGTTTTTACATACAATAAAAGTTTACAAAAATTATAAATATTGTGAATATCTATAAATGCACTAAGAAAGAATGAGGCTAAAGTTGATTACGCCAACTGTAAAATACAATTTCATTGAGTTTTAAAAGTTTTAAAATTGCAAAATTTTCCTATGGTGCCTAATGAAAATTTTTGGCAATCTTTGTTTGCAAAAGCACAAATTGCTTTTTTATATGCAGCTAAATTTTTCACTCCCCGCCTTAGATAATATAAGACTGTACGCCGTGGATGAAACGTGGAAAAGTTAAATATGATGTTCCATTACAGTAAAATGTGTTTGTAAATTAAACTGAAATATTTCTGAAATAAAGAAATGTTTGCTAATTTAGAAAAACAATCCTGTAAATTTGTTGTACAGGATGAGTATAAAAGAATTCCCCGACACTAAAGGCATATAATATCAAAACCAAACAACCTACAACCTTTGATTGACCAATCAAAAAACCCTGGAACCGTGAAGTTTGTTAACTNTTCTGAAATAAAGAAATGTTTGCTAATTTAGAAAAACAATCCTGTAAATTTGTTGTACAGGATGAGTATAAAAGAATACCCCGACACTAAAGGTATATAATATCAAAACCAAACAACCTACAACCTTTGATTGACCAATCAAAAAACCCTGGAACCGTGAAGTTTGTTAACTATAAATTCATAAATGTTCAATGTGACCACCATGAGCGGCCCGAACGACATCTACGCGATAATCAAACTCGTTCCACGCTGTT
Source organism: Clitarchus hookeri (assembly GCA_002778355.1). Classification (NCBI taxonomy): domain Eukaryota; kingdom Metazoa; phylum Arthropoda; class Insecta; order Phasmatodea; family Phasmatidae; genus Clitarchus; species Clitarchus hookeri. The sequence goes on along the minus strand of NQII01000076.1, from coordinate 261,505 downwards.
GTCAGCATGTCCGGTGTTACGGTTTTGTATGGACAGTGTTGCGAAAAATATTGCTGTACAAACCATACAGGTTACAGCTTGTACAGGCTCTTACCAAAAGGGATAAAGAACTTAGACGTGATTTCTGCGCGTTCGTTCTTGCCCAGAACGAGGTAGACGATGCATTCATGTCTAAGCTGGTTTTAAGCGATGGAGCTACGTTTCATACAATAGGTAAGGTGAACCGGCACAACGTGCGGATATGGGGTCAGGAGCCTCCACATGAAACCACCGAACACGAGCGCGCTTTCCCCAAAGTGAACGTGTTTTGCGCTGTATCCAATGACACTGTTTTCGGCCCTTTCTTTTTTCACGAGCCCGCTGTTACTAGAATCCCTTATTTAGACATGCTTACAGAGTGGTTGTTTCCTCAGTTATAAGAGGTGGCGGGGGACGNTTTTCACGAGCCCACTGTTACTGGAATCCCTTATTTGGACATGCTTACAGAGTGGTTGTTTCCTCAGTTATAAGAGGTGGCAGGGACTTCATTTTCCAGCAGGATGGTGCGCCACCCGATTGGCACCTAGCTGTTCGCGGATACCTGAACGTGACGTTGCCGCAACGCTGGATTGGTCGAGGAGCAGCTGGTGACCAGGCTCTTTATCACTGGCCCACAAGAAGCCCGGATCTTACCCCGTGCGATTTTTTCTATGGGGGTACATAAAGGATCTAGTGTTTCGTCCACCATTGCCGGCTAACACTGACGACTTCAAAACGAGAATTATGGACGCTATCCAAACCGGTCGTCACATTGAACATTTATAAAGATATGGTAAACAAACTTCACGGTTCCACGGTTCATTTGATTGGTCAATCAAGGTTGTAGGTTGTTTGTTTTTGATATTATAAACCTTTAAATTTGGGGTATTCTTTTATACTCATCCTCTTACAAAAGCAACAGCTTACTTATATACAAAAATTGTGGCAGAAGCAGTAATATTTAGCAAACTGCTGATACCATCTCAGGAGTTCAAGTAAGGTGTGCTAATGCCGACGTGTCATCACTTCCAAGACTCCACTTATCGTGAAAGCCACTTAACTAGGTTGATAGGGTAAAGTGCATGTTGGCGTGTGGTTTGACAAGAATGTGTTCCCGCAAGTTATAGGTTTGCAACAATTTGATAACAGTACAAGCCAGGTTTTGTAACTTTCTGTGATTTTAGCTGCGATAGTACAAATATGTACTTTTCTCTTAAATCTTTCAAAAATCTTCAGAATTATTTTCTAAGTGAAAAAATAACCAACAGATTGCAAGGATAAAGAAAATGAAAACACACTGGAAAAATGCAACAGTTGTCGGCAGCATTCAATTTCCCCCGTATATACAAAGTTACTTTTTTGTGTGCGAGACCAACATACTCCTTGCAATCAAGTGTCAAACTAATCATATTCGGCCGCGAGCTCAGTTAAAACTTACTGTTCTCTTTTGAAGGTAAAAATACCGCATCTTAACACGATATTTAATTATTGCAAGTACGTATAACATTTTAAAATAGAGCGCGATGTGCGGATGCATTTGTGGCGTAGTGGTTAGTGTGCTTGCTTCTTTGGTAGAGGATCCCGGTTAAATCCCCGTCACACTAATTGGGATATTCAAAGTCGTAGTTGGGTAGGGACGTGCTTGATTGGTTGGTCAACTCTCAAGCTAAAGGTACTCAACTTACATTGTTGAATAGTTCGCAAGTCGCAGAAATCCAACTGGGGTTCTTCGGAAAAACAAGTGCGAACAAGGCAAGAATATATCGAGAACTACCGATGGCGTAAAACTAAGGTATCGTAGTTCGGACGTACAAATTTACATTACATGGGTGGAAAATGCCGGTTTCGTCTGTGGATTTTCGAGAAAATGTTTCGAGAGTGCGAGTTTTTCAGTACTTGAGCGTGCACGCACACACACGCGCACACGCAATTTTTTTGAAAATTATCGTTAGTATTGGCTGCCTGGCTGTGCAACACGAAACTATGTTAATCCAGCCATGAACGCCTATGATCGAAATGAAAACAGTTTTAAAACCCGTAACGCGCAGAAATGTTCGTTTCAGGTGTTGCAAAAATTAAGAAATTTTATGTGCAAAAAGTACTTACGAACTTCTTATAGCAACTGACTATTTCGAGCCTATGAAAAGGGTTTCAGTAGATGCATGGCACGAGAAGCAAACTATTATAAACCAGTTAGTGTGTCAGCAGCAACCAACTAACATTTACCAGAGAAATGCGATGTCCGTATTGCTGCTAGCTTCTAGACTTGCACAGCAACGACCATGACCCCCCCCCTCCCCATCCTGCAACACGTCAGACAAGAACGAGTACAGGCCTACTCGGTCGATGCGAAACAAGAACTCGCCCTTCTCAACTATAACATGCAAACCGCGTCACGTTGTTTTCCAATGTATCTAGTTAATGGAATTTTTTCGTTGGAAATAATCAGCGCCCCTGGTCATCATTCATGCAGACAGGTGGGACTGGCAGCAAGGTGTCCAGTTGCTTGAACCAGCCCTTTCTCGCTATTTCCCAAATTACTGTACCCTCTCCACGAGATTGTACCGAGAATACAAAGAAAATATTAGTTTAAGAACTATGAATCGATGTAGAGACAGCAAAACATTGGTCTAAGGTGTCTAAATATTGTTGAACATAGGCGATGCAATAATAAGAACTCATCAGTCACTTAACTGTGCAATATCACTCCAAATGCAGATAATTCTGTTTCTAAAACAACAGTTAATTCAAAAGCCCAGCGGCACCCATGTTTAAATGATTCCTATTTGATGCTCACGATGAAGTTTGGTCGCTGCTACCTTGATAACAGACTGAAAGAGAGCTGTTACATAAATTTTTCTCTGCAGGTTATTCTCCGCGTAAAGCGCAGTTGGGTCGTCCCTTGGTCAGTTGGGTATAGGCTTATCATGGTTAATTGAGCATTTTTTTAAACCATCTTTGAGAAAAGTCACTGCCATATCTGCATATACAGGTCGAGTATAAAACAATACCCCAACTTTGAAGGTCCATAACATCAAAACCAAACAACCTACAACCTTAGTTGACCAATAAAATGAACCGTGGAAGCGTGAAGTTTGTTTAACATATCTTCATAAATGTTCAATGTGACCATCAGGAGCGGCCCGAACGACATTTACGCGATAATCAAACTCGTTCCACGATCTTGTCAGCAAGTCCGGTCTTACGGTTTAGATGACGTCCATAATTCTTGTTTTGAGGTCATCAGTGTTAGCCGGCTATGGTGGACGAAACACTAGATCCTTTATGTACTCCCATAGAAAAAAAACGCACGGGGTAAGATCCGGGCTTCTTGGGGGCCAGTGATGAAGAGCCTGGTCACCAGCTGCTCCTCGACCAATCCAGCGTTGCGGCAACGTCTCGTTCTGAGCTAGGTGCCAATGGGGTGGCGTACCATCCTACTGGAAAATGACGTCCCCCGCCACCTGTTATAACTGAGGAAACAACCACTCTCTAAGCATGTCCAAATAAGGGATTCCAGTAACAGTGGGCTTGAGAAAAAAGAAAGGGCCGAAAACAGTGTCGTTGGCTACAGCGCAAAACATGTTCACTTTGGGGAAGCCCGCTCATGTTCGGTGGTTTCATGTGGAGGCTCCTGACCCCATATCCACACGTTGTGCCGGTTTACCTTACCTATTGTATGGAACGTCGCTTCATCGCTAAAAAAAACAGCTTAGACATGAAGGAATCGTCTACCTCGTTCTGGGGAAGAACGTACGCGCAGAAATCACGTCTAAGTTCTATATCCCTTTCGGTAAGAGCCTGTACAAGCTGTAACCTGTATGGTTTGTACAGCAATCGCTTTCGCAACACTGTCCATACCGTCGATTGAGGGATTTGCATTTCCCGGCTAGCTTGTCGAGTTGATTTTCTCGGACTGCGAACGAACGCTTGTTGAATCCGTTGCATATTCTCTTCGGACACACGCGGCCGCCCGAAAGTTTTGCCTTTGCAAAGGCTCCTTGTGTCACGGAACTGACGAAACTAACGTACAATAGTCCACCTATCGGGATGAAAACGTCCGTATTTGCGACGGAATTCACGTTGAACAGTCGTAACCGATTCACATTTAGCAAACTGAATAACACAGAACGCCTTATGTTGTTCCGTCGCCATCGTGATGCGGACTAACACACGACACACGCTCTTAGTGTCATCTCTCGGCACATAAAGGAAACCTCAGACAGTCCCCTTCACATTGACGTGTCGAATGCGAGCTCGTTTCCCCCTCACCACCTCAAACCGAACGTTACGAACACCATCCAAACCGCAACACCGAACATGCTGACAAGATCGTGGAATGAGTTTGATTATCGCGTAGATATCGTTCGGGCCACTCATGGTGGTCACACTGAACATCTATGAATGTATGGTAAACAAACGACACGGTTCATTTGATGGGTCAATCAAGGTTGTAGGTTGTTTGGTTTTGACATTATAGACCTTCAAAGTTGGGGTATTCTTTAATACTCATGCTGTATTTTAACGGGCACACTGAATGGCATGCACCCAGTAAAGTTAGTAACTATGGAGGGAGAGTAGTTCCATGTCTTTGAATTAAATTTAAAAAAAAAATTTCGTTAAAAATTTGTGTATACTGAAATGATTTATTTTCATTTCTGTTTCTTCGCATATAAATGTAAAAATTATAAAATTTGTAAAATATTTTTTTTTCTTATCATTTCACAGCTCCACTTGACCGACGCATGAATACAGCGATCAGGCCCATGGTAGTGGCGATTAGGCCAATGGAAGTGTTCATTTTACACATGGTGGAAAAATACACAGTGAGCATACAAGTAGATCTTAAGCAGGACTTTCAAAATTGCTCACTTTACCGTGAAGAGCCTATAACGTACATTGTATGCAAAACACAGGAAACATGGACGGCGATCGATACACCGTAGCACACTTATTTATTGGTGTGGTGTTGCTGGTGGAGTTTTCTACAACACTGTTAACTTAATATCTATTACTTTCCATGTCCAGTGTGATGGAAGTGCTAAGCTGGAAGGCGTGTGTGCTTGTGGGTTAAGCCAGGTGTAACCACAAATATTTTGAAATATTCACGTCATTTCTTAGGCTACCGGAATGTGCGTGAACGTTAACCACATATTTAGCGATCGAGTAACTCAGGCCACATGACAGGAGTCCCCTTANCCACACACTTTCTGTAAACGCTCATTACTATCCTCACCAATATCCCCATGTGTCTGATTGGCGCCGACACATCACCTCCCAATAAGTCACCATCCGAAACTGCCAACACGCTATTCAAAGTGGCTTTCGCTAGTTTCAGATTTAGAAGCGCAAGAGTGCTAAAACACTCCCAAAAACAGTGCAAGATACCAAACCTACACCAGTCATGTGCGAGAAATTCTCGGACAAGGCAGACCTAGTACATGGTTAGAACATGTGTTAATTTTTGTGCATCAGCACTGATCACGCAACATGTTGTAGGCCTATCTTAACCACGGATACAGGAAATGTGGCCTCTGCAACACACAAAACTAGTTGGTGAAATTTTACCTCAGCTTCGTCTTAGTTTTGGAAATACACAGAACCGAGATGGGACTGTTAATAAAATCTGTTCATAAACGTTTGAAAACAATACTTGCGAAGCAATAAGCGTTCGAATGCAGATTTTTTTTATTCGTGGTTGCTCAAAAGAGCAGTAGCCGTAAACTGCTTCTCCGCAACGATTAATTTGCTTTCGGGTGAGTGGACTCACCGCAGTGACTGAGTCATTTTATGGCGCAACAAGAGATGAAGACGTGTTGCAAGTCTAGACTTTAAAGATTATGTACAGGAATGTTCGTACTATTAATTATGGTAAAAACACCCATCTTGGTCGCTTTCACTCCCGATGAAAAAACACTTTAAAGAACACAGTAACTGATACTCCCATGCATACATACATTAACCAGATGCTACTCAAAATATTGAGCTGTTCCTGAATAAAACGTTCCCTGCAGAAGCAGCGAACACCGTTTGACGTTTTGGCGTGCGCCCGTATTAACGAACGGTGTGCTCCAAAATTGGGAAGTGGTTCGAACGAGTCCAGGCGAAAGAACTCCAGCTTCTGACACGGAATCCCCGGCCGTGCCTCGTTTTGGCAGCCAGAGTCGTTGCGTTGCAACTTCAGGCGGCGTACCGCATTTCAGCACGTGCCGTCAAACTCGGGTCTAAACAAATGTTTGCTTAACAAAGGCACTGGCGTGAGCAGCGCGGGACACGGGGGCATCCCTACCACAGATTTTCTTTGGCTGGAGGAAATTCTCAACCCCTCCAAGAATTTCTGTAAGATTTCCTACCCCCTCCCCTACCAAAAAAATTTATGTGCGTATTTTTTGGACAGTGTTTTCTTTTAAATGTTTATTCTAACAGAGAAGAAAGTGTATATGTACGTTACATTTATAACTTCTTGTGACACTGAAATGTCTAGTACTAACATGTACGTGTGATCCGTAGACGCCCTTTGTCTCTGAAGGGGAACACGGAATGAAGCTCTACGACAGAGCGGAAAAGGAACTTAATAGCGGAGATAGGAGTCCCCCGAAAAAACCTTCCGGCCAATGGCAAATGTTACTTTGAATGGAAATAAAAAGTAACTCGCTAAAAACACCAAGATCACGGTTAACAATAACTATGATTTTATACTTAACAGCACAGATAGGAAAAACAATGTCACATCTACACGGTGCTACGATTCACAATATTACACTAATTATGTTATTTATAAATAGTGTGATGCGATCATAAAATAGTGATGGCACAATTTCTCAGTTTAAGGCCCTTGCTTAGTGACAGGGATAACTTAAACATAACTCACTTAGAAACGACAGTCTCCTGTCTAAGGGAATTCGAATCAGTAAGTTCCCGATCAGCGGGCACTTCATCGAATGGCCGTGAACAGGAACGGCCAGCCTCGCGGCAAATTGAATTCAGCCAACACGATTCCAGAGATTTTCGTCTCATGATTATAGTAATCTTCAGAAACGTTAGGTGACGTTCAGAAAGGAGTGTTACTTAAGTAAAATACAAATGTTGACATGCTGCACTCTAAATTGCTTATTGAAAACTTGTGACGAACCCTTAACTTCAGCAAAAATTAAAATATAATTTTAACAGTAATTATTGCATTCACATTACCTTAAAATTTATTTGGGGCTCAAATGCATACTGTTCCAATAAAAATAAAATGAAGCATTTCTGTGAAATTAAAAAAAAAAACATACTAATGGAGTTGAATTTTNTAAAATTTATTTGGGGCTCAAATGCATACTGTTCCAATAAAAATAAAATGAAGCATTTCTGTGAAATTAAAAAAAAACATACTAATGGAGTTTAATTTAATTTTGTTGAGATACAGATGACTGCGATCCGGCATAAACGTTTTTATTTTAAACATTTCAAGTTTGTAAATTCGGCAGCATAGCAAATACGTCGCTACACAATTATGCCGACACTAACACTGAATTTCAGTATGCTCATAGTATCTCAAAAGTTGAAACAAGATTCTTATTCTTAGGTGAATCCACTTCTGAGGATTCCTCATCATGAGGATCCTTGGGACCTACGAGGACAAGGCAAAATCCGTAGTTCGAAAGGACCGTATCTTCTGAATTTCAAATTACCAACGATAATTTTTTATGATAGCAGAAATCCATTTGTGCAAATTTTATTGATTACCTTGCACAAATAAGTAAGTTTTAACGTCATACGTAAATGTGTTTGTTGTGCAGTAGGAAAAACCTTTTAGTGGCTCTAAAAAAATGTGAAAATACAATGTCCTTTTGTTTATCTACAGTTATGACTTTTTATCGCCACTGTACCTACCAGGAGTTGCACAGAGGCCAGAAAAAAAAGTGAAGTTCAACAGCCACTTAAAACATTTTGTAAATAATCACCACGTGTTTCGAAGGGCTGGTAAGTCGAATGTTTGTAAACATTGTTCTCCTGAAGTTAGCCGCCATGTTTGTTTCGACGTATCGTGTGCTGACGGAATTTGTCAACGTTTATTTCTACATCTGTCGTAAAACTTCACACGTCGTAAAACCGGCAGCAATTCACGGGTTGGCAAGAAGTAGTTCTGGGTGGATATGGGTGAATATACGTTAGCCCTTAACCCAACCCAACTTCCTCTCTCCATCGCTTCACGCCCAGCTCACGATTCATCGCACGCACTCTTCGGGCGACAATGCTTCAAAAACACATTCAAAGGTTTAACGTCCTGATATAAGCTTAGTCAAACATAAATGAGAAACTCCATCCTAAGTTATCGTCAAATAAACCTTGTAAACAGCCTCGGAAAATACTTCTTCAGGACAAGGGGTACACAATCCTTACACAATTTTGGCTAAACCACTGGGACAAATTTTTCATGCTAGCTGTTTAGGCTAAGACCAGTATGAAAATGCGTGTAAATACGTATACCCACAGTACAAGAAAAAATATTCTAGTCCGAGAGGAATTAAAATTTTGAATCCATTCACAAGAAAATATCCTGACATCGACCGCAACTGCTTCTCATAAACTATGAAAGCGAACGTTGCAGAGAATGGCAACATGGAAGGACGAAGAGAGACACTGAAACGCTGAAAAAACTGGATTATTCGAATGGGTGAACACACTGCTCAAAACAATTAGAGGGGCATGATTTTGGTCAAATGTAGTATCGCTTAAGCTAGAACGGTTGTTTGGTCTTGTTCCAGCATGCTTTCCAAAGAAATGCGGACTTTAGTCCATTCTGAGTTACTTCCAACTTCTCTCAGAGTTCTACTTTTAGGCTGTTCATCTGCGTCATGCAAACAAAGCTTAACCGAGCTTAGAAAATTACACCAAAGGGACAACGCGCCGCATTCGTACTCACTCTGTTTAATAATATTTTGCATGAGAACTACCAGGCATTACCAATACACCTATTTTCTCCCAGTATTTATTCAAATTAATTATAAAAGGAATAATATAATTTATAGATTAAATATGTAAGTCAAAGTTCAATTTAACCAAAAGTAAGATAATGTTGAATATAAAACGCTTGTGATACAAAACATATTTACGAAACAATCAAACACGTCATGCATGGGATGATTTTTCAAAAGTTTGATTCGAAAATATGAAGAAACCGTGAATAGCATATACACGAAATTAATCATCGTAACTATTCCCTCTACGAAATAGTGAAATGTATTGTGTTATGTCGAATACTACATTGGAGGATCAATGAAGCACATAGTCTTGCACAGATATATAGTGTCTGTAAGTGACAAGCTCATGTTTGTACAGTCTATGTACTTTCTGACAGTCCAAATACGGTACCTAACCCTAGGCGGAAACTGGTCATGCATTCACACACTGTTGCAGGAAGGATGGAATATTCGTGCAGTAGCTGCGGACCATAATGCTGCTAAATCTGATGTTAGTAGGACCTGGAAACGATTCAGGGAAACAGGAATGTACACTAGGAGTCCAGGCCAGAGTAGAACGCGGATAACGTTGGCCAGACGACCGATTTGTGGTCAACTGTGCACTTGGGCAACGCAGTGCTACTGCTGGGGACCACCAGAATGATCTGAAGGCGGCAACTGGTGCAAATGTGACCAAATCGTTTGCAACAGAAGCAGGCTTAAGATCACGAAGGCCTCATAAAAGCCTGCGAGTAGCACCTAGTCACAAGATAGATCGACTGAGATTTGCGCAGGAACATCGGAACTGGTAGCTCCGATAATGGCGCAATGTGCTGTTCACAGATGAATCGCACTTTCGCCTTACGAAATATGATGGACGTTTGCAGATGTAACGTCGCTGTGGAGAGCAGTACACAGACGCAGTGGTTCGGGAACAGGATAGGTTTGTGCCTGGGCCTATGATGGTGTGAGGTGACATCACTATCGACGGCTGAATGGACCTTGAGGTGATCCGACACGGACTTATGACTGCCAGGTACATAGTGGAAATTGTACTCTTATCATGTTATGCCCATTGTAGCGGAGATGAGGCCTCATTTTGTGCTGCGACAAGATAATGCAAGGGTGCATGTAGCAGTCGCCACGAGGACTCTAGCTTCAAACCATGGATTGGTCCACTAGGAGTACCCACCTCAATCACATTGAACACTTATGGAGCAAGCTAGACCAACGAGTCCGACGTCGTCCTAGGGCCCCTAAGATACTTCAAGAACTTGCTGATGCTCTGATTGACGAATGGGGGAACATCCCTCAAGCGAAGGTGCGTCGACTAATCAGGAGTGTGCCTCGAAGGTGTGAGGCTGTCGTACGTACACATGGTGACCATACCAGATACTGAAGTGTTTCCTCATGGGTGAATGGGACATGAATGGAACGATGATTCCACTTTGGTTCAGGATATAGAATTTAACTTCCGCTTGCAGTATCCACGTGTAGATACAATGAGACACAAACAATATGCGTATTTCCATTTGATAAAGGTTTAAGTGGTCTGGTGACACCTACTATATCACTGTATAAACAACTCGTGCAACAATTTTGTGTTCCAAATCTTGTCCCTTTATTATTTTGAGCAGTGTATGGATATACTCAAAAGTTCTAAAATACAGTGAACATTCCAAATACATATTTAGTGTTTTTTTTTGTATCCTGGCAGTCTCCCCGACAAGGTACCACAAGAAATTAAAATCAAATTAATCTTATTTCATTGTTATATCGCAGACCACTCTAGTCGACTTTAAACTCCAAATTAAAACATAATCTCCACCCGCCAATAAACGGAAATGCAGGCCACCTGCCTTCACAAACTCCCAGATGGAAAAGGGAATACTGTCGTCTCTCATAGTTTCTTTCATTCTAAGCACGACCATTTGTTTTAATAAAAGACAATACTGTAAACTAGTTATTTCACGTTTCATTCGTGGCATCAGTGAAATACTTTTCCAGCTATAAAGATGAAATCGTGAAAATGTATCCACTAAAATAACAGATCACATTCAGTTACTTCATTCGCCAAAATTTCACAGATGAAAAATTATTTACAATTATCAACAGTGAATTCCCCAGTCGCATCATTTTCGGTGCTTTCAACTGACTGGTCTATCAGCCACACCTTACCAACCGACATTTCTGAGAGCAGAATTTCACAGACTTATGTGTGCGTGTNGGGTAAAGAGAACAATCAGGTGTGTAGATATCATACCAGCTTTGCAGTAATCAAATTCCACGTCCCGACATTAAACCGTTTATACCACAATAACTGTCAAAACCACTTAAGTTCAACCAAGTTTAGTACACTTTTGACAAAAATTCACGTATTTTAATGCTAGCACAATGCCTGTGACAGACTTTTCAATCAACTGTCAAACATTTTTTGACGTGAATAAGTTTTTAAAAATCAGACGAACATATGGGGTACCAGGACGGAAACTGCGATGTACGGTTTACAGGGTGAACCATTCTGAATATAACTTCGTGAGTAATAACAAAGTTGAACTAAATGTGGTGTCTTTCGATCAGGTAAACGCCCACGATGAAAGAATGACCTTGAGTTGGCGCATTGCACGCGCTAGGCACGGGTAGGGGCCCACAGCGTCTGGCAGCATTTTGGGCGAATGCGAAAATTTCCGGGCATTATACAGGTTCAGCATAAAAGAATACCTCAACTTTGAAGGTCTATAATATTAAAACCAAACAACCTACAACTTTGATTGACCAATCAAATTAACCGAGTAACCGTGAAGTTTGTTTACCATACATTCATAAATGTTCAATGTGACCACCATGAGCGGCCCGAACGACATCTACGAGATAATCAAACTCGTTCCACGCTCTTGTCAGCATGTCCGGTGTTACGGTTTGGTATAGACAGTGTTGCGAAAAAGATTGCTGTACAAACCATACAGGTTACAGCTTGTCCAGGCTCTTACCAGAAGGGATAAAGAACTGAGACGTGCTAAGCGTCTAAGCGTCTAAACTGGTTTTTAGCGATGAAGCGACATTCCATACAAATGGTAAGGTGAACCGGCAAAACGTGCGGATATGGGGTCAGGATCCTACACATGAAACCACCGAACACGAGCGCGCTTCCTCCAAAGTGAACATGTTTTGCGCTGTATCCAATGACACTGTTTTCGGCCCTTTCTTTTTTCACGAGCCCATTGTTACTGGAATCCCTTATTTGTACATGCTTACAGAGTGGTTGTTTCCTCAGTTATAAGAGGTGGCGGGGGACGTCATTTTCCAGCAGGATGGTGCGCCACCCCATTGGCTCCTAGCTCAGAACGAGACGTTGCCGCAACGCTGGATTGGTCGAGGAGCAGCTGGTGACCAGGCTCTTCATCACTGGCCCCCAAGAAGCCCGGATCTTACCCCGTGCGTTTTTTTTCTATGGGGGTACATAAAGGATTTAGTGTTTCGTCCACCGTTGCCGGCTAACACTGAAGACTTCAAAACGAGAATTATGGACGCCATCCAAACCGTAATACCGGACATGCTGACAAGATAGTGGAAAGAGTTTGATTATCATATAGATGTCGTTCGGGCCGCTCGTGGTCGTCACATTGAAAGTTATGAATGTATGGTAACCAAACTTCTCGGTTCCACGGTTCATTTGATTGGTCAATCAAGGTTGTAGGTTGTTTGGTTTTGATATTATAGACCTTCAAAGGTGGGGTATTCTTTTATACTCAGCCTGTATTTCGCGACTCCGATGTGATATCCGCACTGGTTATGGCGCCAAAGGAAAGATCTCATCTAGATGTGTCGATTTAAGCCATAAAATCCAGTATTCATTTCGTTACTGTCATTTTATGCTATCACACTATCCCTCCCCAAGTTTTCAATCGAGTTCTAANAAATCCAGTATTCATTTCGTTACTGTCATTTTATGCTATCACACTATCCCTCCCCAAGTTTTCAATCGAGTTCTAAATTTTTATGATGAAACACAATCTGTTAAAAAAAGTAAACGTAAAAAATTCTACATCAGGGTTTGAACACGCGAGTTATGAGAGCGATTCAAGAGACAATTTTCGGGACAAGTGCAGACGATGTTCAGTCTATCAGTCTGAGCCGGCAGCAGATGAACTCACAGTAAAAGCACTGGTTTGAACTGTGAAAATTAACTTATTCGGTGTTCCCGTTTTATACCACGCACGTTGATGAGTGGGTGTACGAAATTTTCGTTATGTGGTCAAGAGGCATTTACTTGGATGTTGTGCATACTACACTACCGCAGACTGACAAACTTGGTCAGTTATGCGACATACAATACATTTTTAACGTGTCTTACAGCTACCTACAGCCTCCGTAATATTTTTTTTTTTACTCCGTAGCATGGCCAAGCAAGTTCATAGCTACAACACCCCGCCATTGCTTCATCCCAAGATCTAATTTTTTTTTCATATTTCAAGGGCTACAAGGATTCTATTATATACTAAAATTGTCATTGAATGGGGAATTCCCTCATAGGAGAAATGTTTCTTTCGGCCAATGGAATAATTTTTTTTGTGCAGTGAAACACACCAAGGGCGGATGTTACCACCCCCTGCTGAAACAGGGGGTAGTCAGCCGGGAGTTGTGCTTGACTGCCGGCTAAATAGAAGCTAGTATTTTACCACTCTTGTGTAGCATTCTGTTTGTAATCTGAATGTTCGGGTCTGATTTGTAGATGTTGGTAACAAAAGTTACTATAAGCTAGAGACTTTTCGGAATTCTATGGTTTTAAGACCTACGTTAGGTGAATTTGTGTTTTTTTTTNAAGTTACTATAAGCTAGAGACTTTTCGGAATTCTATGGTTTTAAGACCTACGTTAGGTGAATTTGTGTTTTTTTTTGTGTGGTAAATATATTATATGTAGTTAAAAATGTATTAGTAGCCAATTTTTATTTAATAAGTGGGTNGTTTTTTTTTGTGTGGTAAATATATTATATGTAGTTAAAAATGTATTAGTAGCCAATTTTTATTTAATAAGTGGGTGATCAGTAGGTACTCTCAGCTTCCAATATGGAAAGCAAATTTAGCATGTTCATATATTTGTGGAAAAATTATATTTTGTTTTATATATGATACTTTCAATTCATCATAATAACAAACTTTTATAAATTGCTGTTTTCAGTATTTACGTTTCCGTTGTCGTGTTGTATTTCCATGCACAATGTGCAAATATCGAGTCACGAAATAGTGGAGTTTTCACCTGCATTCCACAAATACCACTCGTCAGTGAAATAATAAATGAAAGATGTAGCCCAAGAGTTCGTATAATATAACTGGGTTACACTTAATTTATGTAAAAGATTCCTTTCATTTTTTTTTATACTCGCCAACGTCTAAACCACATGTTTTTATTCACAAATCAGCATTCATAATACAGCTGCCACGGGACATGTTATGCGATTTACAGTTCGCTACATGATAGCAGCACGGTAACGTCCAAAACGCGTACTGATTTTCGAAACGAAAACACCACTGTTGAAGGTCACATCATAAAATGTTACTCGTTAGTAGTATTTATAATATACATGTTAAGGAAAATAATCGGATCATTGGAGAGTACTTCAAATCACTGTACTATACTTATTATTACATAAATACTTGTTATATTTCTAACACGCCTTCCACATATGACGCCATTTTCTTTCTCCCCAACCTCCTACTGGAGCAGCTAGCGACCAGTTCATCCTCGGTAACCATCAACTGGAAGCTAAAGTTGCCGCTAGACGTGACTTGAATAGGTGAAACTAAATTAAATGCTAGCCAGCAGTTAATTTTTGACCAGGAGTAACAGGAGGTGGTAAAACCGGCCCCGGGTGGTTAAAAATAACCTAACAGCCCACCCAGTGAACTTGCCCAGGAATATGAACCTGAAGGCACACACGCATGAACACCATACATATGTTGCCATCATAACGTGTCAATGGAGAGAGTTGCGAGTGTTCGAAAAGAGGCATGACTGAATGTGGCCCATAAATTCGTGCATTCCGTCAGATTTCTCAGCAGTTAAATCGTGCCTTGGTCAACTGTTAGCGATGTAACTTTCAAGTGCAACGTGTAAGCACTGACAGCAAGTATCACTTTGGTAGACCCAAGAAAAAAAGAAATCGGGACCGGCGAACTCTGAAGAGTGTTGTGTGAACCAATCGTCAGACAGACGTACTAGCGATTGCGACTTCCATCGCAGCTCAGGTGCAGAGAGCAGTGATAGGACTCTCCGCTGGGAGGTAATAGCACTTTGTTTTCATGGGTGTGCCACCGCCAGGAAGCCTCGCTGATCACAAGCACCAACCCCCGACTTCGTTTATAGAGTGGCTCAGAGAACACTGATCTGGCACCTAGGATGGACGAGCGTGGATGTGGCGGGTGCCTGGCAAACTCTTTTCACCCGAGAGTGTTGTGTAGATAGTGAGATATTATAGCAGTAGTGTAGTAGTCTTGGAGGAGTTCCTCTTGGTTTGAGTTTCGGATATTAGGTTTAATTGTTGGATCGATGAACTCTGGCATGAACTAAGACATCTTTGAAAATAAAATACTTTCCACATTATGGCAACGGTTTGAAACAAGCCCCTTTTTGTATCAGCCCGATAATTCTCGTGCCAATAAAGCAAGATCACTTATGTCGAGTTTTGAAGACAATCAGATGGGACCACTAAGTTACGACTTGAAATCACCAGATAATTTTCGGGATGAGCAGGAATGTCGTGTGCCTGTCAGACTCAATCGACCAACAGACAAACCAATTGTTCTCCATGCTACAGGAAGAATTGAAACAAATTTCGCCAACTGTGTACCGGAAATCAGTGCACAGCGAATCCCACAGGGTTAATGTTGTAAGATCAGCAAGGTAATGGGTCCGACATTCCATTACACGACTGGAGCCTTTAGAACAAACAATGGGTATCCAGTGACCTTCGGCCACTATTCTAGGTTAGCTGAGCATATTTGAAAGTCCTTCTCAAAATATAATGTTCTGCTTATTTCGTATTATTTCAAGTGACGTTAATTTCAGGCCCCTGCAGATTAGGTTACACGATGATGATCAAGATATAAATACCTTCACTGTGTCCTACAGAATTCACAGATTGCAAAGACGTGGTTCAGTTCAGTGAATTTTTCGTTTGATGGGTGGGAAAAAAAAGGGGGGCAAAACAGAAGTTAAATATTGGCGAAAAGGTATATTTACTTTTAGGACAAAGGCCAAATTGTGAATGAAGTAGCTGAATTTGTAGGTGTATCGAAGCATGCCTTCATACAGGTCTACCAGCAATGGCAAAAATCCCAGTATACACAAGATTCTGGACATAACTGTAGCCTAAATAACGCAGACGTGTTTCACGGTTTGTGAATGAAAATCGCTTCGCTTCTAGACAAGAACTGCTACAGAAAGTCAAAGCAGGTCCTTCATAATCAACTTCTGAAATAACACACTTTGGGGAACTGTATGCCATGAATAAAAAAAGCAAAGTGGCTCGTAAAAAGGCCCTTACTCACTTCTACTCATAAAGCTGCCGAGTTACAGTGGGGTAAGAGAAACCCTGAACTGTTCATGATTGTAAACGTCATCTGATCAGATATATTTAGTTTCTGTTTGTATGGGAATGATGCTAAGCTAAGTGTTCATCGTAGACCTCAGGATTCCGTCAATGAGTACTGCATGCAAGGAGTGGTTCAAGGTAGATGTGGTTCTCTGGATGTTCTGGGAATGTGTTAATTATGCGCGAATGGCTCCTCTGGTTGAGGTGACCGGAAATTATTAATCAACAATAGCTACACTGAGCTGCTGGACAACTAAGTTTTTTGCCTTTTTCTCATTATCTTACCGAGGAACATGCCATCCCTATGTATGTATTCTAACAATGATGCAAATGTAGTAACTGTCATGAACCTTCAAGAGCATTCACATACCTTGAATGGCCCACAAAATCCACCAATCCTTCTCGGAAATCTGTGGCAACTGTTAAAACGCCTAGAAAAATCTAATTGCATCTGTTATGCATGCTTATGGAAATTTTTTTAACTTAATGGATATGTTTTAGTCACAGGTGACTATAATTTTCCGCCGAGCTTATATTTTCTACATAGCTCGCAACTTTACTGGGAGCACGCCAACCAGTGTTTACGTTGAAATGTATGCAGTTGCGGGAGGGGATTTTTTTCTCCTAAAGGTTGCCAGTAAAAATGGTCTTCTTGCATAACATTTTTAACAAACTTTATTTTCCCATTTGACACAATGCACGTTTGACGTGACGGAACGCTTTGTTAAGTCAAAATCTGCCGAAATATTTAGTTCAATCAACTCTACATATTTGTCTGTCTACAAAGAAGTATTATGTTGGCACAAACAAGCCACTCTTTAAGTTATCTAACTTTACATGTATAAAATGTTACTATTATACATGTATAAAGGCACAACGGCGGGAGTTGCGACACCTTTGCACAGAGTTGCAACGTGATGCTCTGACGAACGGACCCGCCTTGTTATTTGTGGCCGGTTGGTTGCGAGTCAACGTCCGCGCTAACAACCGCTGTACGCAGAGTAATTTGATTTACCGACTGTGGCGAATAAACCAACACGAAAGGGAAGACCGAGTCGCTGGGATTATTTCAAAGTGCACAGGTGCCGAGGATGTTTCGTGCGGAACGGAGCGGACAGCAGGCGAAGCGCGAAGGTGCGTTGCACTCCAAAGCTGAACCAGTGATTTCCAGCTGAGAAATTATATTCGCTGAAAATTCAGTTAAAATGCTAAATAAATTGCTAGCGACTGGAGAATCAATGTAACTTAACAGGAGACCAGAACCCAAGTAGTAGAAGTCACTGGAAACCAGTGTAAAACATTTTAATCAGTGTAATTCGATCGCTGTAATAGTCTGTGGACTTTAAAAAGGGGCAGTTTTCACCTGTTTTCCAAAATGTGTGTGATTTGAAGATATTCTTCACCCTTCAAAATCCAGACTGTACTTTCATTATCCTTGTACATATATTCCCACCCACTGGGTACAAATTTCGACATCAACCATGAACTTTTCCCCGTATGCACAACCATATAGCGCTTGCTTATCAATTTTAGAACCGAATTTGAATATGTTCTGCATTGTAAATCTAAATCAGCGAAACCTAAATCGGATCAGAGAAAAATGTTTTGCTTTCCGTTTTTAAAGCATATAATTGAAAGACTGAGCAAAATTTTAAAATATTTACTTTTATACCGATTTTGTAGTTTTTAACATGCGCATTAATAAAGTGAGCAGGCCCATGGCAATGTTAATTTGTCATATAGTGGAAGAATACAACGTGCATTACAAGTGGATCTTAAGCAGGGCTCACAAAAGTGCACAGTTTACCGTGAACAACCACCCTTCCCCCAGCCTACCTCAAGCTTGGGTAGTCACCAAACTTGTATCCGTTTCAATTCTAACTTTCTGGGGAAATATTTACGGTTTGGCCGACCACTTCTAGACTGACGACTCCCAGAGCATCGCCTGAAGATTTTAAGTAAGGTTGAAGCACCAGCTTACTGTAAGAGGAGTCGTGGGTAAAAATCACTGATACCATGCACGAGTGGTAAGATCCACCATGATAATTATCAATGTATAAAATAGACATCGCGGCCCTTCAGGCTGATTTCCCATTGATAATTACGTTAAAATTTACATAACTATGGTTGTGTGTAATTTCTTGCTCTCAACATGTAAGCGACCCGTGCAGCAGTGGAAATATGTATGTATGTGTGCGAGCATTGTGGCCCTTGCCACATGATTGGTGGAAAGTAGGTTAGCTGCAGTTGCCTATGCAAGACAGTTGCTAGGTTACCAGACAACGGCAGTCGGGATAACGTCGTTTACAGCCGTTTTTGGGGGCTTCAATATTATTTTTTTCTATATCACGAGTGTTGAAAGCTGTTTTTGCAACTAGTCTGGCGTGCGAATTTTCTCCGTAAGATAACAGACCGCAAGGATTTTCAGTAGTTTGTAACAAAAAATGAGTACTTGAATCTCGCTGCGCCGCGATTAAACGACAGGTAGGCGCTTTGAGCGACGGTCTCCCGACATCTATTTCTTGTTCAAAAGAAATCTTTGATCCCCGTGAAACACGTCACAGGCGCAGAAAAGATAACGGAATGAAGGGAAGGGAGGCTAAAAAATGTGGTGACGGGGATCTCCCCTTCTCACTAATTTCAACCAACATTACACCGCAATAGCATCCTCTCGCTTGGTTATTAATCGCCCACTCTGCGCGACGTGTCACCGAATAATAGACCTTGCACGATCCTCGCGCTTCACAACTTCTTACCGACCGTTCCTCCGAGCTTCCCACTAAACTTACAACCGCGCAAGTCGAATTTCTCGCTAGAGCAGGCCGTTGTTTACGCTTTCCCAACAACCTGTATACATCAACTGTGCATTTGAGTTCAAGTTGCTTGCTGCGACAGCCACCCAAAGCATTAAATAAATGTATAAAGCTTGGTTCACTATGAAAACGAAGTACGTGGTGAACGAGTGCATAATAACGTGTACGTGTGAAGGAGAACAACTGCGGTTCCCGATGGTCGTGTACTCGTACTCGTTCCCGTTCAGCCAATCATAACAGAACCTCATTTTGGCGCCTTAGCGGGAAAAAGTTATTTTAGGCTGCATTTCGTCAAGTTCTGAGGGATTTACATTTTTGCGCAAAGAATATGGAGGAATTTTAGTATTTGTTAATTGTGTTCGTTTTAACAATAATTTGATTTGAAAGGAAGGTGGTGGATGCAGGCGAAAGTCCAATCGAAGTGAATCCATTAAGGGGGAAGTACCCTTGCCATCTTGGATTNCATTTTAACAATAATTTGATTTGAAAGGAAGGTGGTGGATGCAGGCGAAAGTCCAATCGAAGTGAATCCATTAAGGGGGAAGTACCCTTGCCATCTTGGATTTACGTATTTCCCTCCATAACTTAATTTTTGGAGTCAATATTCAAAAACCAAGCTAGTCAAGGCATAGGGAACGTTTTAACAGTTATTTCGAAATCCCACTTATTTATCTTACACGATTAGTTTCACATCTGTAACCGTAATCAAACATTACCTAATTATTTAATAATTTCAATCCCACATGGGAAAATACAGGTATAATTGAAATCCTACAAATTTCCAAAAATTCGTTAAGTAGTCGTCTATGTCATGTCGAGCTTTAATTTTTTATTTCTGGTCATACATTTTCATTACGAAGATTAGAAAGAAAATTCGAAGATGGAGTGGATACTACCTCCTTAAGCAATTTAGAAAAATAAATATTAAGTCAACTATTTCCCGAACGTAATATTTATGTTCATTATCGTTCCAATCTCTTTCCATGAATTTTCTTTCATAATAGCATCCCAAGTGTCTTTAATATTTGGTCGTATAAACTGTCATCTTATTCAGTCAGCAGAAAACTCATTTCACTCTTATCTAAACTGTCGTTCAAAGAATCCGAAGACTAACAGTGTTCGTTACCAGTTATTTCTATTATATTGAAAGTTAACTACACATAATTAAACTGCACTAAATGCATGCACGATTAAACAGCGCTAAAGAATACCGACAAACGTGGTAGGATACCCGAAAACGGAAAGTGTGTATTCTTCTTTGCTGTCTGAAACTCCTCACGTCTACGATAGGAAATAAAATTTAGCCAATTCCTACGTGTACCCACGTTGGGGTCGCTTCCTATATGACACGTATTCTACAACCGCGAACCATATAATGGCTACCTATACTCCATTCACAATTACTTGCAATTTTTCTGAAGCCCTGCTTAAGTTCTACTTCCAGAATATTCCTCCGCCTCATAAACAAAGCTTAGAAAGTCACACCAGAGCCAACGCACCGCATTCGTGCGCATTCAGTGTAATAATATTTTGCGTAAGAATTATTTCTTACTAGGCATTACCAACACACCTATTTTGTCACAGTTTTATTCATATTAGTTATAAACGAAAAAAATAATTACCATTTATGAATAAAATAAAGTAAAAGTTAAATTTAACCAAAACTAAGGTACTTCTATGCTAAGTACAAAACGCTTGTGATATATGATATATTTAGTAAACAACCAAACACGTCATACATGAGTGCAATGACTCAGTAAGGAAAATATATATTTTAAACTGTTACTTTGTACTGGTGTCCGCCTACGCTTAGCATAAAAGTAATGTTGCATATATAGAGATAATTAAGTTTAACTGCATTCGAATATTTAAAACTCTCTCCNCGCTTAGCATAAAAGTAATGTTGCATATATAGAGATAATTAAGTTTAACTGCATTCGAATATTTAAAACTCTCTCCAAGCTTACTTTAATCGTGACGCAGTATTTTTTTTATATTGCATCATTTTTAAAATGCATACAGCAATACAGCATTTCGAACATCAAAAACTTTTGTATCTGCCCGTTGATAATAGATACGATATGTTTGAATTTACGCCCATACTAAAGCTCATTCTTATATTCGGTTTTACAACGTCTCTATTCCGAGAAAATCCCAGGCAGCGTCGTTATTGTTTAACATATANCGCTTAGCATAAAAGTAATGTTGCATATATAGAGATAATTAAGTTTAACTGCATTCGAATATTTAAAACTCTCTCCGAGCTTACTTTAATCGTGACGCAGTATTTTTTTTATATTGCATCATTTTTTAAATGCATACAGCAATACAGCATTTCGAACATCAAAAACTTTTGTATCTGCCCGTTGATAATAGATAGGATATGTTTGAATTTACGCCCATACCATAGNTTGTCATTGTCATTTTCTCGTGTGTAGATGTATTCCAAGAGACTGTGAACATATATATACATATACATATATATATATATATATATATATATATATATAATATTAAAGGAACCAAGACACAGTTGTTGCACTGGTGCTGCCAGTAGTCATTATTGTAAAACAAATCTCAAAAACCGGAAGCATCCTGTGAGAGACAAATGTGTTCCCTTGAAGAGATAAGACATTCTACAAGTCGGGAGCAAATTAAATGCAGTTGATTGATAAAGAACATATTAGCAAGTTGCATTAATCTAACTAAAGATTATACTTTATTTCGCAGCCCTCATGCTTATTAAACAAAAATTTTAAACACTAATTAATTGCAACAAACATTAAAAAAATTAAAAAAATACAATAAAAACCAATTATTTACTTGCTTAACGGTAGGCGAAATAAAAAATATAATCGTAATATAACTGCCTTGTATAATCTATTCGCGGTTTCTTCACACTTTTTGAATAAAACCTTCGAAAAAAATCCCCCCGTGCATGGCGTGCTTGGTTGTCTCCTAGACATGTCATATCACAAGCGCCTTATACTTTGTTGACATAATAAAAGAATCTTATTGTTAGATGTATTGGAATTTTACTGATATGTTATCTGTAAGTTATAATATTTATTTCATAATTAATATGAATAAAAACAGGGAGGTTATATCTGTGTTGGTAATACCTAGCAAGAAGTAGTTCTCATGCAAAATATGATTACACTGAGTGCGCAACGAATGCGGTGTATTGTTCCTGTGGTGTAATTTTGTAGACTTGGTTAATCTTTGTTCGCATAAGGCGGAGGAATGACTTGTAAGTAGAACTTTAACAGAGCTCCAGAAAATTGGAAGTAACCATGAATGGAGTTTAACAGAATGATCTGTGCAGCACAACTAGGAAATCTCGTATTATGTTCTCCACACAAATACCAGGGATATTTTCTGAGAAATTAAAAAACCAGTCATTCGTGTCCGGAAGTTTTTGGATCGGGTGCGATGCGTAATTAGATTTGGTAATTTCTTCCAAGGTAACAACCTAAAGTTTACAATAAAATTGTTTCTAACTCGGCAAGAAGACTCAGTGGATGAAGTTTTCTATTGCTGAAGTTTCAGGATGGTCTGAGATTTTAGAGGGGTACCGGATGGCAAACCACAGGGATACAGGGGAGTGGAGCTCCAGAGACAAACCCAGAATATCAGGGAAAGTTAAGGGGTCCGCCTATCTGGAACTATTTTCCGCGTTTGAGATCGAGAAGCGCGAGAGGGATAAAGACTACACTGTTACGCGCATCAAGTGCGCCATCGCCACTGAGCGCAAGGTTCTGAACTGGCTGCGGTCTTCTCGTAGTGCTGCGTGTAGCTAGGAACATTAAGGGCGTGGGATCTCAAAAAAATTTTAATTATTTTAAAAATCTACTAAACATTGTTCAATTCGTACGCATTGTATACGATAACATTTTTCCCGCATAAAACAAATTTACACTTTAAATTTTTTGAATAATTTTATGGCAAATACAAAATTATCCTGTTTCGTTACAGCCCTAATAACAACTACTAAGTTGTATACTCGTATATGAAACAATTTCACTAAAGCTGTGGACTACTGCTTGACATATATGTAATCGCCACGTAACAGTTCATACATTTTGTTAAAGATGGAGTTTTTTTTATATTTAACATTTTTTTTCTTATTTATGGCCTGTTATTTGGTGATTACATATCTGTCACGCGGTAGCCCATTGGATTAGTTTACTTTGTAAATATTTTCATCTGTACAACTTAGTATTCGTCATTTCGGTTGCAATAAAACAGAAGAATTATGTGTTTTGACATGAAATTATATAAAATATAAAGTATAAGTATTTTTATTCTAGAAAAATGTAGTCACATACAATTCCTAAGAGTTGAAAAATGTCCGGTACAAATACAAAATTATTAATTTTTTGNTAATTATTTTAAAAATCTACTAAACATTGTTCAATTCGTACGCATTGTATACGATAACATTTTTCCCGCATAAAACCAATTTACACTTTAAATTTTTTGAATAATTTTATGGCAAATACAAAATTATCCTGTTTCGTTACAGCCCTAATAACAACTACTAAGTTGTATACTCGTATATGAAACAATTTTACTAAAGCTGTGGACTACTGCTTGACATATATGTAATCGCCACGTAACAGTTCATACATTTTGTTAAAGATGGAGTTTTTTTTATATTTAACATTTTTTTTTCTTATTTATGGCCTGTTATTTGGTGATTACATATCTGTCACGCGGTAGCCCATTGGATTAGTTTACTTTGTAAATATTTTCATCTGTACAACTTAGTATTCGTCATTTCGGTTGAAATAAAACAGAAGAATTATGTGTTTTGACATTAAATTATATAAAATATAAAGTATAAGTATTTTAACTGTAGAAAAATGTAGTCACATACAATTCCTAAGAGTTGAAAAATGTCCGGTACAAATACAAAATTATTAATTTTTTGGAGTCCGACATACTTAAGTGGTGGCAAGGGTCCTCGAGTACTTTCTGGCGCGTAAATTGTAAGGTGGAACGCTTTGAAAAAGCAGTTTTAGCTACGCCAGAGCGCTCAGAAATGGTGTTTCTATGTGCGTGACGTCTTAAAAACACTGAACAAACTTGCGTCAGAGGTGCGTGTTCTTCTCGTGGATCGGCACACTAGACACACGTTTGCCAGTTTCGTGACACTTTGCAACACAGTTATGGCGCCAGGTTAGGCGGGCCCATTAAGAGTATTTTTGTGACAATGAATATGAATCTGCATGTACAAACCTTTACACTTGTACAATGTAGCTATTCATGTTCTCCCTCTTCTGACCTTCTCAAATCCGAAATACCCGCCTCTTACAAGCATGCGCTCTCCTAGACGTGGTATAAACTTCAACTATAATATAAATACAAATACACAAGCAGTACTCGTGACACCAGTTGTTTTAATATTTTCTTCTTACTCATTAACGTTTTTATTCTAAACATTTTGGAACACCATCGCCGAGGAATATAATTTTTTTATATTGGACACCATGAGAAAAATTATATAGTGCGTAGTACATATTATTACCAGTTAGCTGTTTCATTCGAGGCCGCTGGAACAAGCACTGGCGTCAACAGACTGACTTATCGCCATCTGTTGGAAAACCCACTTAATTACGTAAACATTCCAAAATTTACGTTTATTTCCTACGTGTATTTTTCTGTATGAGAGAATGTGTGCACAGTTATCCGAATATATTGAAAAATTAGCACTTCGGGTAAAAAGCAGTATAAAATAGAATGAGACATTTTTTACATCACATCTTAAAACAGTTATTGAATGCATAGCTTTGCTAATTTCAAAGAACAATGAAAATTTTAAATGCATCTGAAGATATTTGTAGTATCTTGGTTTCTGGTCTTTTAGCAGTTAGCTAATATTGGTTGTCTCTCCCATGTGTGTGTGGAAAACTGATCCCAGAACCACTGGGATATTTCGTACATTTACTTTAGTCTGTTGGCGGTATCTTCACACTTTTGACTCAAAAATTTGAAAAACCACCATAGTATTACGTATTTGGTTGGTTTCCTAAATGTACGACATATGATTGGCGTTTTATACTTCTGCTAACATAAAAGTATTTTATTTTTAGTTATATAGAACGTTTATCTATAAATATAATATTGTAATTACAATGTATATGAATACAAATAATAAATATGTGCTATTGCCTAGTAAGAAATAGTTCTCGTGCAAAATACTATTAAGCTGAGCGCGCACGAATGCAGTTCGTTGTCCCTTCAGTGTAATTCTCTAGACTTGGTTAAACTTTTTTTGCATGACGCGGATAAATAGCTTGAAAGTAGAACTTCAGCAGGGCTTCAGAGAAGTTTGAAGTAACGACATATGGACTATCGTGATTTTCACTTATACCCAAAATCGTACAAGAAATTTACAAATATAATACATAAAACCAATTTTGTATTACAAGGGAAACTAATTTTTTAGTACTCGTTTAAACGTATGTCACCTTCAAAACTCAGCCATTGAAATTCAAAGATGAGTGTTCAAACAGCAAAAGAATTATTACGTCACCTATGTAACAGTAAGGGAGACGTGGAGCGATATTGAACTCAACATCTTCCCCTATGGAAAGGAGAAAAACATAGGAGGGGTACAGTTATTAAGTTTGCGGGCTAGGGAGTTCACGAGCATTTGCAGCGAAATAAAAATTACCATTCTTACCCGCGGGGAATGTTTATGCTACAAGAGGGAGAGGGTAGCGGAAATTTTCCTCTCACTGATGCTTGTTCTCTATAACATAAAAATACTCCCCCAGGGATTTCTTTTCTTCATTATCACGTCCTTCCTTTCGAGAACCCACGAGACTATCGTCCCACTCAGAAGCCGATTACGTTAACGCAGAAAGACGTACTCTCTCTTGGGTGTGTTTTTTTTCTTTTGGATTAACTTCATGATGATATATTTCTCAGACCATGTTCTACTTGCAATCTTAAACATAATGCAATTCCGTGAAAATTAAACATTTCTCTATTCCACAGCTTTTGCGCAATGACGTGTCAAAATTATGCTTTTAAGGTAGGTCATTATTTTATTAGAGACAGTCAGTAATGATTTTAAAGTAAATTGGTCGCGATTTCAACTTAAGTCACTCGTGATTTTAATTTAAGTAAGTCGTAATTTTAACCCTTTCAGTCCCGAATTAATTTAAAAGCTGTACCTGTGTTTAGTGTGTTTTCGCTAATTAGTAAGCAAAGTACTGCCTGCTCGCTGACGTCAGCATTGACCACTCACAAATGATAGATGTAGAAACTTCAACAAATCAGATTACTCACAAGAACGACGAACAAAACACCGGCCACTGATTCCTTGCTGTGTACAGTGAACCCATAAATATCCTTCATCTGCAACATGCCCCCGATCGTGAACACGGAAACTCAAACAGGTTAACTAGCCATGCGTAATTTAACTTTAGTTGTGATTAAAATTTTACTACGCCATGGTTTTAATGTAAGTTATGGTTTAATGTTTCGGTCTGAAATAAGATAAACCAAACCACTTCAAAAAATTATTATTATTAGGTCTAAATGCATTGATTTCGTATACACTTTCATGTCTCGAAGGCCTAAAGAAGACAGGATCCAACAGTATTGAAAATAAAGCCTTTGTATGCGTCTTAAGATTATTTAAGTTACATTGTACAAGTGAAAAAACAATAAATTGGAGCAACAAACGAACACAGCCAGTCGGCTGAACTGTGCAAACAAAAACGTAAGTTATAATTTTTAAGTTGTGCTTATTGAGCTCTTATGAACGTTTGAGTTGTTTTATGTGTTTCTAGTTAGCACTAAGTTATTCCCCGCGCAAATACGTTTTATAGAACCCAGGTACACAAGACTTGGCGTTATTTGTTATGTACATCCTATCTGGCCGAGCTCATATTAGAGCAAAAATTTTAACACGTTGCAGTTATTTAGGTATGCTCTTGATTGTGAGAACTGTTATACCCGGAGCCAGGTCCCTCGGCAGGGGCTTCTGAATTGTAACTTACACGGAAGCAGAAACGCTAGATGAAAATGGAGAAGTGAACTGCAACGGAATTGGATACTTGTATAGTGCCGGCTTTACTTTCTGGCCGAGTATAGCTCCAGGTACTTTACAAGGACCGTTACGTTACACAAACGTAGCGTCGGGATATTTTTAACTCCCAACTAGTACTTCTCGTTTAATATCTTACATTGCTGCTACGATCAGTAAGTTTCTTATACGGGCACATGCAGTGATCAAAAAAAGTATTTTAACACCTAATAATCACATAGTAAATATATGTTCTGACATAAGTTTATAAACAATTGGAACCATATATGCATGTATATAAGTAAACAATGAACAATGATGATATTTAATCAGTACAAAATTATATATAGTCGTAACAACATTATAAAAATAAATAAATAAACAATTTCAATAGACAAAAATGTATTTGAACATATAATCATCACTACCTTTTCGTTCACAAAAAATCATTCAATATTTCGTGTGGAGTCCATTTGCCTCAATAACAGCCTGTAGTCTTCTAGACATTGACTAGACGAGGTGTTTGGTGGTTTCGCTGGATATTTTCTCCCATTCTTCGAGAAGGATAGCCTTAAACTCATTATGGTTAGAAAACCTCCTTTTCCTGACTTGTGAATCCAAAATACTCCATAGGTTTTCTATTGGATTTAAATCCGGTGACTGGGGAGGTGTAACAACCCTTCGTGGAGCGTTATATAATAGCCACTCACGGGTAATATGGGCCGTGTGTTTGGATCATTATCCTGCTGGAAATAAAATGTCCCTCCGATATTTAACTTTTCTGCACTCTCACGAAGATGACGTCGCAACATCTCTATGTACATCCTGGCAGTCATAGCCCCAAACCATCACACGACCACCCCCATGCTTAACAGTCACACGCAAATTCTTATTTTCAAGGGCTTTTTTTTATTTTCTTCAAACCCATCTTTTTCCATCACTTCCGAAAATATTAAATTTACTCTCATCACTAAATATTACCTTTTCCCAAAATTCAGTAGGCTTGTCGATATAATTATTTGCAAATTCCAGTAGTTTTTTTCTATTGGCCTCACTTATGAATGGCTTTTTTCGTGGTACCTGTCCCCTAAGCCCTGCTCCATGTAAATAATTTCTTACCGTTTGGGGGGTAACAGTCACACCAGAAGATGTCGCAAGGTCTTGGGCCAATGAACTGCTGGTACAGAAGGGGTTCTTTTGGATTTCTCTACACAGGAACCTAACTTGTCGAGTCTGGAGAATCTTTGGTCGCCCAGAACGTGGCTTGTTGTTTGTTGATCCTGTCTCTTTTTTTTTATCACATAAAATACTGTAGACGGATTTAGTTTTAATCTTCGCGCAATTTCACGTACTGATTTGCGTTCATGTCTCAAAAAAAAAAAACAATGTGATGACGGGTTTCAGAAGACAGTTCTTTATTTTTCCTTGCCATCACTCACTCATGTGAACAGAACACTAACAAGTCACACACTGAGGTAGACAATGACACTCCTAAGGAATAATCCCCACGCGTTCACGAATTGGACCTAAACAAACCGCATAATCCTCTAATGGTTTTACCTGTTCAAATACTTGTTTGCCCTCCGATTTTACCATTTTAATGTGTATATGATGTCCGGTAATGAATTTTCCAATTTTATTTACTTTTTTAACATTGTTCTTCACACATTATTTGTATACAATGATTAAAGTTTGTGGAATAAATAGCTTTATAAATATATCACATACATATTACGTGTTCAAATACTTTTTTTGCTCACAGTACTTCCATCCACTTTCTAAACTTTTCGATATAATCGTGACTTTTACGGTCCACCGAAAAGCTAGACAATATTTCATCGCTTCTCATTCACCGGCAAAGACAACCATTTTTAAGACTTAATACATAGGCTGCCGGTGAACGTATGGTCCAGCAAGTAAATGCAGTACATTTCTTTATACTACACGCAACGTGCTCCAAGCATTTTGCCCGAAGAGGAGGCAGGTAGAGAGTATTCGGTACGGCTCGTTCTATTATCCGCGACCGGGCCGTGCCCAGTCCTGCCTAGCCGGCGGGTGGGAAAGGGAGATGGCTAGACAACATATTTGTAGGGGGGAAAGAAAGAAAAAAAAAGAGAGAGAGAGACAGACAGAGCAACGAGGACATGCTGGCGCGCCGCATGCAGCAGTGTTGCCAAACTTGCCTCAACTCGCGATTCTCCATCAAATTCTTTTGCTTACCTACCGACGACCAAGGAAGGTATTCTGCACCTGGTAAAATTTAACTTTTCCAACGGAACGCATTAAAAATTCAATAACGTGCGGTAAATAGGCATTAGTGAAATGGTAAACTACAAAGTGTGTAAATGACGTGTAATAATGCACATCAAAATCATTAGATTCCTGAGAGCCGTAATCGCCAATGCGTTTTAACGCTCTTGTGATAACTGGGCCGAACCGATGAATGTTTAGTGACCCACTTCCAAATTTGAGCACTAACAAATTGGTCCCAATTAGTGAGCAGTCTTTAACGAACTTCATTCTGTTGCGTGTTGGTTCGTCAGAAATGAGTCCCGCCTCAATCATGTCAAAACTTAATGCATTATTATAGCCTCCCACATGACTATCAATGAATGCCTCAAAATAACCTTACCTACCATCACATTCGCAGGATTGGCAATACCGCTTGTCCAAGAAGTCGCTGATCTTGGCGTTATTATCCATGAGCATATGTCTTGGTCAACATATTTCTTGGTCGGACAATGCAGCTAAAATATGCAGGATTTCATGCTTCCTTTTTCAATATGCTCAACAGAACATACTATGCCAAAGTAACCATCATCATTAATGTTAATATTTCCAGTACTTGATTACTGTGATTTATTTATAGATTTGATGAAAATTTGGCTGCAAAACTACAACTCGTAGAAAATGCTTGCGTTTAGTTCTTACTTATACGATCCTGTCTTCACCTGACACAAGCTCTAAATACTTGGTCTCCAGGTTTAAAATTCTGGGAGAAAATTTACACTCGCCCTAAAGTATCTCAACAACTAACCATTCCCACCTATAAATCACGTTCCTTCTCAAAATCTTCCACTGTCTCTGTTGCACGGGCTTGGAACTGTTTACCTTTCAACGCATGGGATTCGTTTAACACTCCCGGCTTTCAAACTTTGCTTTCGAGATCATGAATCCGGAAATTATCATTAGGGTTAAGTAGTATTTTTATTTTCTTATTTTTATAGTATTCCACGCTTGTATTTCATAACATTGTAGTCTCCTTACGATGTTTATATTAGTTATTAATTATTTGTTATTATTGTTAATGCTGTATTTGTCCCATCTCTAATGCTAGTTTCATTCATTTTTAATTTTCCGTAATTTTTTGTTGGTATTAGTTGATATTTTTATGTGAATTATTGTTTAATGCTATTTGTTTTTTTACTGCTGCAGTATTTAATCCATTTATTTATTGTTCTTTTGGTTAGTGTTATGTATTTGTGAAATAAATGGTTAAGTGTAAGAAAAGGTTACGTGCCTTAACTTCATTTTAAAATTAACTTAATTAATTAATCACCTTCCATCATTGATGTGTACAATCGTAAGGCTTAAAACACAGTTAAATTGTTTTAAGTACTGGCAAAATTTATGTCAATCGTACTGCATGTATACGCACGTTCCTATATGCAGACATGGGTAAACAACTGGACCTTTGCGAATGGAAATTTTGGTTTTCATTTAACCGTTACATTTTCAACATTAACGTTAATGGGTGAAGTGGAAAAGTAAGCCAAAGGACATGTCGAGGACATCGAGAAAGCATGAGGACTACGTTAAGTTTGTGTGTAAAATCATCTGTCAGCGAGATATAACGAAACGCATACTTCTCAGCATACAATGTAAGTGGCATAGCCACCGCTTCCCGGGGTAGCAAAGTTAAGATGCCACAACAGAATAGCGGGTCATGGGGGCGAGAGCTTACGTGATACACCTGTGAAAGTAAACCTTATCACTCATCACACAATACCCACTGACTGAGAACCGAGCTGAGTGAGGAAATAGGGCTGGGATGCGTTGGGCGGGCATACACGCGATTCTGCTGTCACTAAAAGCAATCCCTCTTTATCATCCTATGCAAAAACTACGAATGCAATATTCATGAAAAATTAAAGACACACTCTCCGGCAAAACATAAACATCCAAAACAGACAGCACAATAATAAAGACAATAACCTACAACTTTTATCTGATTACAAATAACTCAGTTGTCAATCACTAACACCGAGCTTGTGTTAGAAGAAAGATGGAGTCGGTAGTTTCGTAGTAAGAGCAGGAAAAACCCGCCCGCCACCAGACGCCCACGAGGGAAGACCAGAAGATGCAGGCAGTCAGGTCGGCCCCCTCCTGGATTTCTGCAGGGAATACACCGCTGCGGGGCGCTGGTAGGGGGCGAGGAGAAGTCGTCAATTATCATTATTGGCTATGTAACTGCTGCGAGACTCCCTCCCTGTTCAGGGGTTTCAAGCGGGCCGGGCACCCGCATCACACACAGGCGTAGTAACTACACGATGGCGATGGCTGCAGTTGTAATATGCCCCCTAACTCGGACAAAAACAAAAAGCTTCTACAGTGCTCTATTACACATTTAAATTGTTAGTTCAGGGTATGCATGGCGTCACGCTTACGTGGCATGTTAGTTTGAACACAAACCCTCGGTATAATTGAAATGTGAGAGATCTGAGCACGTGAGGTCTTCAACGCCGGTAATGGGGGAAACGGGAGTACTGCGAGAAAACCCTACTAGTGCCACAAAACGCAACATCCATCACGACCCCGCTAGGATTCGAACCCGGTTCGCCGTGGAATGATAGTGGTCTAACCAGAACACCAACATAGCCCCCAGAATAACTAGTGCCCGCGGTCTGTTTTAAAGTGATTTGAAGCCAACTGTGAGGGGATGCAGTACCACCCTATTCGGCTATCATGAAATGCGGAACCAAACAATTTGAGTAAGGGGTGTACATTGCTGAAACACAAAACAGAAACCAAAGTGCTGTAATACGGAAATAAAAAATATTAAAAACGAGACGTGTAAATCTATGCAGGCTGTCAATAGGGCATTTTAGAAATCAAACTTGGAAAAATGTCATTGCCACTACTCTCATACTATTTCAACTGGCACACTCACTGGCATGCACCCGGTAAAGTTGGTAACGACGGATAGAAAGTAGTTCCATGAGTTAACGTTGAATTAAAAGTGTTAAGATAAACGTATGTGAATACTGAAATGAATTATTTTGCTTTCTGTTTTTAATTAGCAAGTATTCACTTTTATAATGATTTCACAGTTTCGCTTGACCGACGCACGAATAAAGTCATCAGGCTCATAGCAATGTAAATTTTACACACTGAGGAAGAATACACAATGTGCATACGAGTACATCTTATGCAAGGCTTTCAAAAGTGCTCAGTTTAACGTGAACAACCTTGAAGTATGAAGCCGTAAGGGTTTCACGCACATTACTGAATCAGTCGTTTACGTGCAGCTGAAAAATTCCCCTCCCCTTTTACCACAAATAAAAAGAAACACCAAGGGAATGTGCAAGAAGAGCTGATNGTGCAGCTGAAAAATTCCCCTCCCCTTTTACCACAAATAAAAAGAAACACCAAGGGAATGTGCAAGAAGAGCTGATGAGAGAAATAATACTGCCGCAAAAAAAAAAACCGAAAAAATGAACAAATGATGGCAGGGTAGACAGTACATATCATCAGGAGCAAAAGGTTCAAGGGAAACTAAGAAAAATAAATACTGGTCTGTGGCATATTCGCAAGTATAATTTACGTAAGTCTAAGTTATATTTGAAGACGCCCACTATAAAAAATTTTTCCAGGGACCTGCATTTTAGTTATACTTAACACCAGTGGCGACAATGCACATACTAAGTTTGTCGATCCAACGGAGATAATTGCTTGTTGTCTGTCGAGGCCGTGCCACAGGTTCCATATCACCGCGCGTTATAGACTGCGGCAATGTCAGCGGGCTTCTGGGAGGTTGTGCAGCATTTTTGCACAGTCTGTACAGTCTTAAAATGTAATGACTTGCTTACTAAAATTNTACAGTCTTAAAATGTAATGACTTGCTTACTAAAATTTTAACTGGAAAACTGATGCGACCGAAAATCAAACTTCCCGAATCGGAGTTCCATCTGGTGTCCCAAAATAATAACAATAATAAATGATAATGCCTTTCTTTATACTCAATCAACATATACTCAATATTATTCTGTTTAAAATGACCGTTCAGCAAGATTTAAATTTCTTGTAATATCCATTATTGTTCAATAATTTCACAAATCCTCGATGGAAAGTCATTGCTGCAAGATTTCCGATGCACTATCGAGCATCCATAGCTTTATCGTGTACCAGAAAGCTGTCTAGAATGTAACAAATTTAGACTAGATATCTTAACATATTTTTGTCATTTTCCTAAAAGAGAAATTTGTGACGGATACAAAAAAAAAGAGGGGCTAAGAGGGGGCTTATACTGGCTAAAACCAAGAGCACTGTTAAAATTGCAGTATTAATACACATAGTTATTATAGTGGCAGAATATTTTAAAAAGTATTTAGATAGTCTTTCCACCAAGTACTGGCATTTATACACACTAAGAAATTGTTTTTAATATATACCACACCACTGTAAGCAGGAATACTAATTTTTTTAAATATATACCACACCATTGTAAGCAGGAATACTAAATTTTTTCTCAGTGCATTAGTTCAGGAAAGAGTCGAAAGCTTAGAGAAGTTCTCAAATGTTTATAGCATTTCTACATTCGAGCTACGAATAACATGGTTACAGACTCGGTTTTCAGGAGTAGGTTTCAGACCGTAGAATATGGTGTGGAGCGATCTCGTTCGCTGCGCAGAACCAGTTCCCGTGTCCCAACATTGAACTGCTTTCCTGCCACGTTATCATAAACAACGTGGATAGGATTTGTGGTTAGAACACTACTTAGTAAACAATTACTTCGAGATGTTTGTACATACGCCCTGTAACCATTCATTTTTTAATGCAATTAGATTCAATTAAAACTAGTGAAAGCATATTATTCATACAAAAGTGCTTGTCTTTTGAAAATTACTATTCAAACAAACACCCCATCACTATTGACCATGTGACTGACAGTTGTCTTGGTTTTGGGTAGGTCAATGTTGGGTACATGCGCAGAAGACAGGAATCTATCTTTCTACCGCATCTTTAGTCCATGTTTCAGATAATCATCCATTTGGCCTCCACGCCACATAAAAAACAGCATGGGGACCCTTATAAAACATTGTTTTTGTTAATGACAATATAATAATTATAAATAGTCTTTATTCAGAGCCGTTAAGGCATGTTTGCCTTATCTTACACTGAACCATTTTTTAATATAATTCACACTATTATAATATATATAATTTCAATAGTGCTTGCAAATTAATAGCCACTACGGAAAAATTAATAGCACTTACTAAACATTCATAAAACATAATTAATACAAAATCAGCAAAATACTTCAAAGTTAAGACTTATATTCACGTGGATTTATTTATCAAAAAGGTTATGTTACACAATAATCCGTCACAACGCTAAAGAACTTCGTATTCCAGGAGACACCCAGCGTAGCGTATTACTGCGGGAAGGTTAACAAACCTTCCCAAACATCTCTCCACCGGTTCCTCATAGAAAGCCGGTAGAGAAAAAAAAACGATGATATGGCAACACCGCGTCTGTTTTTCTTTTGCCCTCTTCTGTGCTGTGCGGCCGCCTCCGTCTTCCCCGGGACACTCATCAATCCTCCACATTCCCTTCCCCTCCCTGGCGTGCTCCCCTTCTACGACTCAAAGTAGACTCGCCCCCTCCCCGGCAGGCGGCCTGACGAACTGCGGCCGCCATCTTGGCTCTCAACCAACCTTACTCCAGCGGAACACCACCATGTGTTCTCATCAACTTGAGAGATCTGAAAACCCGGCGAGAGGGGAGAAGACTGTCATCACCACGAGATTGTACAGTTCGATACGAAATCCGTATAATTTAACCGTGTAAAGCATGTATAATATACAAATCATCCATTTTAATTAATTTACCTATGTAATGTATAGGAAACGTGTATGAAAAACAGTTCCACTGATAGATAGTGAGAGTGTAATGTGTAAACGTGTGTGTGTTTACTATTAGTGCTATCTATCTCAGAGATTCGTACCCTTCGTCGCACCCCCCCCCCCNTTTTTTTTTCTTGTAAATGCAATTGCAGTGTTATAGATCAACGTTGGTTATACTGAGGAGTTAGTCGTTAGCGTCTAAGTTTCAAAAAAACTCTAATTCGTATTTTATTTATAGTATTTCTTGTGTTTCGTTTATATTAATTTCGGGATCAAAATTGTATAACCTAAAATAAATTGCTGGCAGCCCTGCGTTCTTATCAACCTGAGAGCTCTGGAACATCAGAGTGAGAGGAGAAGGCTGCCGTCGTAGTCGCGATGAGAGAGTTTTATGGCTAGCATTCGTCCACAACCAATGCTGATGGATTATAAGCTTGTCAGTTTTAACAGTAAAGAAAACACTTTTGAAATCAGTCTTATAAATTAAAACTGCATATAACTATGTATATGCTAACGTACACACTGCCACACAGGCTCGCAGTTAAGTTGGCAACGAATGAAGAAAAATAAATCCAAGTCTTGGTGCAGTATTGTGAATGTAATGTTTTAATTTATGGCAAATCAAGTTTTGTTTTTTTATACTTTATCCATGTTGGAGTAGGATCAGCATAGCATCACATTTTCACGTTTTCGCTTGATTAGCGCGTGAACAAAGTCATTAGGCCCTTGACTACGTAAATGTTACAATCGTGGAATAATACAATAACTGCTCAATTAATCATGAACAACGTATACTTATGCGTTATGTTCTGGTTCGCAACGTTTCATCACATTGATTCCTGCGATGATACTAACCCCGGCAGTTGTAAAAAAAAATACCACAGGAAGTTCATGTACAAACTAAGACTGTTTTGCTTCGTTGTTTGTTCAGGGATTATTTCAGTGAAATTTACGTGTGACGTCCCACAGATTAAACGAAAAAAACTCTTCCNTTCGTTGTTTGTTCAGGGATTATTTCAGTGAAATTTACGTGTGACGTCCCACAGATTAAACGAAAAAAACTCTTCCGAGTTTCTTTTCGAACATGCACTACGACTGACCTAAACTCTTACGTTATAATTCATTTTGGTAGATTGTTTATTTCAAGTTAAAATGCTGTTTTATTTTATCACATAGTTCTAACCTTTTGTGATTTTTTTTTTTGTAGTTTGTATTGCCACAACACAAAATATTGTGTGTTGCGGCGGGCGTATGCGGGAAATTTTTTAAATTTAATTCTAATACCTGCGACACCGAATTATAAGCGTAATGAAGGCAGTCAGTTAAACATGTACACAAACATTNTTCGTTGTTTGTTCAGGGATTATTTCAGTGAAATTTACGTGTGACGTCCCACAGATTAAACGAAAAAAACTCTTCCAAGTTTCTTTTCGAACATGCACTACGACTGACCTTAAACTCTTACGTTATAATTCATTTTGGTAGATTGTTTATTTCAAGTTAAAATGCTGTTTTATTTTATCACATAGTTCTAACCTTTTGTGATTTTTTTTTTTGTAGTTTGTATTGCCACAACACAAAATATTGTGTGTTGCGGCGGGCGTATGCGGGAAATTTTTTTAATTTAATTCTAATACCTGCGACACCGAATTATAAGCGTAATGAAGGCAGTCAGTTAAACATGTACACAAACATTNTAATTTAATTCTAATACCTGCGACACCGAATTATAAGCGTAATGAAGGCAGTCAGTTAAACATGTACACAAACATTACACGGGCTCTTGAAAAAAAAATGCTGCAAACGGAAAGAATACTGTAAATCGTGTACCTATGTGCCGGAAAGTTACAGCTGTCACAAACTAAATCTCGTCAATGTTATTGTCACAAAATTCTCTAATGCAGACATGGAGAAAAAACACCAAACATAAACTTTATTCTAAACTACTGAACAAATTTTCAGTTTGCGTGCGCTTGTAAGTGGGTAGAGTCTTTTGAAGGAAGTTAGACACTTTTCGGTGTCTTTTTTTCCCTCCATTAAAACAAAACTAAACGTGGAAATATTTCGAAACTGCCGTATTCACAGATTACATGTACATTTGTTTTATATCCGTGCCAGTAACGGACGTACTAATAACGAATTTAAATAAGAAAGGTAAGCCAAACCTTATTGCTTCCCAAGCATGTGTGACATGGCTTAGTTCAACTGGGTACAAAAATATAGTTAATGTCGCATTGCGACATGTGTTGGGCACCAGCTAGAATCATAACTTTGGAAGAGACCTAATATATGCTACGGTATCATATCTATTAAGTAGATTATGGTGCTCACCATGTATTGCCCAAATAGAAAAAAAACACTAGCAAGAGTCAGGCTTGTTTTAAGGCGATTATCCGTGGACAGCGAATTCGATAAGGGTAGCAGCCAGCGGGAGAGAAGGGAGTGGAAATGTTGCCTATCATATAGTTATGATGTACAGTGCATAGATTGGTGAGTGGGAAGGTTTACAAATATTTTTAAAAATAATTGATTTTATGCGCATTCATTTCGATCGCGAAATTTAACATTTTATAACTAAAATAAATATGTATACAATAAATAAAAATATTTTTTTAACATTAGTAGGTTTTATTAATATTTTCTTGTGTACATCAGCTTTGCCCCACTTCACGAAGGATTTTTTTTTTCTCGCAAGATGTGCTTCCTGAAGCAATTTAAATGGAAATACNCAGCTTTGCCCCACTTCACGAAGGATTTTTTTTTTCTCGCAAGATGTGCTTCCTGAAGCAATTTAAATGGAAATACTGTACGCTTAAATTAGGATAAAAATAGAATTACTGATTTTTTTTTAAACTAAATTATAGTAAAATATTATCTGCGTATTATCTTCTTGTGTGTTACTTAAATCTATTTTCCGATTTTTTTAAAATGTTTCAAACTATGTAAGTTACCATAGAAAACTCAACATAACGGAACAACATAAAATGCAAGTTTTTCATTNTAAAATGTTTCAAACTATGTAAGTTACCATAGAAAACTCAACATAACGGAACAACATAAAATGCAAGTTTTTCATTTTATTTATATAGGCCTATAAGGAAAAACTTACGTTTTACATGACAATATACGATTTCACTATCAGAATTATAGTGGCATGCATAATTTATTATGTGTCCTTTTTTCAGGGTAGAGGTGAAAAAAGGGAAAGGGGATGAATTCACCACAAAACCAACTGCTTTCAAAATACCGCAACTTTCGTTTATACAAGCTAATACGTGCAGTATTGAATTACGTTTTAAAATAAGCATGTTGAGCAGCGATACTTCTGGTATGAGTAACCGTTCATTTTCGTAATGTAGTATCGATTTCTATTCTATATAAATGGACAAGATGCGCCAACCTACACGGCCTTACGTTCAGTAAGTTTGATAACATTCGCTTTGTCAATTACTCTGAAACGTCAGTTATCGTGCGGCAGAACTACTCATGCAGACGGCGCGTTTGGCGGAATGTGTACACATGGTAAACACCGCCATCTCAAATCGCAAAACAATGAAACTGCTAACTGTAAAACGTGATAAAATACCCTCTCTGTATTTCAAACTGTTTGGGGAGGCTTTCGGATCTGTGTACGTAGCGGATGGTTGTTCTTGCTTGAACTGATATGCTGTTTGTTTTCGATTCTGCTGCGAGCACGCATTGTACGGAATTAGAAAGGGACAGTCGTGCACCCACGACGTGAACAGATTTAAAAAAGGTAGGTTTAAAATGTTNCATTGTACGGAATTAGAAAGGGACAGTCGTGCACCCACGACGTGAACAGATTTAAAAAAGGTAGGTTTAAAATGTTCTAGCACTGGGAAGATTTACATTGTGGTGTCTGGGGATCGTTGGCTCACAACTTGGATGTAAAATTATTTCTAATTNCTAGCACTGGGAAGATTTACATTGTGGTGTCTGGGGATCGTTGGCTCACAACTTGGATGTAAAATTATTTCTAATTACAACGTTAAACAACTCTCCGTGAACAGACGTGGCTGGTTAAACTTTGCGTTAGCATACTGCGTTTCTGGGTAACGTTTTAAAGAGAAATGTCATGATCGTGAACAGCCGAAGCTATAATAAACGACAGTATGATTTATGGTAAGCGATACAAAATAGGTTTTCCCCACAATCGTATTGCAAAGGATTTCTACAAGAATGGACGAGCAACTCTGTGGGCAGCAATAAAATAGCTGTTTATAAAAGATAATTCAATTTCATCAAACTTACGCTACTGTTCTTGGCATTTCAACAAGCGGTTTTTTATCTTTTCTTTTTTTCACAGCAGGAAATTTTATTATTTACTGTGAAACTTAAACATACAAAATTAAAATCAAAAAAATATGCCCGTTATACCGGACAAGTAAATTTCCACAGCCAGCAAACAGAGTAATGCTAAGCATTAACGTGGCGACAAAATCAAGTGCTGAAAGAGCAGAAGTACATACAGACGTAAAACGTGAGAACACAGATGCAGGACGTCGCACAATCAAGATCTTCACACGCACAATCAAGATCTTCACAAGCGTATAGATGTGTGACCGTCTTCAGGCGAAAAAGCAAACTTTAACTAATTGAACATGTTTGGGGCATGCACAGTCTTGTAGGCGTACAGCACGTTATGTCGGTGCTAAGCTAACACTGCAGGTTTACAGCGCAGCGACACGCATTGCCACATGTTCCCGTCCAGAGCTGTACGAAGTTTTGTATCCATTTAAAAAGTAACCCAATTTCCCAAGCTCGAGCTAAATGTATATTACATTCAGCGGAGTAAAAAAAAACGCTCTATAGGCAAGTTCTTCACGACAGCTAAACCAAATCCAAAGTCAAAAGGTCACTTTGAAAGTCCGCGGCCTATTCGGGAGGCAATATTACGTAAAAGTATTATCACGTTGGGAAAGTCANGGAACTTAAACATACAAAATTAAAATCAAAAAAATATGCCCGTTCTACCGGACAAGAAAATTTCCACAGCCAGCAAACAGAAAAGGTCACTTTGAAAGTCCGCGGCCTATTCGGGAGGCAATATTACGTAAAAGTATTATCACGTTGGGAAAGTCATTATTTTGAGGGTTTTCTCAGCGTGCTCCTGTTCAGTACTGCGAAGGTAAATTAATTTCAATGTTCTAAAAGTGTATATATAAAAAATTAACAGTGAAAGCAGAGACGGTTGACTGTTAAAATGATTTTGAAAATATGAATGGGTACGAGCAAAAAGCAGTGCCCACGCACAATGTTTTTTTTTTTTTATTCTATTCTTTACATGCCGTGGCAGAAACTAATCTGCTCGGTTACACCGCCACCTATCGTGCTCAGTATAATGACTGCCAGGAATAGTCTGTGTCTTCCCTCCTTCCTTCTGATGTTACAGATATCTGGCGATCATTATAACCACCCCTCCTCCACAAAGCTTGCGTGCCGACCTTGCCTCGGGGTACGAACACGTGGCAACACTGGGCGGGCCGCTGGAATGGGGTCAAGTAGCGTGGGACGGAGTATACGTCCCCTCCACTATCAGCGCTGGTGGACTCCAGCGCGCGATAAGAGACTTATCTCTCCGGCGCGGCGAAACTCTGCGTCAGGAGAAAAACAAATCCAAACGGTCCGTTTAGACTAACGCCTCTCACAGACACCAAATGGGGGTTTTTGAAAAGTACCCCTTCGATAATGGACAATAGTGGTGTCACCTGGGGGCCATAATCTGTAACTTTTTACTATCTTAATTTGACGAATTTTAACTTGTAGCTATCTTTACGAGGCGATGGCCTTATGACCGCTTTTATAAACAGATAGACCAATAAGGTGAACGACAGAGGACAGAAAATAGCCGACATATTGAGGTTAATTCTAGCACTGAGGTTAATTCTAGCACTGTTCTCCACAGTGGAAAATACGTTTGAAAATGCTCCCAATGAAGATAAATACTATATTACATGACATTTCAGCACAAATAAAATGTGTAATGTATTTAAAAAGTATAATTTATTTTTCATTATTGATACTCGCCAACACTTCGCTCTAAAGTAACCACGACATGACGGCCGCGGTCGTGGGGTGGTGCTGCTATCTCGTGCTGCTCAAAATGAACTAGGCCCATCTGAAAACTTGTATAGGCTGTTCACAGTAAAGTGAGCACTTCTTAAGGCCCTCCCAGCAGGCGTAATAACCAAGAAATTATGTTATATTGTGGCCTAAGAAGTTAAATTTTGAGAGCTATAAAATGTATACCTTGTGTTTATTAGACATTTGGCTGTATTTATATTAACAATTGGCTAAAGGATGCAAATAAGCTGAAAGGAACTTCTAAACACAGCCTTACTTAACAGTAAACAGCACAGCCTACGAGAGAAGCAGATTTATTTGAAAACTTTATTCAATGTATAAAGAAATAAATGTCATTTATAACTAAACGATTCATTATACGAGTATTAACGAAATATGTAACACACGACATACTGTAATAACTGAAGAATGATCTGGACTCTGTTGGTGTCGGTACGAGTCGAACGACTCCATAGTCTCCAAGGGAACGAACAAGCTGAGGGATACGTTGGTATTGTATAGAAAAAACTAACTAGCGATAAAGGGTAAGNACTGTAATAACTGAAGAATGATCTGGACTCTGTTGGTGTCGGTACGAGTCGAACGACTCCATACAGTCTCCAAGGGAACGAACAAGCTGAGGGATACGTTGGTATTGTATAGAAAAAACTAACTAGCGATAAAGGGTAANCAGTCTCCAAGGGAACGAACAAGCTGAGGGATACGTTGGTATTGTATAGAAAAAACTAACTAGCGATAAAGGGTAAGGGAATCAACCCACGTCATTGGGAATTGGTACTGATAGATGTTGCACTACTGCAAATTTTTTATATATGGATTGAGGCGTAAGCAAAATATTACATGCAAATAGTTCAAAAAAATTTTGAAATAAAATTTTTGTGATTTGTGAAGCAAATTGGAATATGAAAATTTAAACCAGGCTAGTTTTCAATTTCCTCAGGGTATTCATTTTTCGTGAGCAAAAAATATTACAATTATGCGCAGTGAAAATATATGTCTTTAAAATTAGCATCACAGTAGCTGTCATAACTGTAGAACTCTTCATACTGTTTTGTATTTAGTTCCGAAAAAGAGTACTTGAAGCGTTGTTATCAACTATAGTGGAAGATAGATCGCAACAAGGAAATGCAAAAGGAAAACGATAAAATTTATCTACAACAATTAGAAGGTACTTGTTCTTTGAGCTTGAAATTGACGATCCAGTGAAAACTATATTTAAGCGCTTAAATGACTACAGCTTTAATATGGTGACCTTGGTGCTTAAAGAAGTGTGTAACTCATTGCACTCTCTGCAAGACGAAGCAATTCTTCTAACATCTTCTAGGGTATAGGGCCAAACTTTTTCTTCGTACCCAGTGATAAATTCGAGTTTCTCCAGAATGATCTAGCATTTCATAGAGATCGTTCAGATTCTTCAACGAACTATCAGTTATAGCAGAACATTGGCTAGAAAAGGCATCAGCAGCCTCATTTTCTTTGCTTAGTCTATAGATGATATCACAATTGTAAGAGGATAATTCTAACCTCCACCTTATAAT
Source organism: Clitarchus hookeri (assembly GCA_002778355.1). NCBI lineage: Eukaryota > Metazoa > Arthropoda > Insecta > Phasmatodea > Phasmatidae > Clitarchus > Clitarchus hookeri. The sequence goes on along the minus strand of NQII01000076.1, from coordinate 218,323 downwards.
CTTTTCATTCTTAATGTTTCCAGAAACTTCAATGTTAAAAACTAAAGACAGACTTTTGATCAGTTATTAATCGAAAATATCGGCGCAAAAAGTAATGTCTCAATTTACGGACAGCTTCAATGATGACATAAGCTTCCTTTTCAACAGTATAATAATATAATAATGTTGTTATACAACAGAGAAAGTTCGAGAGAAGATGGCTACAGGTTTATCATTTTGAGCGTGTGTCGCAGCTATAGCTCGTTCTGCGGCGTCTGTCTCCACTGTGAACACTCCTTCGGGGTCTACTGAAGAAACGATAGCATTCGCGATATCTCCTTTCAACTGGTTAAAACCCTCTTCAGCTTGAAGTACAAGATAAAGTCTACGCTGTGTTAATATTCGATTTTTTTTTTTTTTTTGTAAAGTTGGGAATGAGACGTAAATAGTGCTCTTCTTAAAGAAGATGCATTTCTTGGCAAAGGAAGTTCACGAAACAGTCGAAGGCGTTCCGAGTCTGTATAATTGATTTATTACTGATGATATATCCAAGAAAAAGGGTGCAGCGAACAGAGAAACAAGATTTTTCTAAGCTGTATTTTACAGCAGTTTTGTTTCTTTCCGTTATAATGTTTCATCATATTCTTCTTGAACAACTCCACCGCCTGTTAATATCATCCAGGTATGCCGTAATGCCAGTTAGACTTTCATCTAAGATGTTTTTGTCAATCGCTCTTTGGAATGCAGCCACATCAGGGATCCGCTTAAATTGACACAGCTTACCACAAGCTTCGAACGCTGCGAATACCTATTATTGGAACCTGATGGTAACACGACCAAGACTTGAGCTCTCCATGGTGAATAGCTTCCCTTGATTATTCCTTCATTTATTAATTTTTCTTTCAGTTCCGTGAGTTGTCAAGATCTAACCGAGATTGGCCTAATATTCGGCACGAGATTGGAGAATAATATTACAGGTTCCAGAAATGTAGCAGTTAAAGCACATGCATTAAGTGGGTCTTCAGAACCTCCAAATGTAATGTTTACAAACGAGTATTGTTTTAAAATATGTTGTCCGCCGACAACAGCACGGAGATTTAGCAAAAAGTTCAAGACAGCAGGACTGACTACAGGGAGTCGTTGCCACAGCACCGGAAAACAACGTTCGGGCCTCGTCAAGTCTCCCTCGGGTTGTGTAGAGGCCCACTGCACGAGATGACTCCAGTGTCTCAGATGGAGTTGGTCTAGTTCACTAGCTTTGGTAGACAGAATAACATTTGGAAAGGTACGAAACCAATGGGCGAATCAGGATCAATTTCAAACTTTTTAGGCAGTAATCAATAATCCATTCCGTTGCTTAACTTTAGTGATGATTAACGATCCCTCAGACAAGCGCAAAAAGTAGTATCTAGGTACACTTATTTCTAAAGATACAACTTGATGAAACTCATCTTTTGATTTTCATACATCGACGCGGGAAAGCGGAAATGTGGTAACTACGCGATAGTTGCACAGATACACTCCAAAAACCCTAATTCTTGGCTATCGGGTAAAACATATTTCCCTCCTTTTGGGTTGCCGTAATCAGTTTAAAACCTAGGCCAACGTAGTATAATTTTATAATTCAGTTTTCACATAAATGAGTTGTCTTTTCCCAATTTATTTGTTAGTGTATCTCTGTAAAACTCAATTGTACCCGGGCGAAGCCGGGCCAGTTCGCTAGTAAAATATATTTATCATAAGTTAAAGTCTGCTGGCAGGGCCTTAAAAAGTGCTCACTTTACCGTAAACCGCCCATATTATGTTTTAACTAACGTATTTCCCATAACCAACCTTTTCACAAAGTTTGTAACTGGAGTTCAGGCTAAACCTGTGTTATTCGTAGACCTAAGCAGTGCTCAGTCCCGGGAAATGTCTAAACTTCTGCACCTTCTCCTGGTGGGACTGGAAACTTGGCGCTCGTAGATGTTATCGGCTCGTTACCAACAGAAAGGAATCCGTGGGAAGGTAGCACAGCGCGGGTCGCATTGTGTGTTGAGTGCCGGAGAAAATCACTCGTTGCAAAAGGGACTAGAAGGTGTCGCGGTTTTCTGTCCACAGCCAGGAAGAAGAGGTTCACCAGCGCAAAGGAAACCGAATAACAAACCTATATTATTCACGGTATCTTTAACACTTTTAAACCTAAACCTTTTGTTATGCATCCTGCTGAAGCATATGTAACACACATACTGTACTTAATATAGTTATTTTAATTTGAATTAGCAGTATAAAGTGCCAATCACCATCAAGCATACATTACATATATTGCAATAGTTTCAAATAACTGTTAGTGTAATAATACGCACATTTCTAATAAATGTTGGTCAAATTGTAAATAACAGAGTGCTGTTGGTTGTGTGTGTGTTTGTGGGGGGGGGGGGGTGTAACACAAAAGGTATTGTTTGGAACAAGGCTTCTTTGAAAGGTTTGTCTCCCTGATTCGATGCGCCCACGACTTCTGCCTAAAAGAAATTTTGCACGGTGGCTTAGAACTGCGAAAAGAAGACAGCTCGCTGAGTGCTCTTTTGTGGTTAAAACTAACTTCAGTGGAAAGGGCAAATCACATTAAACTGTTCTGGCTAGCCAATTAGAAACTAGAGCCCATAAGGAAATTCCCGCAAGTAATAAAACAGTGTCTCGTAAAATATAGTAAAATCTAATTTTTATGTGTTAATTTTTTACTAAAATTTGTTAAATAATATTTAAGTATATATGCCAGTTAATGCGTAAGTTTGATGTAATTAGGTAAATAAATGTAGGGTTTTGTTTCTGTGGGTGTCTGTAGGGAAAAGCGATAAGTTGCTTGGGAGGGGCGAAGGCCTACTTTCTTAGTATTTTAGCCTTGGACGTTAACTTCCGAATGCAGTGGAATATACACACTATGTTTATTACTTACATGGCAAAATTTAGTTAATGTGCTGAGAAGACAGACATTTTTTGAGCGTTGTACTCTGAATAGCGAACAGTGGATGGAGGTTTACAGCGTTGTCGCACAGCAGTATTTGCTGTTTTTTTCTCTCAATTGGAGCGACGTGATATGGGCGAAAGTTGAATATGAAATAAATGCAAACGTTACAACCGCTCGGCGTGCGGTGGATTCATATTACCTGTCACACTTTCTAGCGGTCCGCAGTGGCCAGTCAAGCAGTCGAGAACTGCCCTTATTCCAGTTCCTGCACCAAACAGGACGCGAAATGGTCACCAAAGTTCGCGTTTCGCTAAAATCAACAGCTAAGTTGCTCAGAGCCGCAGGGTGAGTGAAGAGTTTTGGGCGGCTCTTAACATCGAGGTGTTGAGAGTCGATGAGAGTGAAGCGAGGTGAGTATGCAGCAGCGATGGGATGAAAGGGCGGGGGAAACGGGAGATCCCCAAGAAAACCCGCAGAACAGCAGCATCGTCCGGCACGATTCCCACATGTGAAAATCTGAGAGCGACACCGCCGGGAATCGAACACGGTTCGCCTAGAGGCGAGTAGACTAAGCACTGCATCACCGCAGCCCCCCAGAGAAGCAGGAATGAGCAAAACAACGGCCACGGACTGTGGTAAGGAATTATCCCAGCTTTCGCTTGCAGGAACTAAGATGTTGCTACCTGCCCATCAACTAGGCAATGTTCCGCAAAAAGCGTCGATATTTACCCGTGGTGTTTCCTTATCATACATAACAAGGGGCCTCAGAAGATAGAAAGTTAGCGAAATCAACACAGGCAGTTCTGATGTGCACTCCCACTGAATGTTACGAACCAAATGTTACAGAGCGGACAACTGGTTCACACCAGTATAGCTTGTTGGCAAACTGCTTCAAAAGGGCTTTACGTGTGTGGAAACTGTAAATAAGAACACGCGGGAAATACCTTTTGAGTTTCAACCAAACAAAAATATGGCAGTATCNCCCTTCACCAACAAAACAGTCATTTTAATATTGTCAATGCATTATTCGTCTGAAACTGATGCAATAACCGGAAAACCAGAGAAAATATGTTTTTATAATATGACAAAAGGAGGAGTTGACAATCTGGATCAAAAATGTTCCACTTATTCAGCAGGTCGCAGAAGAAACTGAAGGCCACTGGCGATTTTCTACACTCAAGTCAATGTCACATAAAATAACTCGCATTGCAACATTGCAGCAAAGCTTCGAAAATAATGCACAATCGGACGATTTGCATTTGTGGATGAGCGCTGAACACAGCTAGTATGCAAGTGTCACACATGCGAAGACGATAGGAAATATCTTGTATACAGAAAGACCTGAAATTGGCAATGGGGAAAATTGCTTGGCGTGGACGACAGAAGACAACTGCTCCTCCGACAAAACGCAGAATATGCAGCCTTTGCCCAACAGGAAAGGACAGGAAGACATCACATGCATACTCGTACAAGCAATGCAACAGTTCAATTTGACTCCAGTGTTCCGCACCGCTGTGCAACGACTGTGTATAAAACAGTGCTATAGGCTGTTCACGGTCAAGTGAGCACTTTTCAGGCCCTACTTTACTTTTTACTTTCAGCCATTTTTTAATCCTTTAAACACCTTTTTAAATAAATGCCACCATGTGAGTAATAAACAAAGTGTGCATATTCCACCGCACTTGGAAGTTAACATCTACGGCAAAAATAAAATATATTTATTGACTATTATTCCAAATGAGAGGGCTTTCAAAAGGGCTCACTTTACCGTGAATAGCCTATTACAGATTTTACTGTCAAATTTTTTTTTATCGGTATGTAACAAAACTTTTGATTTTGTCTATGACTATACAGTTTCACCATTTCATTTTGTGTATGTTTGAAATTATATTATTGTGGATTTATTAATATTTATAAAAGTTTTGATTATTTGCAAATTTCGTTACAGAAGTAAACTTAACACTTTATTAGTATATTATGCATAGGTTTTCGAGTTTCCGCAGTGTAGATAAACAGTAACTAATAAAAAACGTCAATGCATAAAACTATAATAAAACATTAAATTATATTCTTTAAAAATAAATTTATTTATGGGTTTCTCAGACCCAGAGTCAGTAAAATTTTTTTATTTTTTAAGGTGTTGATGCATGCAAGTGTAAGAATGAGTAAATTTATGTTATGTGTGTAAAGGTTGGCTACACTGCTCCATAGATGCTCTGCAACCTCGCTGCAGCCTTCCCTTCATTTGTCAATGTTGTTATCACATGTTTATCTTGCGACTTCTTTGTTTCTTTACTATGTTGAATGTACGTGTAATTTAATTATTTTATATAGAATAAAATCACGTTCAACAATCCTACAAATAAAATTACAGAATGTCAACTAGTAAGGAGATGACCCAACTTTATATTCGAGTTGTGAAGCAAGCTGAGAATGACTTTGTGATAAGGAGTTATGGTATTTATTACCAGAAGAATGCAGAGACCTGCAGCTTCACTCTACATTATCAAGTAAGAAACCTATACAAAATGCAACAGCTGTAATAAAAAATGTAAATGGTTATAGACAATAGCTATAAAGATTGACGATGATATTTGACGTGTGACGGGTACAGGGGATAGCCATTGCACTGTTTTCACACACTGCTATAGTTGTCCTGGGCAGCCAGCCAGCCAACCAGGGCAGGCAGGTGACAGCGAAACTTCCGGGGAAACACCGTCGGGGATGAACCGAAGTTGAGAAACAGGGTAAGTCCCTAGAAATAGCTGATATAAGCCCTCGACGAAGGAATCAAGGGAACCCCCGCCGAGACTTAATGCAGATACAGCTCCCAGGAATCTCCGAAAACGTCCTACCACACCCTCCCTCCATCCTCATAGGAGAGCGTAAGCCACTGACGAGACACAAAATCCTACACAAAAAACGTGCGAGGTACACAGGGGATTTCCCGATTTCTCTCTCGAGAAGCTGCTGACAGCTAACTTGAATATAGCGGGAGATGGGTTAAATTCAGGCGCAGCCAAGGAACGAGCGCAGTTGTGGTCAGTTGTTCGGGAGCAGTGGTTCACGATCAGTTGTTCAGCTGAGACGGGAAGGAGTAGTTCGGCAGCCGCGAGGCGAGACAAACAAGGCAGTTAGCGAGAGGCAGTCGTATCACCAGGCCGGAGTTCGGACCCGGCCCAGGCAGTAATGTACAATCAGTTGTTCGGGAGCAATTATCGCCAGCCGAGATGGAAGTAGTTCGGCGGTACAGCCGCGAGACGAGATAAGTGCAGCCTAAACGGGAGTAATCAGTCGTGTGACGAGAACAGTGCCGAGAATATCCCGGAAACAAGTGGCAGCCCCAGACCGAGAGGTGCCATCGTAGTCGTGTGCCAACTCACCAAAAGCAGCAGTCACAGATAAGTAGAGAAACTTCTCCCTTCAACAACCTTCCCCGACGCATAGCATTCCACTCACCAGTCCTTCAGGCCTACGACTTGTAGGGGGCTCAGTCTCGCCAGTGTGTGTAAATACCTATGTTACCTTCAGACAAATAAAATACTGGTGTGTTAAATAACGGAGAATACGAGTATTTGTTTACTCCAAACGCAACAACCACAGGTGCCCTTCGTCTGCACCAAAGTAAATTAACTATGTGCCCTACTAGCCATCACCCTATATAACTCAGGTGGCCTAGTAGCGACAACTTTACGGTCTGCAGTGATCACAAACCGTTAGAGAACTTAAAGACAAAAGCGAGAACTGATGAAATTCTCGGAGACCTAATTGAAAATAAAATATTCTGGCTGATCTCCTTTCAAGAAATCCAGTCCTTGAATACTTCGAGAATAAAGATGCGATCCAAGTTGTAAATTTAACATATATATCTACTATAATAAAACACCAAACGGATCATCTTTCTGAGTTGAAAGCAGCTAAGCAGATGAGAGATAAACAAAGGATCATACTCAAGAAATTAAGAGAAAAATTAAGAATTTTTGTTTCTCCCATGTTAGGAAATGAAATAATTGAACTTGTTCATAAACATTATGGTCACATCGGTCCAGCACAGACGATTGCAAGCATCAGACCACATTATTACTTCAAGGGTCTGGACAAAGCTATACATACCTTTTATAAAAACTGTAAGATTTGTATTGAAAACAAAGTTCGTCGTAGTCGTGCTATCGGTCTACTCTCACAACTAGGCCCTGCTACAGAGCCTTTTCAAATAACGTCACTCGATAGTGTCGGAGGCTTTGCTGGAAACCGATCCACCAAACGATACATGCATATCCTGGTGGATCATTTCACCAGATATGCGTTGATCTCCACTACAAAGGGTCAGAACGCCCAAGATTTTATAAATTTGATTTATCCAATCGCCCAACAAAATACTATCTCAATCCTAATAGCAGATCAATATACGGGCATCAGTTCTACTGACTTCAAGAACTATTTAGAAAAAAAACAGGAATACAAATAGTCTTTACATGCCTTGATCACCCTGAATCAAACGGGCTTAATGAGCGATTACACCAAACATGAGTAATTCGCCTCCGGTGTAAAATTAACAACGATATCCATAAAGCCTGGCCAACCCTGGCACAGGAATGTGTCAACGAGAACAATGATATCATTCATAGCTCCACACACTTTGCACCATCATACTTACTACTGGGAAAGAAGTACACGATATCGCCCCTTCAAGAAGATACCCAACATCTCTTGAAGAAGACCGCAAAATAGCTCTCCGGAATTCTATAAAGAGTTTTCAAATAAATAAGAAATGTGTAGATAAGAATCGACGACAGCACACCTTCAATGTTGGCGATTTAGTCTACATCGAAAATGGAAATAGACTGAATCGTAATAAGTTAGATCTAGTTCGGATCAGACCCTATCCATTCATCAAGCAGATCTCGCCGACATTCTATGAAGTTGCTTGTGGAAAGAAAAAGAAGATTTCCAATTTCTTCCATTCCGGAAAACTGCTTCCTTGTTCCCTGCGGCAACCGATTCAAGGGGGGTGGTGTAAAGGTTGGCTACACTGCTCCATAGACGCTCTGCAACCTCGCTGCAACCTCCCCTTCATTTGTCAATGTTGTTATCACATGTTTATCTTGTGACTTCTTTGTTTCTTTAATATGTTGAATGTACGTGTAATTTAAATCTTTTATATATAATAAAATCACGTTCAACAATCCTAAATATATAAAACTGTAGGGTTATAAAATGTTAATGATTGCACCAACAAGGCTATCAATTCCAAATACATATGTACAATATAATACCTAGCTGATGACAAGTTATATCAAGTAAGAAAATCTATTTCTCCCTGTGTTTACACATAAGTAAGAAAATCTATTTCTCCCTAGTATTTTTAAGTTACTGGAAGCCTAGGAATCAATTTCCCCACAGCTGATCGTGTACAATTTCGGGTAAAAAAAAAAAAAAGACACGAAACTTGTGTGCTAATAGCATTCTAAGAATGTCCACGTTAAGTATCAAGCAGTTAAATAATGTTATTGTTGAAAACTAGTGACATAGTAAACTAGCTTACAGGTTACCATCGCCTCACAATAGCATACAAAATACTACCCTCGTATATTACAACGCCAGAATACTTACGTACTCGGCTGAAAACCTTGGAGGATGACCACACATTAAAACGCGTGCTAAAAATACATCTTGCTTAAATATTCCAACTCACAAAACCCAGGTATAAGCAAATTCTTTCACCGTCTCTGTCGCACGAACATTGAATAATTTACCCTTAGAGGTTAAAGAACTCGACAACACAAACAACTTTTAAGAGCAGTGCTGCCAAGTACATTAAGAATATGCACCGATGATTTCACACGCACGCGTACACACGCATAATTATTCCGAAGTATTTTTAATTTGGTTACCTTCCCCCCCCCCCATATCTATTTGTATACCCTAGCTACACCTGTGTATTTTTTTTCCTTGCTCTTTATGTTTACGTATGTGTACATTATGTTATACCTGATTAAGTGTAAGAGCAGGCCTCAACTTCACCAGTATAAATTAAGTCGAAATAAATAAATAAATACATTCGTTTGCATGTGTCTACAGCAATGGCATGCAGATCTCGCGTGCCATTGTCAGAAGTACCGTTACGGGAATCCCCAGCATTTCTTGGAAATAACCCCCACTGCTCGGGCAGTTGTTTCCACTGCCCTTCCCTCAACTCGGCGAACAATGGTTTCTGGGTCGGTCTCTGATGTTCACGCACAGTTACTAAGGTTTATCCTACTCATGTTAGTAACAAAACGTGAATTCTTATTTAAAGATTTGGCATAGGGAAAATTTTTGCCGCTAGGTATGTAGTGTTCCAATTGGCAACTTTTAATTAAAATTGTAAGCTACGTGACTAATAAAAGATAAAGTTTTTACTTAGTTATGAAGTTATTTTATATTTGATTTATGATTATTACAATTATCCTATTGCCGACACTTAGTGCTTATCTAGCGGCGAAAATGTTTGGTTGGCAAATTTTCAACATTGATCTCCCCAACCTGAAGTATAGTCCATATTGTATAAGAAGGCCGTTTTCTGACAGGTCTGCGAAAGTAGCGCCACTGTTTACGTCTGACTACATGTGACTATGTATCCTTCCGCCATCAGCTGGTCCGTCAAGTCAGGGCTGTATTTTTTATCAACACGCTGTCAGCTAATCCACTTGCCATTGTACTATTATGCTAAACAAATTTTAAGATACTTTACGACTGACATCTGTCTTAAAAAAATAAGTAGGTTATACAAGTAAAAATATAAAATGTTGCAAATAATTAAATATTTGCTAACTCTTTTTTAATTTGTCCGAGATAGTGAATTTGGGTTAACATTTGCGAGACGGTCTGTTGTATCTATTATCACACTTTGGGCGTTATAGCTAATATATTCGAGTTGGAAATATGTGACGTGGAATAACATTAGAATTGCTTAAAAACTATTCACGCGTCTCACTTTCTACAAACAAGGAGATGGGTTTCATGAGAACAATATGGCGTATAATTTACGTAGACGAACGATTACCGGCCGAATATAAATGACTTTTACTCCAAATCATTTTACATGAAATATATGTTACTTTAAAAATTATGCAGAGCTCGTGGAAAAATATAACTATTGGCATTTGTTTGTAAATTCGTTATATATCGCGCAAAAAAGAGTTTCATTTCTGGCTGGTAATACCTCGCATAATATCCGAGAGATCGCGTGCACAGAGCGTCACGGCGAAGTTTGAGCCGCTGTTTTTGGATAACAGATAGCGTATTATTTTAAGTTGATTGTTCTTAGATTACGGGCTGGAAATATATTTCAAATTCGTGTCGTTTCGTCAAATTAATAGAAAAATAATTCAACAATATTATGCAATATTTCTATATGCTTTTCGAATTAATATCAAGGACGTGTTGAAAGCGAGGTTGGAGAGGGATGATACGACGTGAAAAAACTTTCTGAAGTTAGCACAACTTCAGAAAACTTTTCCGCGTCGTATCGTTCTATTGTACATTTCATTTTGAACACCTATACATAACTACATTATCACGAAGTTTAGTTTTTAACACTAACAACCATTGTTTTGTGTCCTTGTAAAATAAAATGCATTAATAAATGTAAGAACTCTTTCTTACCCGCGTATTTTCTGCTTTTGTGATGTGCATTGGCAGTGCACTCAGAATAGCCAACGTAATTTTAACTTTTGTTCGTTCGTGCATCAGCTGATACAGGATTTTGTAAATGGCACTTTGTTTGTTTCGTAAACATTAAGTTGCCACTCACTGACTGTCAGAAAGTGGCCTTCTTATACCGTATGGACCATACCCTAACACAGGACAGGAGTCGGGAGGATTGTCTTGAGAGGGACCGCCCCGAACATGCTTGACGCGCACCCCAACCGTGCGTCAGGAATGACAGCGTTCTCTGTGTACGAGGTAATGGACACGCCGCTTACGATATAGTCAAGCTAGCCATTTTGTTTTTATAAGCGCAGATTTATTTGTAAAGAAACGGCATGACACTTTTTGAACAAGTGGTTCTGACAGTTATGACCATTTGTGAGCCAATATTGAGCGCATGCGCCGGAGATGAAGATGTGCGTACCATCAGCAACAACCAATCAAGATCTAACAATAAACTCTCCCCCCATAGTGTCAGACAAACATGGCAAAAGGGCTGGGTATAAGAAAACCGTCATTCAAGGACCGTCACTGCCTCGTGCAACTTATTATTTATTTACGATTCCCGAGCGGCGAATGATCAAAGGGAGCTAGCTTGACCCGCCCCCTTCCCCTTACATTTCTTTCATATTTTCAAAGCGTCCCTGCGATCGCACTGTCACGACAGGAAGTCGATGTTGCCACGTCATGACTGGCAGGTATGGAAAAACATGCGGCAATTCAGGCGCCCGCCAATCCAAGCAGTTTTCCAAGATCACGTTCGCTGGTAAACGCGATGAGTGAAGTGATGCGCGTTCCAAATGTCGACCGTACTAGATTTATGTACTTTTCTCCAAAATATCGCAACCCAGGTTTTAAAAAAGTTGTGGGCCAATGAGGCACAGAATTTAGATCGATACACTTCCTGAATTTCAAAAGTATTGAAAGCTTTATCGATGCTCTGTCGTGCTAAAAAATTTCCAAACACTACATATGAAACGCTTAGCTAAAAAAAAACAATAAAATCTGAAAGTATCACTCCCCCCCCCCCCTTTTTTTTTTTCACAAATAATTTAAAATCACAAAGTCAAGTGTATTTTATCCATCAGAACACTTCAAAGATGTTGAACCGGTATTGGCATTTTTGTGAACAGCAAAAATGTTAACTACGAAACCCCATTAATACTCATCCTAGTTCCTCATTCACGCTCCAAACATTTTAAACCTAATTTTTAGCGGAATTCTGTAATAAATCATGAAGCACAACTACGATTACTATGACATGCCCGGCGCTACGAAAATGTATGTACAAGTATGAAATTATGAAATACAATCAGCGATCCAACATAAAAACAAAAGTGCAGAAAAAGTATACATTTAAAATAAAATTAAATCTCTGTGCCCATTTCAATTTTTTTTCAGCTGTATCCAGTTACTTTGCCGTTAATTAAATACAGTTACACGCGTACTCCCGCACCGCGCGTGGGCCCCGTGTTAGATACCTGTTACGCGCGGTTCCGGTACGGTGGAGAATGACCCACATCGACCCCCCCCCCTCCCCACCAAGGCTTCGCCTCACGGCGATCAGGGGAATGATAGAGAGCCAACCTGTCTGGCAACACAGCCCCTCCTCCTCCCCCCTGTTGGAGGAGTCGAAAACTTGAGAGAGGATGAGCAATAATTTTCTAGTATGTAATCTCCATCCTCAGCTCAACCCGACATGTAGAGAAGATTCTGAATCGGAGCCGACTACACTATAAATACCCCCGCAGCCAGTCAGTCTTTGTGGTAGCCATCTGGCTGAAGTACATTAATCTAGAAAAGACTGGTGCAGCGTGGGACGACAGCGGAAAGGACGGACGACGGCGTAGGGTGCGAGGCGACACCATTTAACGAGAATATTTTCTTTTTAGTGGTTGTAAATAAATTAGTAAATGATTATTAACTCTTATTTAATAAGACCTCCAAGTCCTTAAAGATCCTGGCTAAGCCCACTAACGTTGAGAAATTGTAATAATACTTTAAAAATCAAAACCTGAGAAAAAGTAAATCATCATGCCTGTAACTGCGCATATTTGTAAGCAAAAAGCAACAATGTCACCTGCGAATTAGATTAAAAATTATATATTTTAACATCTAACTCAAAGTTTAAATGATAGACTGCTGAAATTGATTCCTTTCAGTATTATACATAGATGAAGAATTGTCATAACCTGTTAATATTTTTAAAATGTTCAGTGTTGTTTGAATTATACTGACGCCTGCGGCGTCCCTATATTTTATTCGTCCGTACCACGCTCTAACGAAGCTCGCAGGCGAACGACATCAATCAGGATTTAGGGCCTGGCAGCCGTGACGAAGGGAACGGCGCCAGATCGGCCCTACAAGACGACCATTTGCATGGGAAGGCGGACATGCGGGAGAATAGCGTCACGGTGTGGAATCAGGTGACAGCGGGAAGAACACGAAGGCAGCGGCCAGGGGGAGATCCCGAAGTATTCCCACAACGCCGAACAAACAACAAACCTCCAGCTAGAATAGAAGGACAGACGCCAGACTCCGCGAGCAGGCAGGAACGGCGAGACGTATTTATGACCTCGCCAGGCTGTGCTTTGTCCCAGGCTTTCGACCACAATAAAAACCGAGAGAGCGTTTGGACGAACGCAACGAGAGGCCCCTTTCAATTATTTCCGCACGGACAGAACGGAGTGCTGAAACTGGTAAACCAGAACAAAACAGCAGACGCTGGACCCAAGTATGGAGCTGGAGTACACGCCCGCGGTTGATTACCCAGGGGGGCGGTCCGCGGCTACCTGGAGAAACCGGGGCAGTTTAATATGGCAATGAGGGCCTACAAAACCGGAGGAGTCCGAGGAAACATGGCAGTCGGCCGACGAGATTCCGGGAGGGAGGAGTGATTCCGCAGGAGACGAGAACGGCAGCCAGCCGCCATCAGACGCAGAGTCCTGCGTCGACCCGAGAAGGAGGGACGTCGAGACGAGTCACCGAGGCGCCCGTGACAGGACGAGAGCAGTTCCAGCTCACCGGACCTCATCTGCAAGAACAACTACCAGCACAGCAAGCCAGATAAGTACAGTCATCCAGCGAGTGTGAAGGACCTTTAGTAGTTATCCCGCAGTGTGAAGGATCTTTTAGAATCATCCAACAAGTGCGACGAAGATCCCCCCCCCCCCCTTTTACGACGCGAATTGTACGGAGCATACGTAGAAAAGGGAGGGAGTTGTCTCAAGGGCTCATGTATCAATTCACATGTTCATGCAACAATAAAACCTCGATTTGTGAAATATGAATTATCCTGTATTCATTCATTAGTGAATTTGACCATTAAACAACAGTGTCGAAGCATTCCTACGCCCGATCACTGAGGACTAGNATTAGTGAATTTGACCATTAAACAACAGTGTCGAAGCATTCCTACGCCCGATCACTGAGGACTAGTATTAAGTGTTAGCGCCTCACGCCACAGAACAGACTACAACACCTACGTCCAAACCTCAGCTTTGGCAGGTGTCAATTAATATAGTGACTATGTACACACAAGATACTGAAGAAATGAAAACGATAATTTGAAACTTCCCACCGATCAGGGCTGGGGCTGGACCTTTTGACTCCGAATTCTTGCACTTTGAAAACACAAAATTCCTCCAGCCAAACGGCGCCCTTAAGGGGAATCTTCCTCCGCTATATTGGATTCTTGGTTATTTTAGATTGTTTATGTGTAATAAAAAAAGAAAATCTCGTAAGAACCCCATATATCCAACTACTGTAGTTATTGACCTTACACGGCAGTGCAGACACGACTGAACTACGAACTTGTATTTACGTCACAATATTAATTTTGCCCAATTTCGGCATAATTAATATCATTAATTTCAAAAAATGTTTTAACTTTATAAAATTAATATTGTGAATTAATATTAAGAGTTCGTAGTTCATTCGTTATGTCTGTATTGCTGCGTAAGGTCAAGAACTAGTTGAATATAAGGGTACTATCGGAATGTTCTTTTCAGAAACATACACAAACTAGAAAAACCAAGAATCCAATATGGCGTTTGAATGGAGAGCTTTGGGCGGCTCTTAACATAGAGGTCTTGAGAGCCGAATGGAGTTTGAAGGTTCCCCTTAAATATATTTAAATATTAAGTTAAAAGACGCTTGTTTGAATAAAAACTACAAACATATTTTTTTCATTAAAGGAAGTATGTAAAATATTATCAAATCTGTCTGAAAACCTCTCAACGCTATCAAAAAGGTTTCATTTAACCGCATCTGCGTAATTTTTTATTTAAAATATTCCGGAACTACAATCATGATATTGTGTTACAATGCAACCCAACACAGGATGGCATGCCAATAATGAAATAATTTTGATAAGAAATTCAGAAAGTTGTCGCTTGTCAGATATTTGCTGAGCGAAGAAATTTAATGTTCCCATTCTACAATATTATAACATACTGGTCTCCATTCCAGAATTTGGTGAGGTCGGAAATTAGTGTCTCAAACAAACGTTATTTGTTGCAGTCTGATGGGGGGAAAGAGTGACAAGTGCTTGATAGCTCGATGTTTCTGTGAAGAGGTGACGTATTACAAAAGAGCATTACAAACACACGCGACTGTGCCAAGCAAGGGTATGTCGTGTGCTCTTGCGCACAGACAGGATACTACAATATCAGGACAAAGATACCGCAACCGGTGGCGCTGCCAGATGTTTTTTGTTAGGAGGATTTTGTGGGAGAGGGGGTGCGGTAAAAAACCGGTGACGTTCGATATTGAGTGATGCCGCGGGGCGACCGAAGTTCACCTGCGATCAGCTGAGAGCACAGAGAGAGAAAAGAGAAGAGCGAGAGGAAGGGAGAGAGAGAGAGATCAAGCGAGAGGCGTGGTTGACCTTGAAGCCGGCGCTGGCTTTACACAGCGGACATTTAAACCGGTTACTCCCCACTCCTCCAGCTGCGAACAAACTCGCTGCCGGTCCAAAGACCTTGCTGTGGATGCTTAAGATAGAATTGCCAACCTGGTGATTTTCTCACCAGACCTGGTGATTTCAGAATATGTCTGGCGGCAAAATGTAATTGCGACATGTTGAGAAGTTGGTAATTTTGTAAAAATCTGATGGCAGATCTCGTGGTGTGAACGAAGACAGAACGTTTTTCCTCTCAGATTATCGCAATTTTGTGTGTTCAGGGTTGTTCATTTCTCCCCGGAATATGTGTTGTATACCTGGATAGATCATGTGAATATCTTTAAATATATATTTAATGTTTTATTGCATGTGACTAGCTCTTCATAGGTTGTCGCGTAGGCTGACTTTCGAGAATAACATAACGGTTTAGCCCCGTCGAAAAAGTTTTGGAAACCGATACACTTGAAAAATACTTTAATCGATTTATAGTACAGCTTGAAAGTACTGCGCATTTCTACACATGTTTAACGAATGTGTTATTAAAGTACTTCAGATGGGATTTTTTTTTGCATTTAATTTTGGTTTTTTTTTTTGACAGTGGTATTTATACTACATATAATGCTAAGTGCCTAAAACGAGCAATAATAAAAAGCTGCGAAAACAAATGTTAAATATTTTGTCTAAATTTAATTTGAAAGACTAAGATTGCAATCTGGCAATGTTCGTGATTGATTTAGACACTATTTTAGAAAAATTGGCAACATCGACTGGAAGGAGTAGCCGGGGAAGAAGCTGGGAGGGAGCTGACTGTGTTTATTGTAGAGAGACTGGAGGTTAACAGCGTGTGGGATCACTGCAAATTACACACGCACAACTCTGTTTTGCCATACACGCCTCCGCCAGCCATACGTGAGGCAAATCTTGACACGTGGTTATTCACAACACAGCAAAGCACTTTTGACTTTGCCTCTATTCGCGGAGGCGAGGTCTTGCCTCTTCGGAGAGTTCACGGCACTACACCTGTGCACTCTGGCCAGTCGAGTAAGCTTGCTTGCTCGATCACCTCGAGCCAAGCCCGCAAGGGTCAGCGGTCAGGCTGTGCTGCGGCGTGTTTAGGCACACAATCGTTTTGCAGAATTTTAACACAACACTCGTACGTCGTTCCAGACAGCCCCACCTCCCCCTNGGGGGGGGGGGGGGTCGTTTGATGTGTCTGACCTCATGAAGGTGACTGCGAAAGACACGGACTTCCTGCGGAATTACTCCAGAAATATCCTGAAGGCCTCTACATAAACCCGGACCCTACAGCAAAAAACTCGCAGGCTCCAACTTCAACAACAAACCACAACAACAACATTCGGAGGAAATGGAAACAGAATTCCAGCAACAAAAACCCAGAGGAAAACTTTATCGCAGCTGAAAACCTCAGTCAAGGAGAACAAGCGTCTGCGCCAGTCGTCGTCTGAGGCGAAAATCACCGTCCCGGTATCGAACCGGTATGCCATATTGCAAGAAGTCGGAGATGAGACTTCAACAAACTCAACCCTAGGCCCATCAGGCCAACCTCCTCCGCCCGCACTCAGCCGGCTGCAACCCCTACAATAACACAACGAAAACCGTTTCGCATAGTGGTCCCAGATGCCACTAAATTCAAGCTCCTGGTACAAAAACTTGGAACCATTAGCGAAGACGGCTTCTCACTTCTCCCCTCAAACAGAGGTATCCTCATAGTCACCTCAAACGTACAACACTGCCAGTCAGCCATCGCAATACTTACAGCAAATTTTATTCGCTTCTTCAGTTTCAGCCAAACCCCAAAAACGCAGTTTAGGACCTCACACCAACCACAGAAATAGAGGATATCAAGGCAAGATCTTACAAGCAGTGGCTATCAGGTCCAACATATTTGCCAATACAAAAAGAAAATTCCGGACAGCAACGACCCCAATAAATTCACGTTGGAACCCCGACGTTTCTTTTGTGTAAAGGCCACGCAGAACACTGATATCCCCTCCACCCCTGCTAGAGATCATCCGCCACCAACTGCGCACACACCCCATGGGTGCCTGCACTCAACCAGTCACAACCCCTAAATGCATCAACTGCTCAGGCGAACACTCAGCCCTCTCTCAAAAACCTGCCCCAAATACCTGGAAATACTTCAGAAACGCCAAACAACCAAGGCAAACACACCACCTTCCAAGCCAGCAACTGAAACTTCCGGGAACCTGGCTAAAACCTCAGTGTCCAAAAACCCACAACCACACCCGCCTTCTAACCTACCTCCCCTGCAGGCAGGGGGTAGTTAGGAAAGCATGTACAACCCTTCCACTGGGGTGACCTAGTGGAAAAAGGGGCTGATGCGGGTAACCGCTATTTTCACAGATTGATATGGGGCGGAGGGCGGATGGGCTTGCCTGTCCTAACCCTCTGCCAATAATAAGTGACACAAAACCTGGGTGGTCAAGGGCCCCTCACGAGGCCTGTTCTACCCCCGCGCTGAGCTTCGGCGATGATGCAAAGCGGCCACAACCACGCCATAAGCAATCATACGCGCAGGCACTCGTAGAGTCCCTCTCTACACAACCAAACACACAACAAACCCCAATTGAAACCACAACACCAAATGCAAATGCCGCCCGCCCCCTCCCCTCGAAAATCGTTCGGAGGAATGAATGGCACCATGCAGGATCTCCAGGACTTCATGGAGTTCCAAAAAGAATGTGACTTTGAATCCATCATGGCGCATTTTCGTCTTTTCATCACCCAAGCCAAACAAAACAAATGCATGTTGCTTCTGGAGGCCATGTTCACGTTTGTCGCCGCCTAGTCGGTCTACATGACCCGGAAAATAATCCTGTATCTCTCCAACCTGCTCTGGAACTACCACGACATACTCAATACACTATTACATAACTCTGGCGAGTGACAAACGCGAATTATTAATCAAAATCAACTGATCGCAGCACTTTTGTTTGCAATAACTTCTATTTAATGCCTCTGCAAGTAAATAACTTTTCACTTATTAAATTACAGCCCATAATTTAATTTCACTGGCCACCAATTCATTATTAAATAATTTAAAGATTCAAAATCAACAAAGTCTAACTGCAAACAGCCTGAACAAACCTAGAATCACAGATTTTTCAAAATAATTTTTACCCCATAACTTGACCAGATAACCTAATATATATAATTGATCTACTCATTATACATTAATTAAGATTCTATATTGCCTAAATTAAAAGTTTTTAATTTTTTCAATGCAAATTTTTACTTCTAAAATGTTTTTTCACGTAAGAATACGACAGTGCTGCCATCTCTTGAGTAGGATCGTAACCCCGACAATGTAAAACTAAAAATTACAATTCTCAGCTCGTTTTTCAAGCTTCAACTAGCAACTTAGGACTTTTTTCAAGTAAATATTAAGCAAATATAATGTTCAAAATTTTCAACTACAAATTACATGCCTTCAGCGTAATATTATATACAAAATCTGCTGTAAAACAAGACTTCTTGCCCACTTTCGGTCGCTCGTCAGAATAGCACTCAAACACAAACAAAACTTAACTAATAGCAATTCATTCATTACCTAAACAGATTAAACAAATTTCTTTTAAAATTAATTTAAGCTAAATTTACTTCCAGTCACGTTTAAGAAGTGTCAGTTGCCTTCAGTAACAGTTTAAGCCAGCCCCTTGCCTGGGACTCGAGACAGAAACTTAAAGTCTTACAACTTTCAAAATTCCGCGGTAATTAACTTCAGCACCCCTTTTTCCCCCTCAGGCAGGGAGAAAGAGGGAAATCACAGCATGGGTACAGGTTCCAGGCGCTAACCTGGAACACCGGGAGAATTTAATTGTGGCTAGCAGCAGTTTATCTACAATTTGATGATAGCAAGGCGGGACAGGCTAACTGTCCCCAGCTTGGGATCTATAATGGTAACTACTGCGAGTGCAAGGGCCCCTCACGGGCCCGTGCCTCCCCTCGCGCTGAGGGAGTGGCGTCACAGTAATGATGACCGGCGGACGTGGTTATTCGTGCACCGGGCTCCAGCGGCAGCCAAGCTTCCGGTGCACATGTCCTCGTCTGCCCGCGCCCGCCGGCTCCGAAATTATCGTACGCAAGATACCTTAATTCTCGCACACCATTCTTTTAGTAAGCACATTTCTGCCGAAAACACACGCCGTTGCTGATTGTACATGCTCAAAGAGGACCAGTAATCATCAAGAAGAAAAGAGGGCGAGAGGATCAGGTAGTTTGATACAGGTATCTCACGTATTTCCAATAAGACGACGTCCAGTAGCCACTATCGCAAAGTCTCTACTCCGCCCAGTACTTCAACTTGTATTATAAATGGCCCTACCTACTACCGCGTGAACGAAATTATGGCGAAAGCTGCATAACTTGTGGGATAAAACATGCCAGAAATTAACGGCGGCAGATTAATTACTTCTGCGCGCGTAGTACGCTAGCGGCTACAGTACGATCTTGTTCGTCGTATTAGCTTGAACACTAAACAACGCTGAAAACTGCGGTGCACAAAGCTGCAACATGCCGAGCAATACTGTTTCAACCTCACGCCTTTCGCCAATATTATTTCCTCCATTCTTTAGTTTCTGCGCTAAATCTTGCACGTAAGCAGTGATGATGTGCATTCGTTTAATAAATATGATGTCTCGATTTAATTGGAATGTCGGCAATTAATGGAAAAAATGCACATAACATATTAAGTATCTTCGAGTCTTTGTAAAATTATAAATGAGGGAAAAAAAATAGCCGAATTCACGACGTAGCGTCAAACGAAAGGGTATCGCCATGGGAAAACTTTGGAACTCGCCGAACCACGGAGGTGAAAATTCAGTAGTAGATAGCGGGTTGAATCGAGAATCTGTACGGTATAGTGTGCATTGGAATATAAATTATACGTAGCAAGAACTCAGCAGCTCACAAATCGCGTTCATTAACAAGGCCCCTGTCTCTCGGGCTTGAGAGCACCGAACTCAACACTCCCGGTTGACGGCACAATCCAAATATGCAGATCTGACCGTGAACACGACGAACTTGGGGAGATTAAAACTAAATCTAATAACTGCCTGGTACTGAGATAATTACTTTTATATTTTTACCAACATACACTTCAAAGTTTTTTTCTCCTATGTCGATTAGTTTTTAATAAATATTTTTTACGTAATGCCTTCCGGTTTTATGGAGGTATTTATGAAAGAGAATTTATACCCGATGTCTCTTTTCTTCTATGTCGATTAGTTTTTAATAAATATTTTTTATGTAATGCCTTCCGGTTTTATGGAGGTATTTCTGAAAAAGAATTTATACCCGATGTATCTTAACTGACAGGTAGAAAATTTCATAATACTTTCGTCATTTGTAAAGACTAAACAACCAAGAATATATATGATGCCATAGAAAAATTACAAGAGTTTTATAACGCCAGGACTTCTTGCTTCTGTTTTCTCGTATGAAACCTGTAAACACGCACATGGGTACGATAATTGTGGTGCCCGGGAACCTGGCCGGGACGCTGCGTGGGGGAGTTTCCAGGCATCCGCGCCTGTGCGCCTGCGCTGCCGTGCCGAGTGGGGGAGACGACAATGGCGACGGCGCCTCAGTTTCCTTGCAGAGAAGCACAGTGCAATGTTTGTTAGGGGGGGGGAGCTAGGGGG
>NQII01000076.1:158038-197101 GCA_002778355.1 Clitarchus hookeri | reverse complement strand
GGGGGGGGGAGCTAGGGGGTGCAGCAAGGGAGAAGCAGCTCTCGAGCCCCTCACGTGTCCGCCATCCTCCACAAGTCCTCTCGTTTTTTCTGTCGCCCCCTCTTCACTCTACCCCGCTACATGTGCGGATACCACCTACCCTCGACTGGAGCAACATCAAGTCCTCGCACGTCGCTGCATCAACGGCAATAAACGTGAGTGTATGTATGCAGGTATCCCGTGACTATGGATGGGCGCGGTGGAATCTGCCATAGAAAACGACCAAAACGCCTTCAAGTTCAAATGCATTGCCAGATGTCCGTGTTCACTTGTCCCCACCATTTCCCCAGGAGGCATTTGCCCGTGTTCATACTTTACATGAACCAGTACCAAGGGCACCAAATCTCTACATGACGGGGCCACGGTGGCTGAGCGGTTAGCCTGCTCGCCTCCCACCAAGGCGAACCGGGTTCAATCCCCGGCCGGGTCACTCCCGGATTTTCGCATGTGGAGATCGTGCCGGACGATGTAGCTGGTCGGTGGGTTTTCTCGGGGATCTCCCGTTACTCCCGCCTTTTCATTCCGGCGCTGCTCCATACTCGCCTCAATTACCCTTTTCTTCTCAAGACCTCGCTGTTAAGAGCTGCCCTAATATCTTCACTCACTCACTCTACAATGACACCCCTCCAAATTCTAACCTAACCTAAACGAGTAAGTTTCCGACACCCTTCATTTCCCCATACCCCTCTTGACACCATCGTGACTGTGTGTGCAGTCTCCAATTGCATTACCCTTATTCGTTCTGCTCTTATAACACTATATTAACATACACGCGAAAAATATTTAGTATGCATTATCATTTTCGTTTTATTTTATTTAAGTCAGCTTAACAGTTTTATTTTTTCATCGCTTGCTCACAGACGAAAATGGAAATAAATAGCGGGCAGAGGGGACGATTCGTGGCGATGCAAATGCTTTGGAAGAATTGGTACTGCACGTGGCTGGTGAGATCAGATTGGCCTCTTCTCTCTGTGACGTCATCACCTGCTATTAGTCGTAGTTAGCGGGTGGTAACGTAGTTGAACTTTGCCGGTCTTATATTACGATCGCTGCTGGCCACGGTTGCCATCAAGTGGTCACCGCCAGCAACCAACCAGAATGCGGTTTGATGAAATCTCAAACACGTGCGGAGTATGATGAAATGATTTTACCACAAGGGTGTGGTGTCCCTAAAGAAATGCCGTAAATGGTATGTTGTTCACTGTCAACATTTGGGGTTTAAGTGAAGCACGTATTATGGGATGCTGGGCTTTCGTTTATTTCAAAACGAACACGTCGCTAATTCATTGCGCTTACGTTACCAAAGTAATTCGACTCTTGGGTTATACTTTTGTTATAGTCCATCTCATATTAGAAGGCCACATTGTGACAGTCAGTGAGTGGCAACTTGACGTATGAAAACGAACAAAGTGCCATTTACAAAATCCTGTATCAGCTGATGCATGATCGAACAGAAATTAATATTACGTTGGCTATTCTGAGAGCAGTGCCGAAGCACATCAGACAAGCATAAAATACGCGGATACGAAAGAGTTCGTAGATTAATTAATACATTTTATTTTACGTGGTCATAAAACATAAGTTTTTAGTTTTAGAAATTAAACTTCGTGATAAAATAGTAATGTATAGGTGTTCAAAATGAAATGCACAATAAAACAACCAGTATAGAAATGAAACTCAACCTCGATACCTTTTTCACGTCGTATCCCGCCCTCTCCATCCCCGCTTTCCTTACGTGCTTGATATTAATTCCAAAAGCATACAGAAATATTACATATAATTATTGAATTATTTTCTCTTATAATTTGACCAAATATATTTGAAATACGTTTCGTACCCAGCCAGCAATAGAACAACAGTCTACTTTACAAAGACGCTATCTATTGTCAAAAAACCTGTTGTGCGCGCCATCTATTGGTTATTTTGCGAATTATACGCTATATTGTTCTCCGAAAACCCATTTCCTTGTTTCCGAAGAAGTAGGACACCGCACCAGCACGTCATACCTGTAATGTGTGTTGCACTCACGTCTTCCCGCTGCCTCCCTCTACACGTTCCTGCCCTTCCAGTTACATTACGTTTACTAACGACCCTATAAACGCCCTCCAAACTCCTTTCCGAAGACTCTCTTGCCGCCTGCCGCGCCACCCAAGTAGTTCACCAATTGCCGTACGAAGTGGCACCTCCTGGACAACATCGTTACTATGTGGCCGATCAGCTGATGGCGAAAGTATATGTAGTCAGATGTAAACAGTGGTGCTACTTTCGCCGAGCTGTCAAGAAGTGGCCTTCTTATATACTATACTGTGATGTCACAGGCTGCTTTCCTGATTCCTGCAACTTTTGCTGTAGCTGCGCAGCATGTGCCCATAGTTCCGTTCGCCTGAACTCTCTTTTCGATAGGATTGTTCACCCGCTTGTCGCCTCGACAGAATACCATTAAAAAAAAACAGAAATAAATATCCACAAAGAACACAAATGTCAACTTCAATACTTGTTCCGATAGCCTTCAGCTGTAATTACGTCTTGAAGGCGTTTTGGCATGGAATTTACGTTCTTCTGACAAGTGCTGACGTCCNTAGCCTTCAGCTGTAATTACGTCTTGAAGGCGTTTTGGCATGGAATTTACGTTCTTCTGATTTGTGCCATACCTCTTGGACGCACGCAATCAATTTACTTCTGTTGGGAGGGTTCGCGCACTCATACTTTTTATCTTTAGCTCAAACCACAGGTTCTCTATCGGATTTAAATCCGGGGATTGCGGTGGAGTTGCGAGGTAGCGGGGTGTTTGATAGAGGATCCATTGCGAACATAAATATGCTCTGTGTGTTTGGGATAGTTATCTTGTTGGAACGTCTAATTAAATGTCACCCAATCAAAGTTCCTGTGCACTTTCCTTCAAGATTAGTCTTTAGTACAGTTAGATACTTCTTCCAATCCATAAAGTGGTCAATAAAATTTGCCCCCCCCCCCCNNCCCCCCCATTTGCATTCACACAGCCCTAAAAAATTAAACCACGTTTCACAGTTGGAGCAATGTTCTGTTTTTTAAAGCTTCATTCTTTCTCAGCACATTCTGATATACCCATTTTTGCCAAAATTCCAAGGGTTCATTTTGATACTTTTTAGCAAACAGTAGCCGTTTCTTCCTATTCGTTTCATATAAATATGTAGCTTTACTTCTAAGCTACATGTCCTCGGAATCCAGATTTTTTACGTTTTTCCATTTTTCTTCCCCATTACTTTTGATGTGTTACAGCTATGTGCACTGATTTATTACACTGCATGGGCTGCCCTCGGCGGCTCTAGTAAACACAAGAGAGCCTATTTATTGCATTCATTAACAGGTTCGAACAGGGCTGTCAAATACTTATTTTGTACTCAACTACCGTTAAAATGTTATGTTTAATTCTATATAAACCTAAAGTGTGATGAAAGGAAAGAGGGCACATGAAGAGCATACTAACCGCTTTAAAATAAGGTCAAATTTCCGACATTTTACGTGTAGAATGATATATGTAGGATCGTTTCTCTCTTCGTTGGACGTGACTAAATACATTCTTTACTCACTGTAGACTGTTCGCCGTTTATTTAGTACTTTTGAAAGCTCTGCCTAGGATTTACGTTTCTTCCCCATTTGTAGCCTTAAGTCATATGTGAAATTAACAGTGCCATATCCCCCCCCCCACACACACACACACACACACACATCCGTTAGTCAAGTGTAACTACAGTGGCTGACAGTGACAGTGGTACACCTATCCTATGATATTTCATTGTTGTAATAAAAGTCATATGGATATATAAATGTAGTGTATCGGCCCATACCGTTACTACCAGAGCCTTAGACGTTAACTTCCTAGTGCGGTGAAATATACACACTGTGTTTATTACTTACATGGCAATATTTATTTAAACAGATGGTTTAAGGATAAAATATGGCTAGGAAAAAAGTAACTAGGGCCTCAAAAGCGCCCACTTTACCGTGAACAGCCTATAAGTAATTAGTACAGCTAATATGAACGGTGTAGTCTAATGCTCTTAAACAGTCAAATTGCAGCAATGTGACCTGTCAACTTCGCTCAGACGCCCGGGTCAACTACAAACTTCGCCGCACTTGTCCGCGAGAATGCGGGTGCATACACACAATCGCCGCGGCTGGCCGGTTATCAGAGCCCGCCGGAACACTCCCAGACAACGCCGTCCGCACAAGCGCAACAACTGCCGCCGATGGGGCGACGGTTGTACGGCTCGTTCCTGGATATATCCGCACATACCGTGCCCCCGAAGACCCTATTCGGTGGCCAACAGATTTTTTTTTACCGAAAGGGCAATCGTAAAGTTTCTGGAAGGTGCAGGCCACCGCCAGGCGCAGCACAGCTCAGTTGTCCGCACCCCGTCATACACGAGTGGAACGTGAGGCACGTCGGACAAATAAGTTACGCAGGGCACAGGTTGGCGAGACTAGCGTGTGGGGGTCCGCGGGGATTGGGTGAGTGAAGAGATTTGGGCGGTTCTTGACATCGACGACTTGAGAGCCGGTGAGGGTGAAGCGGGGTGAGTATGGAACAGCGCCGGAATGAAGGGGCGGGACAAACTGGAGATCCTCGAGAAAACCCGCCGACCAGCGGCATCGTCCGGCACGATTACCACATGCAAAAATCCGACAGCGACACCACCGGGAATCGAAGAACCCGGTTCGCCTAGGTGAGAGACGAATTGTTTAACCCCTACACCAACGCGGTCCCCCGCGGGGATTGGGGGTTGGGAGGATGCCCCACCGGCTCGCAGCCCCACCATACTGGATTATTCTTGTTTTTTAAAGCTGGTTTATGTTAAAAAAATTTTTTAAAAAGTATTAATATACCCAACTAGCTATTGACCTTACACAGCCCTACAGACATAATGACTGAACTGCGAAATCTTATTTGGTTTCCAACATTGATTTTGCCAAAGTCTGGCAGAATTAATGTTTATGAGTTCTTAGTACCCTTGTCTTGTCTGTACTGCAGTGTAAGGTCAGTAGCTAGTGGGGGTATAGGGCCAGGGGTACTTTCCGAACTTTCTTTTTCAAAGCATAAATAGGCTAGAAAAACTAAGAATCTAATATGGCTTGGGAAGGTTTCCCTGTACCCATTCCGACCTGGTGCACACAAATGTGTATATAACGCACATGAAGGTTATTTTTGCCCATTACTGTACACTACCAGGCTCAATACTCAATCGTCACCCCTATGGGAAACTGATTCGTAAACCGTGTAATGACCCAACTTGGTATTGGGCATGTTTCGTGTTTGGCAGGCACCTCAATTTATGTTCGTTTTAAGTAGTCATCTCGCCGTCTGTCAGAGCATAGAATTATTTTTCATATTGTATCAAATGTCTTCACTGTAGGATTCTGTTGTTTAACGAACAGCTGTTAAAACTATGAAGGGTGCGACCGGCCATTTCCGGCTGCACACGTGGTCCAGACAGCGAGGGAGGCTCTCGACCCTCCCCTTGCTCCCGGACATCTGCCGTGGAGGGAGGGTTTCGGTTTACAAATTACAAATAAGGAAACGTAACCGGAATACCTCATTCATTATATAAGTTTAATCAGTAGTTTAATGTAATCTTGAACATGTTTATTGTTGA
This sequence comes from Clitarchus hookeri, assembly GCA_002778355.1. Taxonomy (NCBI): domain Eukaryota; kingdom Metazoa; phylum Arthropoda; class Insecta; order Phasmatodea; family Phasmatidae; genus Clitarchus; species Clitarchus hookeri. The sequence continues at coordinate 191,429 of NQII01000076.1, read as the reverse complement.
TTGCAATTTAAAGACAATAAATGCGTTTTGAGTATTGGCAGGCCCACGCCACATTCCTGGAGCACCGAACAACTAAGTATAGGCGGTTCACAGTAAAGTTGACAGCCGTTTCATTTGGAATAATAGTCAATAAATGCATTTTATTTTAGCCCTAGACGTTATCTTTAGAGTGCGGTGGTATATACACACTGTGTTTATTACTTACATGGCAATATTTATTTTCAAATGTTGTTAAAGGAATAACAAATGGCCTCAAAAGTGCTCACTTTACTTTGAACAGCCTATAGCACGTGGAGGGAGCATCGCCCCGCCCTGGAAAGGGAGAAGCGATACTCCCGCGCCAAAGTGGGGTCAGAGGTTTTTCGTCGGCAGCATAGAGTAACTAGCTCTTTACGATGGAAAACATGTACATAACCGTGTACGTATCAAAATGAAAGTAGGTATGGCGCGGTGTATATAGGCATAATGTACGTGAGGGACGTTTACGTACACTATGACCATGAATCGTGCCTTAAAAACTACCTTCTTTCATTTTGATACGCACACGTTCGCTACGTACGCGTTTTTCATTGTGAACAGAGCTTTACGCAAATTAAATATGCATCGCGGCGATACGGTGTACGTCGGCCCGGTACATCGCCGAGAAGTGTGTTTATCGCGGACCGCGGCCGTAGGAAATAAAAAATTTCTCAGTTAAGAGTTTTCAAATAAGTACACCCGATAGTGTTGCGTGGGTTCATTAGTACTAGGCAATACGGGGCAATCAAACTTGTCTATTTATTGACTGTTCCATCGCAACCGTGCTACTGCCCTACGTTATGACTGGTAGTGGTCCATAATACTATCAGCAAGCACAACACCTACAGTTCGTTGGTAGTGATAACTAAACAAGTTCTGTGTCAGCTTTAGTATAGCACTTATCAAAAAAAGTATTGTTTGCAACACTTTAAACCAGAAAAAAAGTGGGGTCCGAAAAGGCTAAAATTAGACAAATACGTACGTACGCCTCGGAACAGGTTTAAATTTCCAAAAATAATGAAAAATAGTACTGGCATGTTGCTAACAAGTGTTTTTGTGGATATTTGTAAGACACGTTCTATAATTATTCTCACAAATGCGACACACCTAAGTTAAATACTGTAAGATTAATTTTATTGTGTACCTTTGGTGCAAACATGCGTGCTGGGGAATAAAAAGGTCACTGTTGAGAAATGTTTCAAAAAGTATTAGTTCAGTACCTGACAGGTATATCGTGACGTGTGCGCCGGGCTACAAACTCTCCAAGCGCGTGCGACCTTTTATTTCGTCGCCGAAAGTCTATAGATGGGTAGTATCGAAGTGGGAGCGCTTCATCGCTCCTAGTTTACCCTCGACCTCCACCTGACAGGGATGATTTGTCTCTGCGCGCCCTACTGTCTCCCCCTTTTTATCTTTCTCCCACCTTCTAACCCACCGCAAACACGAGAGTTTTACGACATCTGGACCCGCAAGACTTGGAAACTACTTTACGGTCAATAAAAAAAACTTTATTTCGTGCAAAGGAAATGCCTCACCGGATACATCAACGAGCGCAGTTGAGTTGGGGAACCGGGTCATGACCGTAAATTACGTCCCCGCGTGGAGCGCGGACTCCAGAAGTACATCCCCCGCAACTATGCATCAGCCTCGGTACACTGATGCGGTGGATACATGTCCAGTAACAATACTGCCCCCGTCTCCAGTCGTCGTACTTCCACCACGGAACACGAAACACAATCCGTTGAGCTTTCCGCGTCTCCGTTACGCATCATGGCGTGGAACAGGAAATACAAGTAACGTGATTGCGCTATCCGCGTATCCAGTCAGTTGATTGGTTTTGTTTGGCGCTCAAGGTTCCCGCTTACCTGGCGCTCGAACTGCGTTGCAATGTGTTTGAAATTAAAGCTTTTTTTTTACGAAACTATTAAACGTGCGTCAAATGTGCTAAACTAAGAAAATAACACACACTTCCAGACTATGTCTGTCGGTAACTTTCAAGACACCGCTCACATTATAAAAGCTATCTTTCAGTAGCCGCGCGCAAAAACACTCGGCATGTCTAATGTCTACGTTGATTAAACATCGCTGTGGAATTGTTAGGATGATTATTACCCAAGCCAATTTGTACTATCTTCATATACAAAAAAAATCAGTAGCCGTTAGTTCTAATGCTACGTTTTAAAAATGTTTTAATGAAAGTTCCACCGAACTATGCAACTTGTGAATCTAAGTTTGCTCCACTCCGCAAGATTCAGTGGCTGTGCGCAACCTACGGATGCGTGAGAAAATGGACACGAAATACGTAAACAGAACGAACAGAAGAATAGCGATGAATTTAGCTATATTATAATACACAGAGATGTAAGGTTCTGCGACTTACGAAATCAAAAATACTCCGTTGTTGCAATTATTGATATACGTTTTATAGTGCAGGTCCCTCATTTTTTATAGTGTTTAATACTGCGTAAATACTACTTCTGAGCCATACTAAGGTTGATTCTACTCAGGTTAGGCAGCTCAATGCTTTCAGTTTGGCAACTAAACATTTTCGTCGTCAGGTTGCACTGGTGTCGCAAGTGTACTAGATTCTTCTGTTTATGTAAGTAAATGGGACAATTGCAATATTCATAGAGTAAAAAAATTGTGTAAAATCTTCCGATTTATTTTTGTTAAAACCTACGTTGAGAATAAACTTTGTTGTTCGCACTAGAATTGAAACATAACGAAATAGGTTCACATGATGTTTGATATTCTAATTGTAAACTGTATTTAGCGAAATGTTGGCTTACACAATTACTTTATTTAAATACGATAACAAAAAAATCTAAATGGTTAAAAATATAATTTTTACGTTTTTCTCGCAAAGGAAAGAAGGAGAGTACAAAGTTACTTTTGATGACGGCTATATTTATTTCACACTTAAATTAGTAAAGTTTTTACATTTAAATAAGCTTGCTTTCGAACGTTCCATGCCAAACTTTTGTTTAAACAGCTTGCTCTTGCAAACACAATTGTGGGGCGAAATAACGAAATGTAGTTCATACAAAATATTTTTACTGGGGCCAAGTATATATTACAATTCGAGTCAAACACTAACTTTTACACAGAAATATATAATTTCTCCATTATCGCCAGTATAAAAGTTTCCTCTTTGAAACACCAGCGCACCTAGCGGCGGAAATGTTCCCTACGCCAAACTATCCCGTAAGAAATCTAGTTTTGTTCCTAACCCGAGTAGAATAAACCTTAGCAAAACGGGCGTGTTTATTAAAACAAAAATGACAACAGCCACAGCAAGTCCATAACCTTGTGGCCCTGCAGACCACAATGGCCACGAAAACGAATACCAACAAACAAAAAACTCGATTCCTATTGGCTACACGGATTCACGGACGCGGTAGAGTTTGGAGTTGACGAGCTCTCTTACGTGTTCACGTCGGCGTACGTATCCGCATACGTTTCACTGTAGATCGAACACTGGGTGTCTTCGGCCCTGTCCACAATAGCTCGTCCGCGGTCCAATGGTCTGGCACCACAGTGCACCAAATTCGGCGCCGTTCGAAGCTAAGCTTTCAGATACTGTACTACAGTACACTCAATCGGCGCGCTAATAAATTACATGTAGTTATTGTTAATATTGACATTTGTAGCTTACTTCATTTTGTTTTCTGATTTTAAATATGCGAATTACCTTTTCCTTTTTTTTTAATTAACTTATTACTTTTTTTGCTTGAATCAGTACATTTTTGGGTTTTTATTTATTTAAGTTCCGTTTTCGCGGCTGCGAGATTGAATAATATGCCTGTGTACATGTAGCGTTTTATATTTTCTATCTTCACGCTTCAAGATCAATATTGCATTATTTACTTTTACCGTTTGCGCCCGTTAAAATTTAAACGGAACGAACCACTTGGTACACTTCTGCGTGCGTCCGCTGACGAAAGTTGGAGTTCGAAAATGGTCTTAGGACATGGGACCTTGGGACGCGAGCTGTGACGTCAGAGGGTCACGAGCACCAATCTGTAGTTAGGCGTCCACGGACCCGTTATTGTGGACAAGGCCTTACGTTTCCACGTCCGCGATACGCATCATCAGAGTCCTAAGCTGTGTGCAAAATGCGCTCTAGCAGACCCGATCTTCAAAGTCTTCCATTTTCGTCTCTCGAACCGATCTACCACGTTTGCGGCTTTTCGACACACGCCGCGGGAAGTAGGGCTTACGAGAAGCAGTGCGCAATAATTATCCAGCGGCGTTTCTCCTGCCACCTCCGTAGAGCTGTGAATCTGACAGCGAACATAAAATTACTTCCCGCCAGACATCCCGGAGGAGAAAACGTCAGGTTCTGGGCACATTTCCTTCAGACGGTCGGCTAATGTCGCAAACCCTGATGGAACCGCAAAAGAAAAAGTTGGGGAGAGTTTGAAAGTTGGCTCCTTGCACCGAACTGCCAAGAAAAGGGCAAGAACTGGAGGAAATGTAGAGGANGGGGGGGGCAATAAGATGAGACGAGCGCCCACGTTGTCCTGCTCAGCTTCTTTTGCCGACGGAAAGAACGGAGCAGTGCTGCCAACTCACAATCACGAAAGTTAGTTAAATATATAACAAAATATACCCAGAATATCTAAACAAGGTTAAAGTTAACCAATAACACAAAGTCTTATCACTAAATAAAATTATTTATACTCGCGTTTTATCATTAGAAACTAGCTGGAGTCACACTTTAAACTCGTTTAATAATATCCCTTCCTTCAGATATAATTGTGCATACTTCGGACTCTTTAGAGGCATTGTTATTCAAAACCTATTCCAAAATCACATCATTTGGAAACTAAACCAATTAGTACAGACTTTTCTGCACTTGTTACTTTCACTTACACGTATTGCGAACACATCGCATATATATCGAAAGTACCACTCAGTCATGTAAACACGATTGTTTCATGTAAATAAGTTGTGTTTCGTGGATCTTCGCAGACTTGACTAGTTTCCTTCTCCGATGTATAAATGTGAAAAACTAAACAAATCACCTGTCTCACGTAGATCTTAGACAAGAAGGGGTCCCCAGGTCAAGAACATGTAAATATATAAAAAAAANACAAATCACCTGTCTCACGTAGATCTTAGACAAGAAGGGGTCCCCAGGTCAAGAACATGTAAATATATAAAAAAAAAGCTGAAAATTGCTAAAGTAATCATTTTTATTGCTAAAACACGGTTGTCACCTTCATTAATTTGAAAANTAAAAAAAAGCTGAAAATTGCTAAAGTAATCATTTTTATTGCTAAAACACGGTTGTCACCTTCATTAATTTGAAAATTCCCTGGCATTCCAGTCATTTCCAGATAAAAAAAATATTCCCCCCCCCCCCTGACTTTTTGTTTTAAGATGTTTTTCTGTTAGGATAGACTCCTTTATATTATAGCGATTTTACACCAAAAATTTCAAAATTACACCCTTCATATATCGTAAGGAAAAACTCGTCCACGATCTTAAAAACTACGTATTTTATACAGTTCCGGTGGTGGTGATCGACTGATGCAATAACTGCCTTAACATATATTACATTTAAATTCCTTTATTTCCACGTTTTCCAGATGAGTGGCAACCATGTAAAAATGTAGCTATATGCTGTTCACGGTGAAGTGAGCACTTTTTAAGGCCATACTTAAAAGTTTCCTTCAGCTTACTTTTATCCTTTCGTCACTCGTNTCACGGTGAAGTGAGCACTTTTTAAGGCCATACTTAAAAGTTTCCTTCAGCTTACTTTTATCCTTTCGTCACTCGTTCGTATAAAAATTACAATGTGATTAATAAACATCAAAGTTAACGCCAGAGGCCACAATAGCATACATTTTTTTGTTNTCGTATAAAAATTACAATGTGATTAATAAACATCAAAGTTAACGCCAGAGGCCACAATAGCATACATTTTTTTGTTATTATTCCTGCTTGGAGGGCTTAAAAAGTGCTCACTTTGGCGTGAATATAGTATAATAGCTGGAATAAATATTTCGTAGCATCTGCTTTCTCAAAAAATATTTATATTTGGTTGTAATACAGCTAAATTCTGCGAGTGTAGGTAGAGAAGCGAGTTTCTGCCGTCGTTAAGAGAGAAAGAGAAAGAGTGAGAGAGTGTGTGAGGNTTTTATCCTTTCGTCACTCGTATAAAAATTACAATGTGATTAATAAACATCAAAGTTAACGCCAGAGGCCACAATAACATACATTTTTTTGTTATTATTCCTGCTTGGAGGGCTTAAAAAGTGCTCACTTTGGCGTGAATATAGTATAATAGCTGGAATAAATATTTCGTAGCATCTGCTTTCTCAAAAAATATTTATATTTGGTTGTAATACAGCTAAATTGGCAAAACTGCGAGTGTAGGTAGAGAAGCGAGTTTCTGCCGTCGTTAAGAGAGAAAGAGAAAGAGTGAGAGAGTGTGTGAGGCAGAGGCACAGAGAGAGGAAGGGATAACAGGTGGCCACGACAAGAAATCTGCCCGCGCTGCGCCACAAAGGGAGCTCGCTCCCTCGGAAGGGAGGAAGGAATGATAAGAAAAGATGTAGCCGTAGGGGTGAGGAAGTAAAAACAAGGAATGCCGCGTGCCGCGCGCGAAGGGACAGACGCCGGCCAGTCGGTCGGCGGTACACAAAATAAGTTTTTTTTTCTCTCCCGTGAAAAAGCTGCTCGGGAACATCCAGAGCCAGCCACAGACAATACGGCAGGTCCAAAATTTACGTATTACGTCGCAGGGTTATCCGCAGTCGCCAAAGACAATGGGCTTCGAAAAACTGCTACAGAAATGTTTGAGCCTTGCCAGTTTGGAGTTGGACTGCTCGATCTATAGTCTTGGCGATCACATTCATCAATGACCCAATAGAAGGCCGTGTTAGTCTCGTGACGAAATTGTTTCCTTGTAACACCCCCCTCGCCAAAAACACGAGTCATGCGTTTCTTTTACAGCTTTAAGACTCGACTGAGTGCCCCTGGCCATAGATGTCGCTTATAGCAACATCTTCCTACAATCCAACATCAACTGATACTGCATATTTAAGAGAAAGGACGCCTCCGAAATTGCCAATTGTTAAGACATTTTGATTGGTCATCTTTTGTATCACCTTTACACAAACTCCAAAGTTCCCTAGCTAACAAAGGTAGCATATCCACAAATTCTCAACAAAACTATGTTCGGGGTTTCGGTGGCCTAGCTGGTTTCAATGTCTGGTTCATTATTTGAGCCTGCTATTTTTCTTCTTCTTTTTTTCGTTTATTTTACAAGTTAATTCTATATAACCCATCTATCATTCTAAGTTCCAAATTAAACACTCTCTCGTGATTTTGGTCAAACATTAGTTAATCCCCTCTTATTAGCTTTTCTTGTTTCTGATACACGTTTTTCTAACCTAAATTCAATGACTTTCTTAATGTGTTATGTCTTACATAGTGCAAATGTTGTACATTTTGTAAACAGCTCTTCTTACTATCGGTGATCATTCGACGATTGCTGTTCCATAGGTTTTTCATAAGTTTTCCCTTTTATTTCATCATATATTGTTTAAAATTTCATTGTTGATCACTTATACATACAGAATGTTAGGAAATTAAAAGCCCAAACTACGGGAGGTAGTTTGGGCTTATGATAAATAAAATCTAAAACATGCAGGACACCGTATACCTAAACAATATTAAAGGAGAAATGAGCCTATGAAAATTGGGTTTTGAAAACGTATGTTTGCCGAATGCCTACAAAGTCCGCAGCTAAAAAGTGACTTACGCTTCCCATGCTAGCCGCCCTCGGTCTGTGTGAAGTGTTTGGCTTTAGGAAGTGATACATCAGCACATCGACGACGTGCCCTACACTAGTACACGTTCCATAGCGCGCCAAATGGNGTATACCTAAACAATATTAAAGGAGAAATGAGCCTATGAAAATTGGGTTTTGAAAACGTATGTTTGCCGAATGCCTTGTACAATGCCTACAAAGTCCGCAGCTAAAAGGTGACTTACGCTTCCCCTGCTAGCCGCCCTCGGTCTGTGTGAAGTGTTCGGCTTTAGGAAGTGATACATCAGCACATCGACGACGTGCCCTACACTAGTACACGTTCCATAGCGCGCCAAATGGNTGGCTTTAGGAAGTGATACATCAGCACATCGACGACGTGCCCTACACTAGTACACGTTCCATAGCGCGCCAAATGGGCGTGTCCCATTCAACTGTGTGAGACGTACTGTGAGTACATCGCCACCATCCCTACCGCTGGCAGAAAGTACAAGGCATTAAGCGAAAATACATTTTCAAAGGCTCATAACTCTTTAAATATTCTGTTTAGGTATATGGTGTCCAATATATTTTAGACTTTATTTATCATAAGGAATCACCTCTCGCAGTTTGGGCGTTTAATTTCCGAACATTCTGTATATAACGTTCGAGCTAAATGCCTATTAGGGTTTGGCGGGTGTTCGGGCAGCCCTACAACTACAAATACGAGTCCGGAGCCCAGCTGAAACACAAAAACTCAAGTCTGTCGGCGTGCAAACTATAATTGTTAACCCACAGCAAGGCCCACCGGGGACATGCGAGAGATGATCGGCGGTGCTCGGGTATCGGGTAGTCTTGAATGGCCATTAGAACAGAGTGCGTTCGACGACGAAGGCGAGTCTGTAGACGACGATCGACGGTGTAGCGACCAGCGAGTGCAGTGTGGGTACCGAAGTCCATTCACGGTAACTTACAACTTTTTTGAAGCCCTGCTAATGTTCTATTTCCAGGATATTCCTCCGCCTCATGCAAACAAAGCTTAACCGATCCTCAAAAATCACACCAAAGGGACAACGCACAGCGTTAGTGCGCACTCAGTGTAATTGTATTTTGCATAAGAACTATTTAGTACTAGGCATTACCAACACACATATTTTCTCTGTTTTTATTAACATTAATTATAAATTAATAATTATGTCTACGTAAAACATAAGCAGAAGTTAAGTTTAACAAAAAATAAGATATATTTTATGTTAACAAGTATAAAAAGCTTGTGATACATGGCATGGAGCGATTGTTTTAAAAAGTGTGAAGAAACCGTGAATGGACTGTCTGCACAGCAGTGACTGGGACTGGTCTGTTCGACTGAAAGGTAATGACGAGCATTTGGATGATGTAAATAGATAGTAATTAACATTTCCATCGCATATTTGCTAATAAGTGAAAATTAAGTGGCTGTATGGTAGCACAAGGGCAATGAAAAAAAAATCCACACGTTCTTCTTGTTTCATGCAGGGTCACGTATGGATGGGAGGAGGCTGGCGCGACTGCCCTGCCCGAAAAAAGAACCCGTCGTCCGGTCCANAAAAGTGTGAAGAAACCGTGAATGGACTGTCTGCACAGCAGTGACTGGGACTGGTCTGTTCGACTGAAAGGTAATGGGGCTTTTTTCAAGAGGGACGAGCATTTGGATGATGTAAATAGATAGTAATTAACATTTCCATCGCATATTTGCTAATAAGTGACAATTAAGTGGCTGTATGGTAGCACAAGGGCAATGAAAAAAAAATCCACACGTTCTTCTTGTTTGATGCAGGGTCACGTATGGATGGGAGGAGGCTGGCGCGACTGCCCTGCCCGAAAAAAGAACCCGTCGTCCGGTCCANGATGCAGGGTCACGTATGGATGGGAGGAGGCTGGCGCGACTGCCCTGCCCGAAAAAAGAACCCGTCGTCCGGTCCACGCCAGTCCGAAGAATGGATTATGAGAGAAGAGATGTTCATTATAGTTTTATCAGTAACAAATTTTATGGTGTTGAAAATGACAACAACAAAAATAGACCACATTTTAAAGATATGCTTAAAAGTAAAGAATCAGGTGCTGATTGTAGATGACTTCAGTCTTGCTGTTGACGCAGAAATTAGTGGGACAGGAGTTTTGGAAGTTCCAGTTGTGCATGAACAACAAGGAATATCATACAGCGATGCAAAAAATTTAACTTGTTTTGAGCAGTCTGATATTCTTGAAATTATTTGACATGAGACTGTATAACATGCTCAGTGCTATTCTCAGAAAAATCTTGTTTATATTTGTGAAATTCTTCCACTTTTCTTAAGTAAATTGCCTCCTGTGTTGGCGGGGGAAGGCAGAAGGAAATGGGAGAGCCCAAAGAAACCCTCCTCCCCCCAATCTTACTGCAGTATCCACCACATTCCCCACATAAGAGCCCCTCGCCCGAAAATTTTCCCACCACCGGAGTTGGGATCGAACCGGGGACCTCAAGTGTGAGGCCCGTGACTAACAAACTCAGCCAACCATGAATCTAACTTTCTTTGTAACTCGTGTGTGGCATAAAAATTGCAGTCACTGTAAAAATATTAAGTGTTAATAACAGGATTTGATAATAGCTGTATTTATATTTACATAATTTTNAATTGCAGTCACTGTAAAAATATTAAGTGTTAATAACAGGATTTGATAATAGCTGTATTTATATTTACATAATTTTTAATTAATACAGAAATTAGATTTAATGAATTATTTTATTTTATTAAGAGCGCCTCTTTCACTAACATGTGCAGGTCCTAGGTAATTGTTAAAATGCATAGACTGTTTAGTATTCACTGGCAGCAATTTCCTTTGAACGATGTCAAACTAGGCGATGTTTTCACACACTCGTTTTNAGACTGTTTAGTATTCACTGGCAGCAATTTCCTTTGAACGATGTCAAACTAGGCGATGTTTTCACACACTCGTTTTTCACTACTTTAGAATGCAAGCACACGGATAGAGACAGACTTTACGTATTTTTAGATGCAGAACTACTACTATATTCTTACGTTGCACACATGAATTTACGTAAATTTGTCAACATTGGTGCGAGCACTTAATACGCGAGCAAAACACCGCATTTGCTACGCTTCATTGTTGATGGCGAAAATAGTTTACGTATAGCACACACATGAAAATTTACAAGATTGAATTTCAGCTGAACAGCAGAGATATTAGAAAGAAAACTGCAAAATAAAATACGATTAGCGCCAGACTTCTGCGGTACTGTTTGGACTAATTTACCGTCGAGGCACGTATGGTCCAAAGAACAAATATGCTGTATGCTAGTACAATTTCTTATCCGTCAGCACGTGTCACACGCGTAAACTGGAACGGAGATTCCCGAACTTAAACAGCGCTTTACATCAAAATCAAACACATTTCATTTTACGATACATTTTTTCGTACTACATTACAATTCCTCATTGGTATTTCTGTGTCTTAACGTCTAACTGAAAGTTTTACCTTAACATTTAACGACACAGATTTTTTTTAAAAACTGTTTGTGTTTGTTTTATATGTTAAAAGAAAAACTATGCTTCACGACGATAAATTTGCACTTATCGAAATGACAGTTAGGGGTTCTTTACGAAAGAGTTCACGATCGTCGGAAACGTTTAGTACAGGAATGGTCGTAAGCAGTAATTTATTATATTTATTTGGAAATTTTAGTTTGAAAGAAAACTTGCGTTTTAATTTTTCTTTCAGATTATAAAAAAAAATACACCTAAACTATGTTATGTACTTAATAATTCAATACTTAAACAAAACCAAGTTAATTTCTAGTCGTGTGCGACTTATTGTACATAAAGACACGTACATTATCTACGAACCACATTTTTATGTACAAGTTCTATGCCTTGCAGACATCTGNTTATTGTACATAAAGACACGTACATTATCTACGAACCACATTTTTATGTACAAGTTCTATGCCTTGCAGACATCTGCTACACGAAATTAATCGTGGACAGAGCCCTACAAATTAGCATGTTACTAACATATTTACGCTTCTAAATATTTCGTAGTTACCTGATCCAACGCAAAATACGGTGACTNTTATTGTACATAAAGACACGTACATTATCTACGAACCACATTTTTATGTACAAGTTCTATGCCTTGCAGACATCTGTTACACGAAATTAATCGTGGACAGAGCCCTACGAATTAGCATGTTACTAACATATTTACGCTTCTAAATATTTCGTAGTTACCTGATCCAACGCAAAATACGGTGACTAGGTCCGTGACAACGTTAATATTACACACAGCGGAAGGATATGAAAGTGGTAGAAAAATAGATCCTACTGATTACTAAACAGAAGTGAAACATTAGGAAATTTGAAAAAAAAAAAAAAAAAAAAAAAAAAAAACCTATCCTCTTCCCTACATTTTATTTATCGACCCAGCAGTTTCAAGGTCGCAACATGATGAAACGGGTCGCGTGCTGTTGTCAGCAACAGTAATAAGAACAACGAAACCGCACGCGACAACAGAACGTACCAGAGGAATCAAAGAAATTGTGCGAGGTAATTTTTGCATTCTCAAAGGGTAACAAACCCGTTGCTATTCTATTCTTTAAATTTGACCCACGAAGTTGTTTCTCTCGCACTGCAAGAAAAAAAAAAGCTCAGTTTCTCTAAAGAGACCTTTCAAAAAGCTAGATTTAACGGAGAAAATGCTGAATTGGCAACCTGGTTGCGTGTGGCGGCTCCGAGCGCATAGGGGGCCGCGGCTCACACATGGCGACACGCGCCGGCAGGCTATTATTAGCCGGCGTGACGTCACAAGGCCGCTGACGTCACAGCCGTCTAGCCTCGCCATGTAGCTGTGTGCGGGAGGTTACTTCGACCTGCACACTGACCCCCTGTACCCCCGCCCAAACCACGTCTTTCCCCTTTTAAACTAGCGTCACGAACATGGCGTACGGGATACAACTTCGCCCAACGCCGAGAAATGTTGAACCTTTTTTAAGGGAAGAACTTAGAAAGTTTGCCAAGGCCTTGGCTCAAATCTAAGTATACACAACGATATTGCAGCTTCTAGCTGCTTAAATTTTGACAGTAGAAAAAGGTCGTAAGCTATAAAAATATATTCTGAAGTTTTAAGTTTGAACAATCACAGAAAAGTATGAATTAAAAAAAATTAACACACATTTCAATTTTGAATTCAAATAAGGAAAATTCAAGCGTTATTTCTGTTTAACTGTTCTCAAATACAATTTACAACTGCAGAAATGCATGAAAAAAATATATATAATTTCCGAAGGAGTGAGAATTGTTTTACAAATGCGAATTGTAAACTTAACTCTTTGTACAAACATGTTCAGAAAAGATCTCGTGAACTCAATAAACTAAGATAATTAGTGATTTTGGCAAGCATAATGCAAGGCAATACGGCAAGAAGCCGAACTCTCTTTCAATAATTAAAATGTACGAATTATCATAAAATAAAACACTTCGCTCCGTATTTTCTAGTGCCGCTGCCAGATTTTTTTCCTAATCAATTCAAAACACTCACACATATTTTAAAATCACATTTTTTAAAAATCCTTCACTTTATTGCAAATATTTTAACAGACGTCTGGGTGCTACGCTGCCAGTAAGTTGGAATGCGATCTAGGAAACTCAGTTCCATAACTTACCGTCCAATTACATTTGTGAAAGCTTATCGACGCATCAGCAGTGATCGGGTCCAGTGTCGGTGTTAATTGTAGACACTGTGGAAAGAAACTAAGTAGAAATATAAATCCTAAGCAGGGCTTTCATAAATTGCTCAAACACAAACAGTCAATAATAAGAATTTTCTTTCTTCACGAATCAGTAGTGGCAACTCTTTCGGCGTACACTGCATGCCTGTGTATAGAAACTGCGTTGGAAAATAGGGTAGGTTATGCGTAATTAAGAACGGAATTTTCCTTACAATGATGTTTGTTGTCCCGCGTTCGTTTTCACATCTTTCCTTTCGAATACAGCTCATTTAAATAATGTTTAACTTTTGGAAACGTATTTAATTTTTGTATATAAAAAAAAGTGACTACTTTATATCATACACTTAATCTACAGATAGAATCCTAAATTACAACATAACACGAAAATAATGATTCAAGTAGAAAAANCTTTTGGAAACGTATTTAATTTTTGTATATAAAAAAAAGTGACTACCTTATATCATACACTTAATCTACAGATAGAATCCTAAATTACAACATAACACGAAAATAATGATTCAAGTAGAAAAAGTGCAGAACAAATAAGGACAACCAAGTTTTAAGCTAAATTTAACTTTGCGCACAGTTTTTCCTAATGTTACGATTTTGTAGCGTCTCCTGTAGTAAACGTTCGTTCTTTAATGCATTTACCCGGATATTAAAATGGTCGCCCGAGAGAATGCGGAAGTTCACCCGGCAGTGTACTTGTGAAGGGGAACTGTTAAGATTGGACAAATTGCCAAATCATATGAACAAACAGCCGAACTCTATGTAGATTACCCCAGCTCTCCGAAAGCAAATAATTAAGCTTCCGAGAAACGAAGGACAATGCGAAAGTAGTGTTAACACTACACTGCGATACGTATCGTGTTGCACATTAATTCACAGCAGAACGACATTCTATGGACGTCACATAATGGGTGTACGAGCTGTAACATTCTCATTTAAGTATTTCCATATAAATGAGATACCGACCTATTGTGTTTAAGATATCTGGAAATGCTGTTCTCCGTACGCAATCTGTGGGCGGCGAGGTAACCATCGACCATGCGCGCCAATCCAGACATTGCATGCTACCACTGTCTGACCAACTGCGTACGTTATTTGAAGGATTCTTCCAATGAGACTACATCTAACTAAATATTATTATGGATGTACTCCACTGCAGTGGGTCACGTAGAAAAACCAGAATAATGCATACAGTCCATTCCTGTCCACTTCCAACTTTTCTGAAGCCCTGCTAAAGTTCTGCTTTCTAACTATTCCTCCGCCTCGTGCAAACAAAACTTCGCCAAGTCTACAAAATTACACTAAAGGGGCAACACACCGCATTCGTGCGTACTCAGTTTAATAATACTTTACATGAGAACCATTTCTTACTAGGTAGTACCATTACATATATTTTCTCTCCTTCATCCTTCATATTAATTATCGTAATTTATAAATAAAATATAAGTAAAAGTTCAATTTGACCAAAAATAAGATACTTTTATGTTAACACAAAAATATAACGCTTGTGATACATGACAGATATAGGACACAACCAAATATTTCACACACAGTGATTTCACGAAGGTTAGACTCAAAAATTGTGAACAAACTGCGAATAGACTATAGACACCAGTCTGCAAGTGTTCCCCAGTCTGTTTGTACGCCTGATCACGGGAACAGATCGCAGTTCCCGAAACGTCGCATAGGTTTACTCGTAGAATACCTCTGTCTTCGTCTGTACTGTCTTCGCTGTTTCGTTCAGTCCTTGTGCATTTCTGAGAGTTTCTTTTTGCAAATTTTTTCCGTTTGTGCTGTCTTCATTGTACTGCTCATTTGTATCATTTTTGTTGTTTAAGTTCGTGTCGTCGTGTCCACTTGCTGCATTTTCTTGTTGCTTGCCGACTTGATTCCTTGTTCGTAATTCTCTGTGTATCATTTTTGTATGTATACTGACGACATCCCAATTTGACTTCTATTCTGTGCATTTGTGTTGTTTTGCCTACGCAATAAATTGGTTTTATACAAGACCACTGCAATGGAGTGTGTTCATAATAATGTTTCTTGTGATAACTACGTAAACAAAAATGTTTCGGTAACAATTGNATTCCTTGTTCGTAATTCTCTGTGTATCATTTTTGTATGTATACTGACGACATCCCAATTTGACTTCTATTCTGTGAATTTGTGTTGTTTTGCCTACGCAATAAATTGGTTTTATACAAGACCCACTGCAATGGAGTGTGTTCATAATAATGTTTCTTGTGATAACTACGTAAACAAAAATGTTTCGGTAACAATTGNACCACTGCAATGGAGTGTGTTCATAATAATGTTTCTTGTGATAACTACGTAAACAAAAATGTTTCGGTAACAATTGAAGAAAATCATTGAGGAATTAGGTAGTGTAATTTTAAGATGTGTGTTTACGTCAGTGCATATTAAAATAATTAATTTTAGGGAGCTGGTAGCTCCGCGTTTCTTCCGTAAGGATTCGTGTTGTGCGTGGAGTTGCGGGGGCCTGGCTCCAGCCAGCGGCAACCCCCCTCGGGGTCCTGCCCAACCCTGAAGGAGGGGCGGTTGCCTTGACAACACAACAGCTGATCGCGCCGTTGCCAGGGAAGGGCAGGCCCGCCGGCTGGCTGGGGGAAGGCACAGACTGTTGGGACGACGAGGAGCCCGCTGCAGGTCTAGGGGGAGGGGGAGTTTCAAGGTCACGCGCAGAGAGGTGGGCCGGACGAGCCAGCCCCAGGAGTCCGCTGCCGACTGCTTCCCTTCCTTCCCCAGAGCTCGCTATACACGAGCGCGGTCCGACAGTCCCCGATTTACACGAACGTGCTTTTCATCTACAGTAGGTGTCCACGGCGCCGTTTTGTAGTGGCACTATCCTATTACAATAATTATAGACTGTCGACAGTTAACCGAGCACTTTTTAAAACCCTGCTCTGGATCGACATTTCTTCTCACTGTACGTCCTCCTGTGACTGATGAGGCCGGCGAGCTTGTCAGTCACTTCATCCTGATGAATGATATGGAGGTGGCAAACGTAGAAGGGGAATTACCCACATGTGTCTCGCAGGCACATGACACGGAGTCATATTTAGACATAACAGTAATGAACACTACGGCTAAGGACTATGTAGAACACCGGGAAGTACTTGATGAAAGTTCCAGTGATCATACTCATTGTATATGAAATATATAGTGGAAGAAAATAAAGACCTCTGAATATGGAGAATGAGGTCAGATATGTTCACTAAACAGCTGACTGGCCGACTTCGATCGGACTCTGTTTAGTATGCTACAGGGATGTCCTGAAATGCAACAAGAAGATGTTGAAATACGAGCAGCAATCACAAAGGTTATCCAGAGCACATGTGAAGAGAACCTCCGGAAGACTACGCATGGGTTGCCAAACCCGTCATGGTGGGGCGGGGAATTGGAGTTGGAAGGAAAAGACTCGCGGAGGGAAAGAAGGAAACTACATAGATTGCGGGGAGATGAGCGACAGAAATTCTCTCGGAATTACAAACAAATGAAGCAAGCATACTTCAATAGAGTTCGGAGGAAGAAGGCCAAATCATGGGAAGAATTTGTCACACAGCGGAACTTGCATGGCACAAGAGGAAGCTTAACAGTTCTCAAAGGGCAGCACTGCTGACCGTTACAAGAGCATATAAAACAGTGCCAAATGAATCACTCCCAGTGCTTGCGGAAGTTACCCATAGATTTTTTGGTGAAATACAGAGGAATCACGGCGGAGCGGAAAGAGCGCAGGCAGCAGGGCTGTCAAAGGAAGCCAAGGAAGAAATTATGGATGATGTTCACCAGGAATGGCAAGAGAGATGAGATTCTTCTGAACGTGGAAGAATAACTCACAAACTACTTCCTAACATCAAGGCAAGAATGGACAATACATGGATTACCATCAACCATTACAACACGCAGCTTTACACAGCAGGCCACGAGAACTTCAAAGCGAAGCTTCACAGTTTGTGGCGAGTGTGGAGTGGACGACACAGTCCAACATGTGATTTCGGAATGTCTCAAGACAATGGTTGGAGAAAATCACTGACGTTAAGGGCATCCACGTAAGACTAGAGAACATAATTATGGATAAAGCTCTTCATAAGATATGGAACGAGTTTGCCACAAAAATTGGCAGAAGATTGGAGGAATATGATAAGTAGCAAGAAGAGCAAATTTTTGATGACCCGTGAAGGGGTATTCGGGTAAAGGCTTCTAAGTAATGAAGTCGGAATATCTCTGATTGGCGAGGACAGGTTTTTACAGAGAAAGCCGATAGACTACCGAGCACAGGCACTAAGAAACTTGAATGGCTCGNGATTGGCGAGGACAGGTTTTTACAGAGAAAGCCGATAGACTACCGAGCACAGGCACTAAGAAACTTGAATGGCTCGGAGAGAAGAGGATAAAGTGCTGTGCACTGTCTTACTCATCACAGTGCGGGAGGATGGAGGGTGTGCCGGCCTTCGGGCCGTAAAAACCTGTGTGAGGTTCTGTCATATGTAAATTTAACATTGCCACGGGCCTTATCACTTTATTTTATTCGTGCGTCATCTAATGTGCAAATTACACGACCTACATGTGCATAAAACAAGAAACGTTAACTTCGGTGGCCATAAAATTTACGTTACATGAAATACAAAGCCAAGTTTTAAGAACAATTTTTATAAATTCAGTCCTAACTTAAATAGGAGGTTGCATGCCAGTGTGTAAAACAGCATGTAGGTATATGTTTCATTTTGAGCAGTGACTTTTCAAAGGTGTTTTTTTCAAGTGCCTACTTTACCATGAGCAGCAGCAAGCAGCCTTTGGTTCCTGATTAATTGAATGAAACATCTGAATGTTCAGCTCGATGTCTTTTCCTTGCGAACCTTTCTACAGCATAAAAAAGGTGTGAACCTAATTATATATATATATATATATATATATATATCAAGAAGTTAATCAACATTACACTTTTAAATGACACCTTACGACAGAGACCTACTTTTATGTAACGTCGATANGATTGGCGAGGACAGGTTTTTACAGAGAAAGCCGATAGACTACCGAGCACAGGCACTAAGAAACTTGAATGGCTCGAAGAGAGAAGAGGATAAAGTGCTGTGCACTGTCTTACTCATCACAGTACAGATGCAGTGCGGGAGGATGGAGGGTGTGCCGGCCTTCGGGCCGTAAAAACCTGTGTGAGGTTCTGTCATATGTAAATTTAACATTGCCACGGGCCTTATCACTTTATTTTATTCANGTGTGAGGTTCTGTCATATGTAAATTTAACATTGCCACGGGCCTTATCACTTTATTTTATTCGTGCGTCATCTAATGTGCAAATTACACGACCTACATGTGCATAAAACAAGAAACGTTAACTTCGGTGGCCATAAAATTTACGTTACATGAAATACAAAGCCAAGTTTTAAGAACAATTTTTATAAATTCAGTCCTAACTTAAATAGGAGGTTGCATGCCAGTGTGTAAAACAGCATGTAGGTATATGCGTCATTTTGAGCAGTGACTTTTCAAAGGTGTTTTTTTCAAGTGCCTACTTTACCGTGAGCAGCAGCAAGCAGGCTTTGGTTCCTGATTAATTGAATGAAACATCTGAATGTTCAGCTCGATGTATTTTCCTTGCGAACCTTTCTACAGCATAAAAAAGGTGTGAACCTAATTATATATATATATATATATATATATATATATCAAGAAGTTAATCAACATTACACTTTTAAATGACACCTTACGACAGAGACCTACTTTTATGTAACGTCGATATTATGTATTCTATCGAATGTTGAAGTTTAAATATATGCAGTTGCGGCTAGAGATCAACTTTAAAGGATTATTCTCAGAAATAATTAATCATGCAACAATTACTGCCGCATTCTGAATCCCAGAGAACTGGGCATTTTCTCTAAGTTAAAACACACACTCTTCCGTCTAAATACTGAAACCCTGCGATTCCTGACGTAAAATTTTTGACTTCCACCCTACTCGAATTGGCCAAGTAAGATAGTGCAAGTTTGTGCGATGACTTGTCGAATCCCGATCCTCAGTTGGCGCATAAGCACGCCATCACCCTAACATATTCTGAATTTCATGCGCACTTATTTGTAGGAAAGCCTTATAATCTGTCAACAACTTCACGAACGTCACTTCCGTGATCGACCAATTAAAAATTATGCTAGGTTTACGAATTGTGCTTTAAAACTATTGCATAGCTACCACAATAGCATATTTTAATACAGCGCCAGTGTACTTTCTTGACACGTAAAACAGCACCCAGAATAGAAGTACGCTTAAATTTAAATAATAATAAAAAATTATTGAATTTATAACATTCAAATGAGTAAATTTCTAGCTAAATACTTCAGTGTTAAAAATATTGTATTTGCAACCTAAATTGTATCCTTCTGACATTTGTATACTGTATACTACTTTTTAATGAACTCTGCGTGATTTACAGTCGGGTGCAGTGCTCTATTAGAATCAAGTCTAGGTCTTCTACCTTAATATTTGTTTACTGCAAAGCTACAACGCATACGAAATGCCCGCGTTCGTTTCATGTTTGGCCAACGAGAGTAACTAAAACTGGTTTCGTCTAAAAGCTTTACTTATCTTTAACTTTTTTTTAATATGTCTTCGCGCGATACTGCTCTTACTGTTTTCAACACCCGCTCTTCTGTATCTCATCACCTGATCATTCCGAACCGTCAAAATAAATCACGCTCCTGTCAGTGTCTTCTACTGTATCTGCTGCTTGGGTTTGGAACTGTTTACCAGCCAGCGGGCGGAACCCATGAATACGACCTGCTTTCAAAAATAGTGCATCCAATCAGCTTAGGCTGTCAATATTATGAGTATGTTTTTTTACATCTCACTGTGCTACTATTCCCAATGATGTTAAATATGAGGCTTGTTGATATTTCAAGAGTACTGTATTTGCCGACCTTATTAGGTACCCGTATGTGTTGTAATTATTTAATTTGCTTCATTTTCATATGTTGCTTAACCTGAATGATAGATTTATCAATTTGGGTTGTAACTGTGCGCTCGTCGTTACATTTATTACGCAAAATACGAATAACAGAGCAAGTAATGGCTACTTGCTCAATTTCTTAATTAAAAAGTAAAAAATAAAAACTACTATAGGGGCCTGCACTGAACCTTCCTAAAGACTTCCCACTAATAAAATAATATGGTCACCGCTGAAAGTCCCATAGGTACACGCAGCACGACGAGAACACTGCACGCCAGTTCAGAGCCTTGCGCTTAGCGGCGATGGCGTACTTGATGCACGTGGCAGTGTCGCCCTTATAGCTCCCGCGCTTCTCGGCCTAAACGTGGGAAAAAGTTCCAGGTAGACGGGGGCCTTAAGGGTCTGGAGACGAGCGGAGACCTACCGGTGCCCCACTCTTCAGCTCCCTGATTGGTATAGTCGGTTCATGACTGGAAGAGACTTTCTTGAAGCCCTGCTAAAGATCTACTTTCAAGCCCATTTCGTATCCTTCTGCCAAAGGTAAACAAACATTGCCATGTGGCAGTCACATGGCAATGTTTACATTCCACTGTGTGTGTGTGTGTACATGTGTTTGTACATGCACGTACCCATCATAAAAGTAATGTATATATATTATTAATGGATATTCCACAAGCGTAAAGTTTTTAATCTTGAGATTTTCACACAAAAGAATATGTGATGCAAGTGAAAAACATTTCATTATATAAACCCAAAATGTGAGTATTAAAAATTAGATGTTTCGTGTGCGTGCCTGTGTGTGTGTGTATGTGTGTCTCTCTCTCTCTCTCTCTCTCTGTGTATGTGTGTGTGTGTGTATATAGGTTTGATTTTGACTGGGGGATTGGGTGGGGGAGAAAAACTTTCACTTTGATTACATATTATAGACACAATACTTTGCAATGAAATGTGTCAACATTCAAGGAGTCCATCCAACAACATTAACATGGCAACGCCAATCTCTCATAAGCCCCCGGATGGCCGTACTGTAGAGAATTTGTGCGATTCTTGTTTAACCTAATATTTCATTTATCGGTTTTTTTATACTAATATCAGCTCTTTATTATTTGATTTTTCATAACGTATGACTTTAATTTGTGCTAACCTTCTCGTACAGATTCCTTTTGCTTTTGAAATCTGTATAAGAGATTACTCATAGTGCGTTCTAACGTGTTTAATATTTTTCAAATTTATTTCAGGTTTGCTTAAAATTTTATTTACTGTATTTTACGTTGTATGTTGCGGTAGTTTTTGTGTGCAGTCATGAGTTCTAGCAAGGTGAATAAAAGAGAAGTCACCAACGCCAACAGGACATCATTAACCTCACCGAATCGTTGTATTCACTAATTAGGCGAGGGGAAATGAAACCCTGCAACGTCGCGGAAAGAGTGGCAGAAATGTTGAAACTCTCCAAATCTACAGTGCTAAGGTATGTTAAAATATCTGTAGTATTAACCATTGCGTTTGCAAGTTGTGTGTGTTAAGATCAATTACGTTGGCCCACGAAATGTGTTTACAAGAACATAAAGAAAATTTGTTAATAACTTGATAACGTCGTCGAACGTTGTCTACGTGTATTTTTAACGTTTTATTTTGGTAATTATTAAGTTTATAGGGTTTCCTGTAAAAATAAAAATAATTCATTGAAAATCTTATATTTCCACTCTGCTAATGATGCAGAACACGAATATACGAGGGGCATTAACGTCCGACTAATTTCGTAATATGTGCCCACCTAACCTAACAGAACCTAACCCCACGATGAGTGAATCACTATTTTACATTTTTTAACTAACCTAGGATTGTAGGGTTATATAGTAACCAATACCTGCCACCTATTAAACTAACCTAAACTAACACACGGCAGAGCATATCACATTGTCACACATCATTTGTAAACAAACCCTTGTATGTTTTTGGTATCAGTAACTGTAGTTGACCCAGTAACTGAATTATGGTCCTTTTTAAATTATGCAAATTAGGTTGGCTATGTAGCACTGAAAGTGAAAAATATGACACTGATAATTTACAATAACTAAAAGACAATGGCTGTAGAACAGTGGTGTTGGGGAAATGCATTAATACACAATTGTTTTCTTAAAAGATTATGACTGCGATTTCATCGATTACGATGTCCTCTCATGTTTAGTGAAGTGATACAGATATGTTTAATAGTAGGGGAAGTTCCAGTTATATCGACTGTAATCTATTTAGTGACGTATAACAATGGCAATTAATGCCGCAATGTAACTTATAAATACAAAACAAGCTCCTTCTTCAGAATCTTAAAATGCACCATCTCTCCATAACCTATATAAAATTAATTGACTATAACAAACTCACTATAGAGGCAATTTTCCTTACCATTGTCAGTTGTCTTTATAATAAATTTCCACTGTATATATTGGGTTGTTTATGAAGAATCCCTCGCAGGGGTACACAAATTCCAACACAAAGTAGTTTTTATTTTTAATTACACATTGTAATACCACCTTTTGGTTAGGTGATTCATACACTCACATTTGAGTCTATATAACCCTACAATCCTAGGTTAGTGTAAAACCCAACAATCCTAGGTTAGTTTAAAAATGTAAAATAGTGATTCACCCATCGTGGGGATAGGTTCTGTTAGGTTAGGTGGGCACATGTTACGAAATTAGTCGGACGTTAATGCCCGTCGTATATTCGTGTTCTGCATCATTAGTGGAGTGGAAATATACCATTTTCCGTGAAATTATTGTTTTTTTTTTTTTTACAGAAAAGCCCCCTAAACTTAATAATTACCCAAATAAAACGTTAAAAAGACACGTAGACAACGTTCGACGATGTTATCAAGTTATTAACAAATTTTCTTTATGTTCTTGTAAACACATTTCGTAGGCCAACATAATTGACCTTAGCACACACAACTTGCAAACGCAATGGTTAATACTACATATATTTTAACATACCTTAGAACTGTGGATCTGAAGCGTTTCAACATTTCTGCCGCTCTTTCCGCGACGTTGCAGGGTTTCATTTCCCCTCGCCTAATTAGGGAATACAACGATTCGGTGAGGTTAATGATGTCCTGTTGGCGTTGGTGACTTATCTTTTATTCACCTTGCTAGAACTCATGACTGCACACAAAAACTACCGCAACATATAACGTAAAATACAATAAATAAAATTTTAAGCAAACCTGAAATAAATTTAAAAAATATTAAACACGTGAGAACGCACTACGAGTAATCTCTTATACAGGTATCAGAAACGAAAGAAATCGGCACAACGAGAAATAATAAAGAGAAGATATTAATAAAAAAAATAAAAAAACCAGTAAATGAATTATTATTGGTTAAACAAGATAATCGCGCCAATTCTCTGGCACGTGTATCGACCACAGCCAGTCAACAACACACGGAACGAAGGTTTGTAAACAAATGGCCGCTCTACTTTCACCTTGAGCGTGATCTTGTGAGTATGCAAGAAACATTGAAATCAAAGTACGTTAGCATCACGTCATTAATAATTGGCATAATAAGATACAAGTCTTTTCGAAACCCATTTGTAAGCGATAAATTAACAATTACGTTAAAACTTTAGAACTATTTCCTCTCTTTGTGCTGGCAACCTAACGACATAACTGTATCCGCGCTCGCCGCTGTTTGTAATGTTATATGCATGTAGCTAACGGCTAGGGTGTTTTTTCAAAGGTTGATTTTCAAAAGTTTCTTCCAGTCGTGAACCGACTATAGTGTTTTGGTGCCACGGTCACGCAGAGAATCTAATTGCCGTTGCGTGCTTCCCGGGGAAGAGGGGTACCGGATGGCAGGGAACGTGCAAAACCAATTATACACACAAGCAATTACAGCACTCTGCGACAGCCTTACACTCACAGCCAAGGTCAAAGCTCCCAGGCGACCAGTCCCCAGCAGTTCCACAAGTCGCCAACCACCAACACTTTTCAGATACAAGACATATCCAACCCATTAAATAGTTTCATTCTTTTTTTTTTTTTTGACGTGAATACGTCTTAAAATCAGGTTGACGTATGGGGTATCCGAACGGAGACGGCGATGTAACGTTTGCAAGGTGATCCATTTCGATACTACGTATAAGTTCGTGACTAATAACAAGATTGAAATAAATCGGGTATATCACTAAAATGCGAGCGTGACCTAAAGTATGCACCGAGCATGCGCGAGGCACGGGTGGGGACACGCGGCGACTGACAGCAATTTCGGGCGAGAATTTCCGAGTGCAATATCCCGCGATTCCGATGTGCTAGCGCGCTGATTTTGGTGCCGAACGAAACATCTCTTCTAGAACTGTCGATTTAAGTCATAAGAGCAAAATATCCATTTCGATACTTTTATTTCATTCTCATATTCCCCAAAAAAAAAATATTACCCGCTGAGGCAGACGTATTCACGTAAACTCCACGACTTTGTGCCTGACACAGCCACACCCCGATTTCCTCACTTGTTATCCGTTGTAACATCAACCTCCACATGCCCTATTCTTTACTGCCACACGAAGCTGTTCTATGAACTAGTTTAGCTACAGTTTGTTCACGACTGATTGCCCACTCAAGTTTCTTTTTACTGCCCACAATGACAATATATCCTTCCACCACGTTTATGAACCAAGTGGCTACAATTCATTACCTTGAGACAGTGATATTGTACAAACATAATTTGTTCCTTTTGCTATTGCACTAGTTATTAATCTTAACAAGATTTTTAATTGTAGGCAGTTATTCCCGACAGATTAAAGATCATCTAATATGGAAACAAGCAAGCAGGAAGTCATTTCATTGAAGTAGTACATTGTGCTGAGGTACATTTTTGCGTCAAATGCCTGTTTTATATTTCACCACACCTGAAACCGTTAATTAAGGTATGCCTAAAGTTAAATTGGAAGCAGTATTATTATTTTTTATAGTACGGTATGTGTCGCAGTATACCCATACTGGTCAAAGAAGCACTTCTGTACGGTACACGAATGAAACAAAAATATTTTGAGTTCAATTGGGAAAAGAATCAAGGTTCGAAGTGGAGATTGCAGGGTACAGGAGCTTTTCCCCGTACAAAGAGACGTAATACGTGCCAATGAGTTGCGAGAATGTATACCATTATATTTTGTTCACTAGATAGCGATAATAAAAGAAAATTATTGGAATCTGCATAATTGCAGTAGGCGATATTCCCTTCTAGCATACTTAAATTTATTTAGAGTGGCGGATATTTCATGGAGTATTATATGCTACAAATAATACGAAAACCTATAGGAGCAAAAATTTTTATGAAAAATTTTTGCGTATAAAACTGCGGACGCAATCTTGAAATGAGGAATAAAATGCTGCGATGCTATCACACCGAGTTATGCTTTATTAATTCCTGGGTATCGCTTATTTTGACGTTTACAGAAATATTTACGAGTAAAAATCACTTGTAAAATATAGGTTCGCCTATTTCCACGCTAAAGTAATTACTGTTATTAAAATGGAAACCATGCTTCCGGCAAGACGTATTTAATAACCGCCGTGTTATCGATCCTACACAGCATTTCGTGACTCGAGTTGCAAGTGGAGGTCGACCCCCTGCGTAATTGCCTGGAAGTCAACTAAAGACGCGGAGTCCTGTGTTCGAGCACAGATTTTTTTGAAAAAAAGTTTGATAAATGTATGCTGTAATTGGAATGCTAAGGCTTTTAAAGCAAAAGCGTTAATCGCTAGTAAAAAAAAAAATTACATGGCATTAAATAGGAAATACGCACCACCATAGTTCTAATTTTTTTTTCTAATGGCGGTAATTTGGTTCAACCATGTCTTCACATGCCAACAACCAAAGTTATTTGATAAATAATATTTTAAAAAGCCATGTTCAATAATAAGTCTTGCAAACCTATCTTATACTCTCATTCCAAACAGTACTTTTCCCAAGGAAAAAAAAAAATCTTTCCCCACCCCCTTCCATTTCATACTGCCTATGCTATTGTAAAACTAGTCCACTTTAAGTTCCTTTTAAAGAAAACTTTCTCGTATTTGTGGAGAGAGATTCTGCGTAAAACTGTATTGGCTTCACGTCGTGCCGAGTAAATGCGATTGCTAGAATCATCTTTACGGTTTACTTCGACCGTGAAAAAGACTGACACGAATATTTTCAGGAATATGTTAGGTACCTCCTACTAATGTATACGGATTGGTATATGTTAACGAAATAAAATGATCACGTAACTCGTTTGTTTGGAAGCTTATAAAATAAATTTATCACATAAGAACTAGTCAAATCAGCCCCATTGGTCAGCATTGCCTGCCCAAAAATTTTGTGTTTTAATTACCACTGCATAGGCATGCCACGAGTGATATACAAGGGAAAGTAGCCAGATTCCAAATATAAGAATAAAATGCGAATTAAAAGGTAAATGGGGCACTGAGCAAACAGCGTGGAAGCCACAAGGTGGTGAGCAAAAGTTTTGTAAGAATGCCAGCAAGTCGTTTGGTGACAAGTCACGACTGCAAGACGGTTCAGCTCTAAGAGCATAGAGATGACGAGGCACTATATACGTGCGCCAAAGTCGCCCTTATCGGGTCCTCTCTTCTATGTATCGCACGCAGGTAAACCCTAAAGAGCGTAGTATGGTCAATATCCAATCATATGCCATGGGTTGTAGTTGAGACTCAATTTTTTTGTCAAATAAGACTTCATTCGGGAAGCAAGCAGAACCTGATATTTGATATGTACAGAGAGTTCCAAAATGCTTAATTCAATTTCCAAAATGTACGTATATCTTTTAAAAACTAAGGAAGAGGCAACTATGCGGTAACGTGTGAAATACATCGACAAAGTTTCGCTTTCAATTAGGTATCGCAAATGCTCAATATGCCTCCCTGCAAACATACGGTAGACTCTACATGATGTCTGATGTTACTGCAGCCACTGCTGTTCTGTAGTTCAGAAGTCCGTCCATTGTTGTCGGAAGGGGCGGCACAAACCGAATCCTTCACAAACCCCCACAAGGAATCAATCACAGTGAGATCGGGCTACTTTGGTGGGCAGTGGTGTAACGCCAAATCAGCACGTCCCTGACGGCCAATCCACCGGTGCGGATGCTCGTCGTTCAGGAACGTTCGAACTTGTTAGTGCGGTGGTGTTCAGTTTTGATGAAAAATGAAAGCGGAATCAGCATGCAGCTGTGGGAAAATACAGTTATGCAACATTTGCAAGTACGAGATTCCCGTGAGTGTTGTCAAAAAAAAAAATAACTGCCCATAAACATTTTCTCGGGAAACGACGTACAACACGTTCACTTTAGGGGAGTATCTCTCGTGCTCGACCACGGCATGTGGCTGCCGTACGTTGTGGCGGGTCGCCGTACCACCGGGGTGAAACGTGGCCTAGTCACGGAACACTAAGCATGAAATAAATGTGTCATCTTCCATTGATTTTTCAAGAATGCACGAAACAACACACATCGTTGTTTATCATCGCGGCGTAGGGCGTGTGCTAGTTCAATCCTGTATGATTTGAATTACAACCGCGTCGCAAATACGTCAGACAGTAGTATGGGGAGCGGCTAGCTCTCTGCTGGCACAACGGGTAGACTTCTGTGGACTTCTTACAAAACTCCTACGGATATGGCTGACGTCTTCGTCGGTAACACGGAGGCCACCCGTTGATTTCCCGTCGCACAAACAACCAATTTGTCGAAACTGCTCGTGCCGATGTCGAATGCTCTGAGCTGTAGGAGGTGCAGTGCCATACTCTCGCCTAGGAAAATCATGTTGCACAGTTGCCGCAGATTTGCAACAGTCGAACTGGAGAACGTAAAATGCCTTCTGTCGTGGGGTTGTCGTCCTGACGACGCATACTGAAAGGAGCTCGCCTGCTGGCTACTCGCAGTTACTCACCAGGGATGCGCCTAGCGGCAACCAAATGAAACATTTCAATCCTCTAGCAGAGAATGGACATGCTCCGTGACGTGGGGCCTCGAAATGGCTCAACCGAGCACAGAGTCGACACCCAAATGATCCAGAGCCCTTTGGGGGGATGAGCATTTGAAATACTTTTAAGGAAAACTTTATTGTCAGGCATGTAATTCACTTTTTACCACGCGATTCTCTGTTCCTTCGTTTAATATATATATATATATATATATATATATATATATATATATATATAGCGTTTTGAAATAATATGAATCTTATTGGAACATTCGGTATAATCAAAAATTCAAATATACTGGCTCTAGGCGCACGTCCACCTAAAGCGTTGTTCCCATTTTACGAAAAGAACAATCAGCTAAGCTCGAGGGGAAAAAAACTTTCGTGACATTTCGCGTGGTACAGTCAATTATACAGAGTGATTCTAAAATCATGGGACAAACATTGAGGGGTGGTAGAGCTCACCAAAACAAACCATTATTGTATAGGAATATATGGGCGGGAGTGACGCGTTGAGACACAAAAATAACACATAAAATGCAACACATTGTTTATTTACAACGTTGCCGCTAAATGCCTTTTTACAGCAATGTTTATAATAATTGCTCAAAATTGCTACCACCGACAGTAATGCAAACTTGGTAGCGCCGGTGGAGTGATTGGCGAACAGATTCAAATACGCCGGGTATTTCACGCACGCCACCATTGTCAGCCAATCACGCGTGACGTTTGGTGGAGGTATTTCCAGCAACTGTTAACATTTTCTGTACGGAATCACTCGTTAAGTATGCTGTTAATGAACATTTAATGTTTCCGTTAATGTGTTGTGTTTTTGTGTTTGTGCCTCAACGCGTCACTTCCGCCCATATATTCCTATACAATAATTGTTTGTTTTAGTGAACTCTACCACCCCTCAATGTTTGTCCCATGATTTTAGAATAAGCCTGTATAGAGCTTTCCGGAACGAAGAGAACTTGAAAACTTAAAGATACGGAGACTTTGCAACCACATTTCCTACGGCGTTACCTTCCGCCCACGAGATTTAACAATCGAATCCCGGGCATGTCGAATGTGAGCGTGCTATTTTTACATGCTAAGTAGAGATAGTTTAAGCATTAAGGGTTCAGTGTCTGCAGTTATTATGCACGTTAATTGTAATCTATATGTTTATGGAATTCAAGACAGAAAATCAAGAACGGACAATCCCATATAACTGTTTATAAGCTTCGTGAGTAAATACGAGGGTGATTTATTCATGGTCGCCTTCCGTTTCTGCTGGTTAGCACTGAAATCACTGATACTTCAGTGTTCATCAGAAGTAACGAATCAGTTATCAGCAACTACCATATATTATTCCTCGTCAGTAAATCGATAGTTTCGGGACACTTGTCAGTAAATTATATTTACGGAAAAAAATTGGGATTTGAGAGTGAATTCCACTCTTAAATTTAGTTTCGTTAATTTTTTAAAAGCTTATTTATATGTTAAATTGCGTTTGAATCCCACAGAAATGCCATATAATATACTTTCATTACAATATTATTAATTTTTAAGGTATTTCACAGAATTTCATTAAGGTAAGTGAAATGAGTGAAGAGATTTGGGCGGCTTTTAACAGCGAGGTCTTGAGAGCTGATGAGGGTGATTGAGGTGTGTATGGAGCAGCGCCGGAATGAAAGGGCGGGGTAAACGGAACATCCCCGAGAAAACCCGCCGACCAGCGGCATCGCCCGGCACGATTCCCCACATGAGAAAATCCGGGAGTGACCCGGCCGGTGATTGAGAACCCGGTTCACCTTGGTGGGAGGCTAGCAGGCTAACCGCTCAGCCAACGCGGCCCAATTTCCGTAAGGACTATTTTAAATATAATACTACATATAATCGCCTGGACGTTACTAAATATGTTTAATGAACAAATATTTTGAATCGCGCGTCAATGAATCACTTCACTGGCATTACACATCCTCCTCAGCCTCAGTGATTTCAGAGTTTTCAGTAATTTTTCTAGCCTTGCACAGGGCGCTACCCAGCTGCTCGCCAAAACGACTGACAGTGACCTTCAGTGCTTGTTAGCAGCACCGGAACCATAGCTGACATTACTGGGCAGTGAAATATATGAGTAACGGACCCATGTCGAGCAATTTCTTACGTAGTACATTTTTACAAGTCATCGCGGTGGAAGATATTGCGCAAAATATATTCATCAATTTGTCGAAATATTTGCGCACAAAGTTGGAAAAGCCATTACCTAGGATTGCCACTTCTTCGTTTTTGTACGTTACCTTTCGAAAACATGTCAAATTCAATTAACTTTATTGCCGTTATGTAGATCGGGATTACGACGACTTCACGTTACACACTCCACGCATCACGCTACACTTTCACGTGTACGTAAAATGGTTCTGTTTGGGTAGTATATTATGATACTTTTAAGTATGTACGTAACCTTTGTCTACTGAGTTAGAAATGTCAAGGATAAGTGTTTATTACTTTTAGATTGAAAACTGTCATATATTCAAGTTATATGGGCGTATCCGTGTCGTAACATTGGCGTGGCTAGAACAGGTAGCGAAATACAGCAATCGTTATTTATACAAACTTTGAAAACTAGGAGATCGCCATAACCTCCTAAACGAAATGTCTCAGAGATTTAGACATGTTTTTCGTGTATAGGTGAATGAATCTTATGTGATACACTTACAATTAGAAAATTAAAATGTATTTCATGAAGTAGGACTTCTATAAACTGCAAACTTAACGGTACTGGACCCCAAAAATTTTATAACTTTTTTTTGTGCCCGACATTGTTCAACTTTTACACATTACATGTGATGACATTTTCCTAGAACAAAAAATTTTTACACTTAATATTTTTTTAATAATTTGATGTCAAATTCAATTTTTTTTCTGTTTTGCTGAAGACATTGACAAGCTTTTCAATCACGTGAACGTTATGTGAAATATTCATGATGGGTATCTTGAAACACATTAGTCAAGGTATAACCGGCTTACGTGAACGTGTCACTAGTTATAGGATGTTGACGGTAAAGTGAGTACTTTTGAGGCCCTAGTTACTTTATTTCTTTCCGCGTTGTTTTATTCTTTAACAACCTTTTTAAATAAATATTGTTATATAAGTAATAAACACAGCGTGTAGATTACACCACTCTGAAAAGTTAACGTCAAAGGCTAAAACAATATATATTTATCGACTATTATTCGAAATGACAGGGCTTTCAAAAGTGCTCACTTTACCATGAATAGTTTTTACGGGTTACACGAAACTTAAAATTATCGTATTCCTGGTCTTAAAAGACTGAAAAACGTGTACTTGGGCAACTACATTTTCATGCATAAATAAGAAAAAAATTGATTTGTACACGTTGTACAAATTTGTACTAAGGACGTAAGCCATGTTTAAAGTCTGTCGAGACAAAACGAAAAACAAGAATTTGCCCTATTTTCCACGTAGTGGTTTAAGAGTTGCGTACGTGCATAAGCTGCTGTCTAAAAATAGGACGACGGCTATGTCAGTTTAAAAGTGACAGACAGGCCACACTTTAGAGTGACCAGGTTTTAGAGTCTTGAAATGTATTAAACACTTACTATTCGGGTTATTTTTCTGTGAAGATATTGTATAAGGCTATGTAGATTAATGACATGCGTTTACTTTTCCTACCACATGGGCTCAAAGAGCAATTATTATTATATTTATTACCTGCTAAAAAAACAACTAAATAATTAATTGTCCAATAACAATAAAATTACTTGATACGCCTAAATAGAGTAACGTTAAAAAATTAATCTACAAAATGATACACACTTGTACATATAAATATATACACATGTAGATATGTTCGTGTATGTATATGTATATATATATGTGTGTGTGTGTGTTAATTCAGCCAAGATGTTCACCCCAAATGTCTTCCGAACCGCTGAAGGTATAGAAATTTTTATTTCGAATTCGTAAATGGTACTACGGACACCGTATATGTCTGTTCCGAGATCTCAATTACTAAGACGACGATATCAACTTGGGTGTAAGAAATCGGAATAAACTTATTTATCCCAATAGCATAACATGCTAAAAAGCGGCGAGTTCAGTGACGTGATTATTTTGAAAATTTGAAGAGCAATTTTTGAGACACAAGGGAGTGTTCATAAGGTGCAGGCATTTGACTGTAGCTGTGGCGGGTTAGGTTGCGTCATCCGCTGGGAGATGTTGCATTGACGTGGTCTGTGAAACAGATAGGATTGCTCGGTGAATCAAATGTAATCAAGCTATGGACATCAAATTAAACACACGTTTTATTTGTCGTCATGTCTGCGTTGAGAAGGCGTGATCCCTCTTCCCCGCCTACTGGGTGGCCGGGGAGCGGAAAGGCCGAATGGCTAAGAGCGCCCCGTTAAAAAACAAAAGCATAGCTTCGGCTGTGTCTTATTGCATTGTAACATCAACCAACATTTCACATGCGTTCGATACCTGTGTCACTAGCGCGTGCCTCACCTGTATAGGAACTCTCCGCTGGACACCTTCCAGTGGATGACGCAACCTACCCCGCCACAGCTACAGTCAAATGCATACACATATGAAACTTATATCTCAAGAAGTGCTTGTCGGATTTTCAAAATAATCACGTCACTGAACGCGCCGCTTAATAACATGATATGCTATAGGGAGAAGTAAATGTATTCCTATTTGAAAACCCTTAGTTGGTGTCTACATCTCAGTACTTTATTACATCTCGGAAAAGACAGACTGTGTCTTATGATATAGGTACTGCCATTTACGAATTAGAGTGAGTGGGAGTGAATATATTTGGGCGGCTCCTAACATAGAGGTCTTGAGAGCCGATGAGGGTGAAGCGTGGTGAGTATGGAGCGGCGCCG
>NQII01000076.1:141911-158028 GCA_002778355.1 Clitarchus hookeri | reverse complement strand
GGGGGGGGGGAGATCCCGAGAAAACCCGCCGACCAGCGACATCGTCCAAGGGTGACCCCGCCGGGAATCGAACCCGGTTCACCTTAACGGGAGGCGAGTGGTTTAACCACTTCACCATCGCGGTCCCTATGAATTCGAAATAAAAATTTCCACAAGTTTGAACACGGAATCACTCAAGTAGGTGCAAGATGTGCGAAGCAGTTAAAGGCTGTTCACGATAAAGTAAACACTTTTGGAATCAAATATTTAGAAAAAATTCATTGCTCCTGCCTGCATATATTTTAACGGGCGCACTGAGTGACATGCGACCAGTAAAGTTGGAAAGTATAGAGGGAAAGTAGTTCCATATCTCAACATCGAATAAAAAGAGTCAGGTAACAATTTGTGGTAAATTAAATTACTTGTTTTTTTTTATGCATTAAAGTGTAAAAATTCCATAAGGCGGAAGAATACGCAATGTGCATACAAGTAGATGCTTTAGCATACCAGTAGGTGGCGCGTTGGTCTTGCGGGGGCGGGCGTCGCTTGGTCCTGCCGCGGGCCTTGCGGCCGCCCTTCCTGGCCTTGGCGCGGCGCTGCGGCTGCACGCGGCACCCCGCCCCCGCCCCTTCCTCCTGTTGCTGCAGCCATGCTCGCTTGTGGAAGTGCAGGCTCATGGCGCTCGCCGAGCAGTAAAACACGGCCCCCTCCACAACGCCGGCCCGCGGTCCTCGACCGCGACTACTACACGCACGCCGCACCTCCTCCTCCTCAGCGATTATGACTTCTCGCACCCCCTCGGCCGCGTGCACCAGCCGGCCAATGACGGAGGACGGCCCGGCTTCGAGACTCGCCACTGGCTCGCCCGGACACACGTCATTTGCCGCCGCATTCGACCACTGTCCCACGTACATAAGCGATAGCCGAACACGTGGTTCCTATCGTACACAGTTTTCAATGCCAAACTGGATAACGTTGACTTGCTTATAATACCTCGTATGTAACTCCGTTCGAGGTAACGTGGTACAGGAGAGACATATAACTATGGAGGGAGGGCCGCAAATAGCAGTGTGATGCAGAGGTTCCGCCTGCCTGACACTTGAACTGCGTTGCTAAGTGTTTACAATCCAGTTTTTTTTTTACGAAACTATTAAACTTGCCCCTAGTATGTTTACCTACGAAAATACAGAACACTCGAGACGAGGAAGGAATGGTACTTTAAAGTTACCACACAAGCTGTAAATGTTATTTTGAAACCCTCGAATATAGTTAAAAACGGCTTATTCAGACCGCTGTATCTGAAAACATACTAGCCGGACACGAGCCAAACTACGATATGAGCCTATACTGAACTTTGCTACGGACTTCTCATCAATAAAATGATAGGGTCGCCGCTGAAAGTCCCATAAGTACACGCAGCACAACACTGCACGCCAGTTCAGAGCCCTGCGCTTAGTGGCGATGGCGCTCTTGTAGCTCCTACCAGTGCAGCCCTTATAGCTCTCGCACTTCTCGGCCAGAAAAGGAGAAAAACGATGCAAGCAGGCGGGGCCTTAAAGAAGTTGTATAACCTGCATTGAAAATATACATAAAATTCACCCAGAATTGTACATTATAGAACAAATGGTTTTAATTCAGCCGGCCATGTAATCTTTATTTCCTATTTGGCTACGAACTCAATCTGCATATCCAGTCTCTATCGGGCGAGGACTGGAAAACTTCATGTAGTTGCTTTAAGGTTGAGAACTTTAAAAATTTACATCTGAAAACAATTTTCCTGCCACTTTTAACGCACATATTAACGTGTAATGGAAATGGCGGATTGTAACACCGGGGTTGCGCAGTGTAGTGGAAACTGCGAAGAAAATATACTGCGTATAACGTTGCAGATATGGTGACGAAACTTAATGCTGTGATTCCTACAGTTTATGAAGAGATACTGAATAATGTGCAAAGTAACACAGTGCTGCGTGCGGCTGCGTGCCAGAGAATGGATGGTGGACATTTTTAAATCCCGTTCGTCTAACAAAGATTTGTGGACCACTAGTTACACTTTTATGCTTGTATTGTAGAGTGGCGTGTATTAATGTGTAATAACATTACATGATGTGTCACATGTGGAACTTAACAATGCCTGATTCACTGCCTTCATCAGAGCACTCGGCTACTGTGTAGCTGTGGTGTCCCACATACCATCATATCCTAGACCAAACGGTTGGCCACAATAAAAAAAAAACTGTATATTTCCTTTCAGATTTTACTTTTATACGCAACCCCGTTGTTATAATCCGCCAATTGTTTTTACCCGGTGTACACATTTACAAGATCTCGATCAAGTTGACAGCGAATGAAGGGAAAATAATTCTATATTATAAAGTCGTATTAAAAACGTGTCGTTTGGGTTTTGTGACAGTTGGGTTTCTGTTCGTTTTATCCACATACATAAGTTAGAGTAGGCATTACTATACAAGATTCACAGACACATTTACGTAAATATAGTGACTAGATACAGGGCAATGTTAATATTCCATGCGGAGGAAGTTCACAAAATGGTAAGGGAATTCAAAAGTGCTCAGCAGTTAATCGCGAGCTGTCTATATAAACAAAAAGCACCACGTTCCTCTGAAAAAATGTAGGGGGGCACCTGACACCCCCTCCCCACCTTCCAGGCATGCAGATGGGATCGAACGGACGAATCCCGAATGAGAATGCATGTTATTGCTAACAAAACACTCTCGGGGAGATAAAATACAGAAAATGGTAAAGTAAAAAAATATTATGATCTTCGCATTAAATAATTTAACTAACACGGTGAATAACACTGAGATAATTTTTATGAACCGACGGAATAGTAGTTATAAACAAACACAATGGACGTAAATATCCTAAAGGAACATATCTGAACAAAACACGAATTTACAGAATATGCTTTTGGAGACATACGTTTTATTATTGCTTGGTAACAGAAAAATTATTTAGAATGGTACTACTCTACAGGATATAAGTGATATCGAAGTGTGTATCGTGGCCTGCATGCATTCCGGTAACAATTTGCTAATAGCTATGGCGAATTATTGGATTGCGACGGCTTGTAATTGTACTTATCGGCCTGAGTAAAATAGTACTCCAACATAAATGTATATCGTACATTTGGTTCAAGATTAAAGCGACACTAATCAGATCTCTGCTTAATTTCACCTTAAGCTTGCTGTGCATTCTAAGTGGTGGATTAACCATGAACCAGGGTTACACGTCAACAGGATAGCCAAAACGTCTTCCAATTGGCCGTGACCTGCAGGAAACACTATAGAGGCATCAAAGCACATTCAGCATGGCCTCTTGAAACATTTGTTGCGCTGTCTAGACACAGGTGCAAGGCAGCGCCAAGGTGACACTGACATGGCGTGCATCAAATCGTCGAGGTAAAATGGGGTAAACTGCGCATGCGAATCGCACAGTAGCCACTCTCCGTGTCCCAACATTGTACTGCTTCTCTGCCAACAGCCCTGTCGAAAAAACGTGGATAGGGCTTGAGGTTGGAAAACGGTTTACTTAAGTAAGTGCTCTAATACTTCCTCTAACCTAGTTTTAATGCAACTAGATTGTATTCAAGTAGTTAACAAAAATATTTTATTCATATAAATGCGTAGATCTGCTGAAAATTCAAATGTAAATAAACACGTTCATCATTGCTGGCCACGTAACTCAAGACGTGTGGCAAGTCAGCGTTGGGGACTTGAGCAAAAAACGAAAATGGTCTGCCTTATTTTCAGCCTATGAATAAAATGTGCCATCTACCCTAAGCCAATGCATGAAACTGGTGTCTTACCCCCCAGAGGAAGAAGGATAGGGGTTGAAGGTAATGCAATTTGCCGGGGCCCCATTTAGTGAGGAAACTGACACCCTTAGTAGGTAAAAACGAGAATTATACTTCCTGGTTTCTTTTAATAACGATGTCGTATACATTTTAAATATATTACCGACGGGAAAAATTTATTTGGTTTGGGGGGGGGGGGCTGTTTGCCCCCAGACCCTGAGAAACTTATGGGCGGGCCTGACTGGTGTACTGCGAGCTGACTGACTTCAAGCGATCAGCGCGTTGTCTAATTGGTGGAAGGACTTCAAGTATGTTGGTATGGGCTGTTCACGGTAAAGTGGGCACTTTTGAGGCCGAGTTTCTTTTTCCTTTCAGTCATATTTTATCCTTTAAACCACATTTTAAAATGCATATTGTCTTGTAGTTAATAAACACAGTGTGTATATTTCAACTCACTCGGAAGTTACTGTATAAGGCTAAAATAAAATGTATTTATTAATTATTATTCCAAATAAGAGGGCTTTCAAGTGCTCACTTTACCGTGAATAGCATATACGGTTAATATGAACATTGTCAGACCGCATCGGTTATATTATAACCATGGTTAGTCTGTTCCATAAAATGCAATAAAAATAATAAAAGATGATTGGGATTATTAACGTTTATGACAGCAGAATTCTAAAATTGACACACACAGACATGCGAGTTTCGAACGCGGAGCCTTACAGTATGACGGTAACGCCTTAGCCAATTAATTCACGTGGGTCGTCAATTAAATAATAGGATATGTTAGGTACAGTAGCTTAATAAACTAGCTGTATGCCAGGTATTTTCTTTTAACACGTTGGTATACAGCATACCTTCGAAACGGGGACCAGCTGAAGGCACCATATCCACGAAGTCGATATTTAGTCCGGCAAAACAAATTCAGAACACAGTGAGCCATGAGTGTCGGCATTTTGCAAAATATTACACCTTATGCCAGATTCACAATAGTACGACATGCACGACACTGCAGCCCGACACACCAGAGCACAACAAAATATTTCATTCCGTTTTCGCAATACCTCGACAGTATCTACCCGACAAGTGTTGTACTTGACTCTTGTAAATATTTCAATGGCATGTAACTTTATAATACTTGCATTATTTAAGGCATTAAACTCACAATAAATTAATGATTCTTTGTTTTTGACAAAATTTAAATGCATACAAGAACAACGTATTTAACAACAAACCGAAAGGTGATTTTGGCAATACTGTAATCAATTAATATGCACGAAATGTCGTTTTGTAACGTCGAATTTGCATTTTTTGCACACCCCTACGATTCCGATACGACGAAAAGTAGAAACAGAACTCACTTCTGTCGTGCCGGTAGAGCTGCGATTTTGTCGGGCTGACCTTGCTTCTTATTGGCTGTTGAAAATTCCTCATCATGTCGGGGCTGTCGTGTCGTGGTGCTGTTGTGATCCAGAATTAGACGCCAGCGATTCTCCCTTCCATATGGCGTGGAATTTGGGACGTCACTACGCCATGAAGACGCTACAAAACCCATTAACACCTAAAAATATGTCTATTCCTACCCTCAAGACCAACCAACCGACAAGTTATCTCTAAAGATGGGCCTGCCATTGTGAGAATTATATCAGTCTTAGACTACGCGTGATAAAGTTAGATATAATTTAGTTCTGTGTATTTCTTAAAGACACGCGACTTATAATTTTAACAGTAAGTTCTCCCCTCCGCTCAAAATCTGATAGCAATGGTCATTATAATTTCTGTAAATGTATTTTTTATCAGTTAAAATAGTTGTACTACAATATGGAAATACTCTTGAAAGTTGTCAGTCATTCAATCTCCCCGGGCGCAAAATACTCAAATTAAATGACTCCGTAGCTCGCATTTAGCTTTCTGTATAGCAGGTATAGGTTGGTTGATCACGGTGAATTTGAAAGTCCTGTTTAGGATCTACATTCCTTCTTGTTTTGTTTCATTCTGCCACATGTAAAACCATTGAGTCAAGATGTCGTTATTCAATGGTAAAACTGACGTTGCCATGGACCATCTCACTTTACTTTTGCATTGTCCAAGTATAACCGTGGAATAAGGTTAATGTGTTGATATTATGAAAAATTATGTTCTTATGTGTATAACACAAACAGTGGCATCAGCGGACATAAATATCAACGTTACACTGATAATACAACGTCAAGTCTTATAACTATTTTCATTACATCGGTGCCAACTTCACTGGGAGCCTGCGCGCCGGTGTGTACTGTAGCATATGATTAGTTACGGAAATTTTTTTTTTCCGAATGTTGAATCACTGTAAACTCCATTCGCTGTTACTTCACACTTTTCTGAAGCCCTGCTAAAGTTCTACTTCCAGGATATTCCTCCGCCTCGTGCAAGCTAAGCTTAACTAAGTCTAGGAAATTACACCGAAGGACATCGCACCGAATTCGTGGGCACTCATTTTATTTTACACGAAAACTATTTATTACTATGCGCTACCAACACACATGTTTTCTTACTGTGTTTATTCACATTTATTATAAATGAATTATCACATTTAATAAATGGTATTTAGGTAAACTTCGATTTAACGACAAATAAGATACTTTCATGTTAACAGAGGTATGACACACGGAATATTTAGGAAATAACTAAACACGTCATACATAGAGGGATTTTTCATTGATTCAAAAAATGCCTAGAATGGACTATATATAGGGCCTACACAAGGGAGCCACAGGCCGACTCCGGCTGAGGGTGACCAATAAGCAACAGACAAAAGTACTCGGCCGGGCTTCCAGGCGAGAAACGGAGTCACGTGTGCACTGTGTGCCCGGCCGTCACCATGACTACGGGACGGGATATCCGATTCCTCGCGACTGACAAAAAAAACACCGTTATCGCGTGCAGAGAAATCAATCCTGGAGCACGGGAGACAAAATACCGTACTAAGGAAAGATGATGCGAAAACATTTATTTAAGTATTGTTTAGTACATAACGGAGATATCTTAATTAAACATAATTCTGCGCCACGTGAAATGTTTTCTTTTCTTTTAAAATCATTTCTTGACATGAATAAAAATGTTCCTAAATTAAGTTTATTTACTAATTTATTTTATTTATACACGCACAACATTCAGCACTACGGTCGGTTTACAATTTGTAGTGTACATTGATTACGACTACCTTCACCAAAAACAATTGCAAATATAGACACAATACTTGATACATAAATAAATCCATATTTAATAAGAAACAATATAAACACTAAACCAGTTCTTAAAAAAAATTAAAAAGAAAGCGATTTGGTTTACTAATTTTAATATGATGCACAAATTCTACATACCAACAATTCCCAAAGACTGGACAAACAACTAAATACGCAAATGATTACATACTAAATTATAAGACAAAACAGGAAAAACTACGCTGGTTCCTAAATAAGGTTTTAAAAAGAAAGCAGCCTGTTGATACGGATTTAAAGTATGAAACACTAATATTATAGGTGGAATAACAAATTATCAGAAACCAAAAAAATATCTAGGACAATATTTTTCATAATATACAAAATGTTAATATTTTTGTCTACTTGGGAGTAATTAACAGTTAAGTCACCTGTTGGTTGTTTTTTGGCCCGTCAGTAAAATTTCTCAATATTTTCTTTTGAAAACAGTCATAGTTATCGTGTTTTTAGGGTTGGTAGGAAGCTCGTTCCAGACACGACTGACTATGTAGCTAAATGATCGCTTAAATGCTGCGCTGGTGTGACGTAGCAGGTAGCACAAGAAAATTTGCGCTATTATGCCACATAAGTCATCCCAGCTGTTACGGTGTTAAAACAATAGTAGAAATCACTGAAAATATAATATTACAGTGGTATGGACATGTACGGAGAATGGGCGTCCAGAAAATAACGACGGTTGTAATGGACAAACAAGGGCAAAGGGCCAAGAGCAAGAGGAAAACCCTTTACAAGATGAATCAGTCGTGTCAATCACGTGATGGAAAAACTACATCTATAGCCAAAATATGCAGAATATGGAGACAAATGGCAAGGAATGATAAACAAAACTAGGCAATACTAGGGATTGAAATTCTCGTGTTAATTATTATTATTGTTATTTCTTGTTTATATTTTGTACGTTGCAAGAAATTTGTGTTTATATTAGACTGGTTTGTTTAGTTGGAGAAAACCTCAACATAAAGGTCAGTAACGAATGAAATAATCATTGGAATAACTTTATAATTAATAGCGCACAGAAATACGGGTCTGCCAGTTAGTAATTTCAAAGCATTTGAAGTTAAATGTCACATTAAATGTGGCATTGATGCCAGGCTGTTAACCAATCTAATACAAGAATGATCAGAATGTTTCATATTAAGGAATTACAATGACATTTGCATGGATAGGAGATTGAAGATCACTACCTTGCCTTTCTCAAAGTTCAGTACGGAACGGACCCATGACTTTCCAAACGCACGTCAGATATTCTGTCATCAAGACAAAACATTCAAGATAGCCATTAGCCACACTGGCCGTTCAATACTTTTTTGCCATTTGAGGCATGCGAGGCTACTTCGCTATTGGACGTGCAACTTTGAATAAATCGAACCAATAGCAAACGAGTATGCTGATTTTGTGGTTTCCAGTTTGACAGTGGATGACATTGTCGGACTGAAATACTAATCACTGGATATATTTGATAAGTGCAATGACATCGAGAATAACGTGACTGACTGAGCCCACAGTTCTAACTGCAGTCTTTTTGTAGTTTATCTTGACAAGTTTGAATAGCACTGTATGTTGCTCTAAAGAACAGTACATACTTTTACTAATTTTTTAAAATGTGCGTTTCACTCAGGAAGCGTAATACCTTCCTGAAGCAAACATAACCTTATTGTGACATCGTCTAAAATACAAGGAAATAGCGGTTGCCGCAAAATGCCAATTGGCCACCATATAATCGAGTGGTCAATGCCAGGAGTGGGCCATCATCATGTAACACACGACCATAAATTCCGCACTTAATTTGACAGGTAAGATGTGCACTGTTTTTATAGCAGTTTCTGTACGTAGTCACCCCAATAAGCATTGACATATCCACATTGTAGAAGCTGGTTATAAAGAAAGCCACATACAGTTATGGACAAAATAATGCGCCCTCTTGCATTTACAATAATAACGTGTATAATATCCAATGCTCCGCTCATAGATACACAGTATATTACAACAGGTGAAAGAATGAATGTTATCCTACGTGTCTACGCGCAACAGTTCCAGAATCAGCGAGCAAGTACACTTAAGTCTCAAATCATGACGTGCCGCTGGGGATGCCTGGACAAAAGTATTCGCCCGCTGGACGTTTACAAGTGTGCATGGGCTCTTTCCGCTAACAAGTATCAGTTCTGCGGCTTCAGTTGGGTTCCGTGGTCAGATAATGAATGTTCGACATGCTGCAGTGGAACAGTGTCGTGAGATGGGGCGAAAATGGAAGGAAACGTCCGTCGAAGAAAGGGGAACTATAACAAGACTTATATCAGAAGCAAAACCATTTTCTGATATCGCAAAAATTGTGGGAAGAAGTTGTTCGACCATCAAAAGTTGTATAAAAATTTCGAGATCAAACAGTGCTCACCAGCAAGGAAAGAAGCGGCCGTCCACAGAAGTTATCACGCAGGGAGCAGAGGTATGTGGTGAATTATATTAGAAAGAATCCAAAAACGAGTTCGTCCTACATAACAGCTCAAGTGAACAAATATTTAAAAGAACAGGTTACGTCACGGACCGTACGAAGGGTTCTCAATAGTGATGGGTACCATGCTGGGGTCCCACGAAAAAAGCCCTACATTAATAACACGAACAGGGCTAAAATACTGCAGTTTGCGAAGGAGTATGTGCAGAAGATACTGAATTTTGGGAGAAAGTTTTATTTTCATATTAGAGTAATTTCAATATTTATAGCAATGTTGTTAGAATGTTGATGTGGCGCAAGTCAAACACTGAGTTTGAACAAAAGAACTTGCCACAGTTGAACATGGAGGTGGTGGGGTCATGATTTGGGGGTGCGTGTCGGCCTCAGGAATGGGGGAACTAGTGTTCATCGAAAGGAATGTGGACAGATTCTTGTATTTTCAAATACTCAAAGACAATCTAAGAAAGAGCGCAGAAAAACTAGGTATTGCAAATGATTTTCACTGTCAATACGACAATGGTCCCAAGCATAAGGCGAAAATTGTACGTCTGTGGCTGCTTTACAACACTCCACATACTTTGAAAACACCTCCTTAGTCATCATATGTTAATCCGATAGAACATCTGTGGAGTGAGTTGGAAAAAAGGCTGGGAAAACACCACATCATCAGCAAACCACAACTGAAAGAGTTACTTCAGAAATAATGGAACAATATTGGCTCGAATATTACACGGAACTATGTGCATTCCATGGCAAAAAGGCTTACAGCAATAATAAACAGGAAGGGAATGCAAACTAAGTATTGAGATCAATATTAATGGCTTTATTTTGTAATAAGGAAATGGACGAATATTTGTGTCCATGCAAGAAATGTCCCTCAAGGAGACTTCATATATTATTTCCGTTAACTGTATAAAATACATTCCTTTTCTACAATCACAAGATTTCATTGATCTATTCCTGAGACCTCTGCAGACAATCACTTGTTAATTATTTCCCTTGTATTTAGCATATTGATATTTCGCTTACCAGTCTCTCTGGACGAATACTTTTGTCCATCGCTGTATATCAGTAAACAAAACCTCCATTTGTTGACATACACAACGAACAAAGATATTGTACATACAAATATAGTGTACGTACAAAGTTCCTGTTCATAACAAATACATTATTATAACAAACAGAAGCCTATTTTCTGAAAAACAATAAAGTATTGACATATAAAACGGTATCTTTGTAAATCCTTTATGGTGTGTTATACACAACGCCATCTAACACAGTACCCACTGAAGATTGTTTACCGGTCATTCACTAGTCTCATACAGTGTTATGCGGCAGTAGTCACTCTGTCAGCTACGCTGCAGTAAGGGTAATTATTAACCAGTACAAGGAGACTGGTACAATAGAAAATAAGCGTCGATCCGAGGGTACTTACAACCAGAGAGC
The DNA here is from genome assembly GCA_002778355.1 of Clitarchus hookeri. NCBI lineage: Eukaryota > Metazoa > Arthropoda > Insecta > Phasmatodea > Phasmatidae > Clitarchus > Clitarchus hookeri. Next base: position 147,074 of record NQII01000076.1, on the reverse strand, counting down.
GTAGACAAATCGTCAATCTTGAGCGGAAGGAACCCTATAAAGGTGTGAAAAAGTGAGCTATCATTTGCTTCAGACATCCGGAAAACGTCCAAGAAGGTGTGTGCTCAGACTCTACAAAATGTTTAGAATGGGGCCAGTAATATTTATGGTAGATCTCCCTGGAAGACGCCACACATTTCGGAAATTAAGAGTAAGAAACGCTTGCAGTTTGCTGAGGAATACAACAATAAGCCAATTAATTTTTGGAACACTGTCACATTTTCGGATGAATCACGATTCACTTTGTTCGGATCCGGGGAAAGAAGAAAGTGTGGCGCAACCGTAACACAGAAGTCCAATCCAAAATACATTCTTTCAACGCTAAACATGGAGGAAATGCTGTAATGGTTTGGGGATGCATGGCGGCTTCTGGAATTTGAAATATAGCTGTAATCCAAGGTACAATGCTCCATATGAAATGCATCGAGGTGTTAGGTGGTAATTTATAAGATAGTTTGCAGAAATTGGGTCTTGAAAGGTCTTACATTTCCAGCATGACACACCGAGAGTTGTTACTATAACTCGGTAATGTCAACAAAATATCTGGAATAAATGCATTCTCGGGTCATGACCTTGCTCAAGGGGAGAGAACGACGGCAGGGAAGGTCTAGCGAGCCAATCACAGGGAAACAACAGTGTCACCGATACCTTCTATATAGTCTGTGCGCATGTAAAGCTAATACGCCAGTATTGCGGGAGATATTCACTAAAGAGCAAGTCATGGAAAGTAGGGGGAAATGGCTGATTCTGGAACAAGCTGTGAATGGTGGAGGACCTGGACACCATCTTAGATAATGTCACCACCGCCATCTTGGATGACGTTTCAAACCCTATGATGTCACCACCCGTATAATGTCATATCTATTAATTTCTATAATTTTTCACTTCATTCTCTGTCATTTCACCTTGCTACTTCATGCTCTATCATTCCTTCTTGCCTCGTTCTCTCTCTCTCCACCCCATCGTCTGCTGTAGGTGGCCATCTTTCATTAATGATCCCATCACCAGAGTGAACCACCATATTACTCACCATTGTTCGATCCCATCATCTTGTTTCGTCTGCTAGTTCTTTCGTCACCAGCTAGAGTGCATGCTCCATCTTGGATGTCACCTGCTAAAATGTGCATCTGTCATCCACCATCTTTCTTGTCGTTTGCTGATGTCATGTATGTCGATGAACGACACACCAGGGATACGCACAAGCGATTAACCGAACACCATATTGGGTCTGGAATTTAAGTCGTCGAGCGACACCCAGGAGTGCTGATATTATTTTTATTTTGGGAGCTCAAAAAATTCTCTGGAGGAGTGTGGGATCAAACTGCTAGACCTTAGGTTTAATGTCGTCTCGGCTATCGGAGCAGTCTGGAGAGTAGGATTTTAAATGGCATAATTGCAGCAAACACCTTCCATAATGACCATTCTTTCATTAAGATTTCATTACAAGTATTAATCTACTAGAGTGGACATCTCTCACCTCCTTTCGACAGCCATTTTAGCTTAAGTCGATGAACGACATGCTAGGCGCATTGATTATGATTGACTTAATATTCATTATATTCAAAACATGTGTTTTTAAGGTATGTATGAGAAAATATGTTTAAATCTGTATAAGATTATAAGCATCTTGCGATTCAATCATTTGCTGCATGTATATAAATATTTTCAATGTGCATACCTCTATGCAAAATTAAAAACACGAAGCATATAACGAATATTTAGGAGCATGAACCAGAACACTTGAACCATGGTTTCCATTATATTTGTAATATTTTAATTTGTAATGTAGAAAAAAATTTACATGTAAGGTCTGTAAAGGTTTTAAGCATAAAATAATTTATATTATCAATTAAAAATGTAGGGAAAAATAATTACGAAGTAATACATTTAGGCGCCTGTGCTCCACTTTTTTCTCACATATTTAAATTATGAATTACATTTTGTATGTTTATACCCTACATAGACCATCAAAGGTATACAAGTGCAAAATGAAAACATGAGCATGGAACAGTACTTACANCATGTTTATACCCTACATAGACCATCAAAGGTATACAAGTGCAAAATGAAAACATGAGCATGGAACAGTACTTACAAACACAAACCAATAAATTTTAAAAAATTATAAAATTATCTCTACTCATGGTTTATCGAAGTGGCGATGATGGTGATGAAATAATGTCTCACCAACACACATGTTAATTAAATTTAAAGAAAATAAATATATAACAATTACTATATACAATAATAATGAACAAAAGCATATATACGAAAAGTGCAGAATCACTCATCAGGTGGCGGCAGGATGACATCACACAGACACCACACCAAGGCACACAGCCCCCTCACCTTCAGAAGGAGGCATAGTTCCTCTCACACAGAAGACTGGCGTGTGTAGCTGCTGCAGCCTCCTCCCGGTGCAGGCGAACTTCTGTAAGAACATCCCTCAAAGTCACCTCCTCTTCATCTTCGCCCACCTCTTCCAGGCAAAACATCCTACCGATGTCTATGTCGAGCCTGGTGTGTACTCACTCCATGGCACTGGAGTGAGTACACATTCGTTGCCCATAGAAGATGATGTGGGAGAGAAGGTGGTAGATGCTGGAGGTGGTGGCATCCATGCAATGTCATCCCTTGTAAACAATCGTGGATGAGGTGTTGGCGTCCGTTGTCGTCGAACAGGCAAACCTGCTGCGATCATGTGGCCTGTTTTCTGGAACGAGTTGTGGAGCAGGAAGTATATGTCTCCTCGATGTTGTCTCGTCGTAGACCCTGCCGGGGACTGGTAGCTAGTTGCTCCAGGTATTCCTCAAAAGCGTGGTTATCCTCCTCCAGCATGGTGCGGAATGCATGTAGCTCCTGTTACATCTCGAGCAAGAATAAAAGGTTTGTCCCATGGTAGGGTGGAGGGTGGTTTGCACTTAGACCGCAGCGAGAGCAGGTCACAATGTGTGGCACAGTCCGCGCATCACAAGGACCAGGTGGTCAGTTGATGATGTAATCGATGTGCAGCTCTCAGTAAGCTGTGGGGATGATACATTGAGCGATTGACAACAGGCACCAGGGAGGCAGGCCAGCCCCAAGCAGGTCATGGCAGGCCTAGTAGAATCACATGCACTCGGCTTCCTTGTGGAAAATCATCACAGCAAATTAATTTCAAGTTACAAAGAATCGCATTTATTTAATACTTTATACAGTCATACAGGAAAAAAACATAGTTATTCAGTCCTGTTAATGTTCATAACATATTTGTGAAATAGTATTTATCGGTAATGGATGATTGTAAGTTATTTCCTTTGCGCTTCAACACTTTCTCCACCAAATATGTGTGGAAAATCCATGTCGGCGAGTCTTGCCAGTCTAGCTCAAAACATGCTTTCTGATAAGTTCAGGAATACTGCCAGATTTTTCACTCCTGAAGAAATGAGTCTCATCACTAGTCAGGGCATGTACCCTTATGAGTATATGGATTCTTGGGCGAAACTAGAAGAGGTGCGACTACCAGACATGGATAAGTTTTACAACAGATTAACAGACTCAACATCTTGGACGAAGACTATACTCATGCACAGGCTGTATGTGGGACAAATTCGAATGTAAAATGCTTGGAGAATACTCGGACATCTATCTCAAGACAGATGTGCCCCTTCTTGAATGATTTTTTTCGAAAAATTCAGAGAGCTGTGCTTGTAAACATGCACTAGACTGTGTACACTATGTTAGTGCACCAGGATTTTCATTTGATGCAATGCTTCGGATGGCAACGGAACTAGAGTTACTGACTGATTATGATAAGTACATGTTCATCGAGGCAGCAATTTGTAGAGGTGTGTCTCAATGTGTGAAAAGACAATGCAAAGCAAACAACAAGCACCTGCCTGAAATGTTCGACTCCTCACAGCCATCGACCTATCTACAGTTTGTCGATGCCAACAACCTTTATGGTAAAGCAATGTCGCTCCCACTCCCAAAATGCTCCCACTCCCAAAATGTGTCTTCTGGTGGTGATGACTCCAATACAGGTTATATTATAGAGGTAAATGTTGAATACCCTACCTCCCTGCATGAAGATCATATGAACTTTCATTTTCTAACAGTCAACGAGTGTCCTCCAGGCTCAAAGCAAAAGATACTTCTCACAATGCTGGAAACCAAAACTCACTATGTTGTACACTATCGCTTCTTGAAGCAAGCTATGGAACATGGGCTAAAACTGAAGAAAGTACACAGTGTTCTGCAGTTCATCCAGACTCCTTGGTCGAGTCCCTACATCGACTTGAGTACCAGTAAACATCAAGCTGCTAGCGATGACTTCGAGGAAAGGAAGATTTTTCAAGCTGGCGAATAGCTCCACCTTTGGGACGCTTATGGAGAATATGCGTAAAATACATAGTATGGAATTGTTATGCGATGAGCGACACATCAATAAGATGATTGTGAAACCATCATTCACGGAGAGAACGATCTACAGCAGTGAAAACGACCGTACTGGTGAAAATGGACAAAGAAGTCATTCTTTTCGATAAGCCAATTTATGCTGGTTTTGCTGTCCTGGACCTTACAAAGACAGTGATAATGAATTCCACTACAGCATCATGAAGAAGTACAGCAACAACTATCTTCACCTCGCATACATGGACGCGAATTTGTTAATCTATGAAATAACACATGACTTCTATCACGACTTGGTCAGTGATGCTGTGTTTCTGAATGAGTTTGATACCAGCTGCTACCTCACCTCTCACCCTTGCTACACATCTGTCAACAAAAAAGTAGTTGGCAAATTTAAGAATGAGTGCAATGGGTTGGTAATGAGTGATTTTGTGGGCCTGCGAGCTAAAATGTATTCCTACAAATGTGGGGGCAAAGAGGCAAAAAGAGCCAAAGGTGTACAAAAAAGGGTTGTGAAGAAGATTTATTTTCAAGATTACCTGACTGTTCTGGAGGGAAAAACCTCTATAAGATGCGAAATGCATAATATAAGATCTTGTCGCATACTTCATTCTGAGTGTTCCAATAAATTATCGCTCACTTGGATGGATGATAAAGGGCCCATAATGAATGACGGTTTACATATGCTGCCTTATGGATATGAAAAGGAACTGTAAATGTTTGTGTTGTGTT
>NQII01000076.1:64715-141819 GCA_002778355.1 Clitarchus hookeri | reverse complement strand
GATAATTCAGCCAGAGAAGAGAGATTGGAAGTACTTGAAACTATCACTTGCAATCTGCACTGTAATCTACGAGGGTTGATAATGAAGTTATTCATTTGTCCACTTAACTCCAGTTACTCTCATTCTTCGCTTACATAATTTCTACATCTTTTAGGTGTCAATTTATTTCTCTTCGTTGTTTTCTTCAGTTTAGAAATAGTTTTCTTTAGTTTCTGCTTTTTTCTTCAGTTTCGATGTTGTTTTCTTAGGTTTTGGTGTTGTAAGCTCGCCTGCACAATACTCTCAGGATATTGGAGAATTATTATTGAGCTTGCTATGTGACAATTGCGATTTAAAAAATAATTTAATGTTCTCCAATATGGCTGCAATTATGTTGTGTAGACTCCAGTCCCAATGACTGGAGAGCTGTTGACATTGTTACAATGCGAGCAGTAAGGAGGACAACGTTTAATCATGTGTGTTGGTGTGAAAACGAATATATCTGTGAGTAACTTGTTACCATTTGATCCTTCTAGGGTCTCTCCCAAATGGTCCTAGGAGGAAAGAACAAGAGGAGTGTGGAACTGTCGTGGGCTCTAATNTTCTATGTTACCATTGGATCCTTCTAGGGTCTCTCCCAAATGGTCCTAGGAGGAAAGAACAAGAGGAGTGTGGAACTGTCGTGGGCTCTAATTAGCGAAACTAAAAGTATTAAGAATATATATTNATTAGCGAAACTAAAAGTATTAAGAATATATATTTCAAGATAATAATTAAAACAAAAATAATATTTTATTTATTACCGTATTGACTTTCGATTAATTTTGTGAATAAATAACAAAGACATAAAATTACCTTTCATTTCTTAGTTTATGCCTCAGCCATCATTTGATGTAGCAATAATTGTATTTTCATTTTGCACTTGTATACCTTTGATGGTCTATGTGGGGGTATGCACACGCAAAATATTTACATGCTGCAATGAATGAATCGCAAGTTATTCGACGCTAATGATCTTATACAGATTTAAACACATTTCCTCCTCCTCATACATACCTTAATTTTTTTTATAATGAATATTAAGTAAATTATAATCAACCCACCTAGCATGTCGTTTATCGACTTGAGCCAAGATGGCAGTCGAATTGTGGTGAGAGATGTCCACTCTAGTGGACTAATATCTATAATAAAATTCAAATGAAATAATTATGATGATAGAAGGTGTTTGCTGCATTGAATCCTTTTAAAACCCTACTCTCCATACTGCTCTGATAGCCAAAAAGACATACCTAAGGTCCGTAGTTCGATCCCGCACTTCTCCAGATAATTTTTTGAGCTCCTAGAATAAAAATATCAGCACTCCTGGGTGTCGCTCGACGACTTAAACTTCAGGCCCAATATGGTGTTCGATTAATTGTTTGTGCGCGCCCCTGGTGTGTCGTTCATCGACTTAGACGACATCAGCCAACGACAACAAAGATGGCGGACGACAGCTGCACACTCTAGCGTGCAACATCCAAGATGGAGGATGCTACTGGCACACTCTAGCTAGTGATGAGAGAACTACCAGGCGAAACAAAATGGTGGGATCGAACGAAGGTGAGTAATAGGGTGGTGCACTCTGGTGACAGGCACAGGAATTAAAGATGGCCACTTACAGCCAGACGATGGGGTGGAGTGAGTGAGAAAGATGCATGAAGGAATGATAGAGTATGAAAGGTAGAATAACAGAGCATGAAGTAGCAAGGTGGAATGACAGAGCATGAAGTGAAAAATTCTAGAAATTAATAGATAATAGATGGTGACATCATCAGGGGGTGATGCCATAGGGGTGTTTGCATCATAGGGGTGGTGACGTCATTCAAGATGGCGCCTGCTTACTGGCTCTCCCACCGTCCACAGCTTGTTCTAGAATCGACCATTTTCCCCTACTATAGCATGTTCGAATAAAAAATGTCCTACCATTCATTGTGAAGTCTGTGAGAAATTATTGGTAATGTGATTGCGTTTGTTGAAAACGAAAAAGTGTCTGGAAGACATGCTTATCCTATTGAAAATGCCACGAAACGAGCAGAAGCTGCGAAATGGAAGTCGGTGGCGAAAATATGTAAAATACGTAAGTAAATGAATGTATGAAAACTAACAGACAAAAAGTGTGTACACTAGGGGGGAAAAAAAAACGAAAGACGAGTAGCAGAAAAAAAGTTTGGAATTACTTTGATTTGTGCGTTGTTCAACGCACAATTCAAAACTTTTATGCCGGCAGAAAAGAAATACAAGAATGGCTCACGGTAAATAATATTGCTTATGAAGTAATTTGTAATGCAGAACTACTTTGCGTTGTTAAATGCCAACGCCCAGATCCGAAGTATTATTAGATGAACTTTTTGAAGCGGCCACGAAGTAATCAGGCTGCCGCACACTATAATTTGAATTCCATAGAATATATCTGGAACACTGTCAAGTCTCGTATAACTGGCAAAAATGTATCGCAAAGACCCGACCAGATAAAAACATTGACAGACGAGGCTATAAAGAGTATTTCAGAAAAAATACTAGAAATTTTTCTGTAATATATTTTTATGCCATGTACGTTAGCGATTACAGATGTTTACTGAAACAAGTTTATATAGCTTTCTTCCTAACAAGCTTCTGAAATGTAGTTGTGCCAATAATTTTTGTAACGCCTGTAAACGTGTACCATAAGTTAAGACCATAATCTTGACTGTAGGACACAGAAAAAAAATTATTCGTTAGTCACTTTGGCAATATGGCATTGGTGGCCGCAGTAAACGAAACTGAAATTATATAAAAAAACATACGTCATTTTTAAAGGCGTCCGATATATTTCTGTAACATACATTTTTCTCGGTTCCTTGCCGAAATTTGTAGTCAAAAGTGATCGTGTGTATGTGCGAAAATTATTTTGGTGCGGAAATCTGTGATTAAAATATCGTTGTAAGTCAAAAGCTTAATTGCGTAGGAGGATAATGTGTGGCAGTTAATAACACTCACGGGCTGGAACTACACACACTATACGTTAACACCCTATTCATGCGTAAAGACAATTATACCAAACGGGCACTGCAGAGATAGCTGAATAGCCAAGCCAGTCAGAACACACCCTCGTTCTTCCAAAGAGCCTTCCCGAGAAGTATAACTAATGTAACTACATTTATTTGAACTATCGATATTATCAAATCAGTATTAGCACAGTAGAAGATATGTTTATAAGAATATGCCTGGATCATATTTGTTTTGTGACGTTAATTTTGAAACACGCCAACACTCAGCACTAACATTTTCATGTATACGAGATATAAATTTAAAACACTGAAACTTTCAGTTACCCTAACCAAAAATGTTGACCAGNTAACATTTTCATGTATACGAGATATAAATTTAAAACACTGAAACTTTCAGTTACCCTAACCAAAAATGTTGACCAGGCTGGTTTTTACCACAGCATCTGTTGTGTTTTGTAGGGCTTGTTATTTATCTAGCAACTACTTCGGTCGTGTGGTATTCAATCACGAACGGACCCTTCCGATTGTAAACTATGCTTCCAACAGATGACAAAAATGACATACAGTGTGTGTGTATATCATTCAAGATGCACAGGAGTTAAACACGCAAGGTAATTGGGGTCCGTTAATTTAGGTGTTTGGTTTGTTTGCCCAGCTTCAGTCAAATAAATACCTGCACGTTTTCTTTTGTCCAAGAATGTACCGGTATGATTAATACTCTTATGTATACATGTTGTAATACTTCTTTGTTAGTGCAATTAATGCGTTCTGTACAACTGAATTCGCTGCATAGCTGTCACAGTTCCTTTTATTCATCACCTCATTAAAATCTAATTTTCACGAACAGATCTAAGCGGTTTACTTAGCAAAATAATATACTGGTACGACTGGGTATGTATAACTAATGTTTAATATCAATCTTAGGTTTAAGATATACATTTATGTTAAATGTAGAATTTAAGCAAAAAAAAAAAACATTTCAAGTTGTGAACAGCCCATGAGCTGAATCTTGTGAAGTAAAACGAAGAAATAAAACACTGAATAACTGAAATTGACAGGAAAATGCAAACTGCTAAATAATAATACTTTTATACTAGACAGAGTTTAGCAATGTGTCATAAATGCCGTTTTGGTGTAGGGAAAGGACTGGCAGCCCCATTGTATTTACTGTAGCGCTGGCTGTTCGACTGCTCTCAGAACGTGCTGGCTGCTCTATGGGGATGGGGAAGAAGAATGCGAGCCCGGGGCTGCCTAGAAGCAACCCCCTACCAACCCCTCGCTAACTGTACTAGCCACCCCTCCAGCTAGAGCCATCCGGCCGTTCACCTTGCAGGGGTGGCAAAAAGGCGGCGAATACCGTTCCGCCGACACTTTCACTTTTACCTGCGATTATAACAGAGCCACCTCCTTCCTTCACTCANTAACATTTTCATGTATACGAGATATAAATTTAAAACACTGAAACTTTCAGTTACCCTAACCAAAAATGTTGACCAGACTGGTTTTTACCACAGCATCTGTTGTGTTTTGTAGGGCTTGTTATTTATCTAGTAACTACTTCGGTCGTGTGGTATTCAATCACGAACGGACCCTTCCGATTGTAAACTATGCTTCCAACAGATGACAAAAATGACATACAGTGTGTGTGTATATCATTCAAGATGCACAGGAGTTAAACACGCCAGGTAATTGGGGTCCGTTAATTTAGGTGTTTGGTTTGTTTGCCCAGCTTCAGTCAAATAAATACCTGCACGTTTTCTTTTGTCCAAGAATGTACCGGTATGATTAATACTCTTATGTATACATGTTGTAATACTTCTTTGTTAGTGCAATTAATGCGTTCTGTACAACTGAATTCGCTGCATAGCTGTCACAGTTCCTTTTATTCATCACCTCATTAAAATCTAATTTTCACGAACAGATCTAAGCGGTTTACTTAGCAAAATAATATACTGGTACGACTGGGTATGTATAACTAATGTTTAATATCACTCTTAGGTTTAAGATATACATTTATGTTAAATGTAGAATTTAAGCAAAAAAAAAAACCATTTCAAGTTGTGAACAGCCCATGAGCTGAATCTTGTGAAGTAAAACGAAGAAATAAAACACTGAATAACTGAAATTGACAGGAAAATGCAAACTGCTAAATAATAATACTTTTATACTAGACAAAGTTTAGCAATGTGTCATAAATGCCGTTTTGGTGTAGGGAAAGGACTGGCAGCCCCACTGTGGAGGTGGTACGTATTTACTGTAGCGCTGGCTGTTCGACTGCTCTCAGAACGTGCTGGCTGGTCTATGGGGATGGGGAAGAAGAATGCGAGCCCGGGGCTGCCTAGAAGCAACCCCCTACCAACCCCTCGCTAACTGTACTAGCCACCCCTCCAGCTAGAGCCATCCGGCCGTTCACCTTGCAGGGGTGGCAAAACGGCGGCGAATACCGTTCCGCCGACACTTTCACTTTTACCTGCGATTATAACAGAGCCACCTCCTTCCTTCACTCANAGGCGGCGAATACCGTTCCGCCGACACTTTCACTTTTACCTGCGATTATAACAGAGCCACCTCCTTCCTTCACTCACGTCGTATTGCTATGCGCAAAATGTGCACACAAGTTGTTTCATTATTTATTTATTTGTTTTATTATTGGTATAAGTATATATCTTAATACTAAACAAACCAAGGATACAATTCAATTACTCTCACACACATTCACTTACACTCGCATGCACACATCTAGAGACTTGTAGAGGAGCATTTGTGTATACAGAAGTCATTCAACTTGCGGCCAATCTTGCGCGCGCATCAACTGCATGTGGTTCGGAGCACAGATACTCCGTGCGCTGACGTCACGTTGACTCTAATCGCTGGCAAAAACTTGCCAGGAGATCTTCCATGGTATTAGTGTAGGCTCGTATCTAGAAGATGGCTGTGACATTTGCAGTGTGGTTGAGCTACGTTATGTATACAACCTACATTAAAATATTTAAGTAGCAAAGTAAGGTTGTGTGCGAATTTTGTTTACATGCTGTTAAGTCTCCAAATTTATTTTCAACCAATGGAGAAATAAGCGCACTGTTGTACCGTTCTGAATGGGGCTAATATCCATAGTAGATCTCCCTGGGAGAAGCCATATATTTCGGAAATTAATTGTAAGAAACGCTTAGAGTTTGCTACGGAATACATCAAAAAGCCGACTTTGTAATAGGAAGAAAACTGTACCATAAACGTCCACTTGAGAAAACCTGAAGTAATAGTGGGTCGTAAAGTGCGAATAATGGAATAACATGGCACCAGTCTTCTAGAAGCTGCATTAGTACGGGCAAAGGAACAAGGCCAAGTTATCGCGAGCCTGCATTTTCTATTTNCACCAGTCTTCTAGAAGCTGCATTAGTACGGGCAAAGGAACAAGGCCAAGTTATCGCGAGCCTGCATTTTCTATTTACTCTCATTTATATTACCACGAATAATATATTCTCTATCACTGCACCCAGTGTATAAACACAAGCCTCCAATGAACAAAAGTACAACATTTCGCACACATACANTACCACGAATAATGTATTCTCTATCACTGCACCCAGTGTATAAACACAAGCCTCCAATGAACAAAAGTACAACATTTCGCACACATACAGTATATATCTGACATGTTTATTCATGCATACTAATACACTGTATTAGATGCATTGTTTAAGAAATCTGAAGTCATTAAAAACATTACGGAAACATACTTCCAGTTACTACAAAAGCCTAACAAAATATATTTTCTACTTTCTGTAACATAATACTGACTACATAACATAACAGTAACGTTAAGACGGCGGAAATTAAATGACATTACAGGTGCATTCAAAGATTGATGCTAGCAAATGAAGAGTTTCTGGTACCGTGTGGTAAACGATTCATTTAACTTCGGTTAACAGTTACATTGTTTGATACACAACATTTCTACAACTTTCCCGTTCTATATTTTTGCAAGACGAAGTAATATTACGTTCCTGTTACAAATATTGAATATCTAGTCTTTATTAGAAATACAGCTTTTAATGATCTTGTTTTTTTTATTAACATTTGGAAAATGAGATATAAATTATACGTTTTAAATCTCCAGCTAGGCACGACGATTATGACTTGCTAGTTTACTTCCTCCTGGCCCATACAGTATTTCAAATGCACGTTTGAACTATTATAGGAAAAAAGAAATTTTCAGAAACAGCTAGAATAATTATATTATCATCACTATGTATTCTGTTAGTTATATTTTGACGTCATCCATGTTTCGTTATCTGGCATGACCCGTCTAAATAAAGTTTGTACAGGGTTGCCAAACGTCCTGAGTAGCTATGTTCGCTCACTGGCGATAGAATAATCAATTTTTACAGTGTTTGTATTTGAATGTGACTTCCAGTGAGATTTACATTTTGTGTTTTGCACGAAAAGCAAATATAGAATCTCCCATCATTAGGTAAATCTATTGTCTCAGCACGGACCTTGGAACTTGGCACAAACTTCACAAGAGTGTATTTAACCAAAGTTGTAAAATAATTACGTGAACTCTATAAGGTTAAATTCTGTGACGTGAGTTTATAAATTTCGTNTATTTAACCAAAGTTGTAAAATAATTACGTGAACTCTATAAGGTTAAATTCTGTGACGTGAGTTTATAAATTTCGTTTTTGAAACTGCCGGTAGGGTAGCCAGAATTTTTGTTTGAAGGGGGGCCCTATCTTGAATGCTATGATGACAAATGCATTTAAATAACAAAACCGTTTATCCTGTAATTTGAAAAGGAATATACGGCAATTATTTAGTTTACAAAACTGCAAAGAAGGTAGTAAACAGTATGACTGTAGAAACTTTGTCCTTGATACGTGCGTTTATCACGAGCTCTCAACATAATTGATATTATACGTCGTTTTCGTTTGTGTAACGGCTTTGGATGCGTATCGCGAGGCACGTCGCGTGTAAGCCGCGCCTGAGGAAAGGCCGACGCAGCTAGCTANTTAACGGCTTTGGATGCGTATCGCGAGGCACGTCGCGTGTAAGCCGCGCCTGAGGAAAGGCCGACGCAGCTAGCTAGCAGAAGGCAGGTTGGACACCCCAGCGAGCGGCGGAGGGAGAGCCGGCAACAATGCGTGTGTGGTGTGCGCTGGCAGTGGTGACGACGGTCGATGTCTGAGGGGCGCCGAGCGAGAGAGCGAGACAGAGCGACACTCGCACCAGCGCTCCCGGCGGCCGCCCACCCAAACTCGCACGCCAGTTTGAAGCTGCGCTCGCGCCAACGCGGCGGCAAACCGTTTTTATCTGCCGGCCAATTTGCAGTGGAAATACGACGCCAGTGTGCAGCCTCGACGTGCGTGTGCAGCAAGCTGGATACGCCGCCTCACAGTGCACCTCTGGATAACCGAGAAGAAATGTGCCTGCTCCGGGAATTAAAGTCAACAATTAAAAATTCGAATCGGCCGTTATGACCAGTGTGAGTGCATACCTATTATTAACGTACAGCATTTTAAATAAAGTTTTTTTTTNTTCGAATCGGCCGTTATGACCAGTGTGAGTGCATACCTATTATTAACGTACAGCATTTTAAATAAAGTTTTTTTTTCGGGGCGAACAGAGTAAGCAAAACCATGCTACGAGTATACTCCGTGTGGGGAGAACAATTTTAACACTTAATTCGTGGTACGTGTATTATTTTCCATACCGGCTATAACTCTCTCTGACCAGTTTAAAAGCTAACGCTGTCGTTGTTCATATACAAGACAAACGCACAATGTGGATGTATTAAATACGAATACATATATTTTGAAATCTATATTTTGCATGTATCTGCGCGTCGAAAAAGAATCGAACTGATGACCTTGAAATCCTTCTTCCATCTTTTTCTCACACTTTTGGGTAATACTTTCTACATATTTGTTAGTATTTGGCCTTCGGTTTTTTTTTTTACGGCTACTAACCAATAAAACTTTGAATTTTGAAAATTTGCTACTCCTAACATATAATGCCAAAATCAGAATTAACTACTCATTACTACAATGTCTTAGGAGGAANATCAGAATTAACTACTCATTACTACAATGTCTTAGGAGGAAACGTGGGAAACCGGATTCGTAATGCTGGATTTACAGTGCCACGACAATCCGACACTGACGTAAATATTTCAACAGCCAATCAGAAGCAAGGTCACCCCGACAAAATCACGGCTCCGACAGGCCGACAAAGTAGATTCTATTTCTACTTTTGTCGTAGTAGTCACTGGGCAGTATACATAGTAACATAAACACAACTTTACAAAAAAAAANATTCTATTTCTACTTTTGTCGTAGTAGTCACTGGGCAGTATACATAGTAACATAAACACAACTTTACAAAAAAAAAATATCGTGCATATGTCATTGCTGTGGGAAATTTATTATTGTGTAGAAGAAAGATGCCTGGTTGTTGATNAAAAAAAAATATCGTGCATATGTCATTGCTGTGGGAAATTTATTATTGTGTAGAAGAAAGATGCCTGGTTGTTGATGTGACGGAAATAAATAATGATGGAGAATAGTACATGTTGATAGCTTTCGACTGTTTTCACAACAAAATAGTGTACACAATATATTGTGATTTCTATGCATTCCAACGAGAAAGTATAGCACATTACTGACCATTTTAAGTTTTGCCGACAGATACGATACGCTTGTCGGATGGACATGTCTTGTCTGAGTGTCGGAGCATGTTCGTCGTGGTATTGTAAATCCAGCATAACACTACGTCAAAATTAAACGTGTTCATTCATTTCTCTGTGATCTTCTCATATGTCCCCAAATCCATTGTTACCTTGTCGGTGAAGGGCGCAGACTTGAAATTTGAACATAGTGGATCTTTTTTTGTATGTTATAACTTATAGCAGGTTATTACAAAATAATTGTGTTACAATTCACATCAATCGCCTAAGCATTATAGAAAGCTTTTGTAGACTGGGATGAAATTCTAACGAAAAAGTGTTTTGATGGAAAAAAAAANTCGCCTAAGCATTATAGAAAGCTTTTGTAGACTGGGATGAAATTCTAACGAAAAAGTGTTTTGATGGAAAAAAAAATTGCTGGCAGGTGAGTAAACAATGCTGCCCCATAATTTATTCATGGATAAATTATATGATAAATGATTGCATTTTTGTGGAAAACAATATCACAAACTTCTGTTACAGAAATTTCGATAAATTTTCTGAGGCTACAAATATAACTTAAGAAATCAAACCGTGTGATTGTTACCAGTTACGTCAACGACTTGTATTTTAGAAAACTGCCTTCAACACGATGTGTAGATGAACATTTGCATTTTATAGCATATTTCAACCGCCTTGATTTTTGTNTCGCCTAAGCATTATAGAAAGCTTTTGTAGACTGGGATGAAATTCTAACGAAAAAGTGTTTTGATGGAAAAAAAAAATTGCTGGCAGGTGAGTAAACAATGCTGCCCCATAATTTATTCATGGATAAATTATATGATAAATGATTGCATTTTTGTGGAAAACAATATCACGAACTTCTGTTACAGAAATTTCGATAAATTTTCTGAGGCTACAAATATAACTTAAGAAAACTGCCTTCAACACGATGTGTAGATGAACATTTGCATTTTATAGCATATTTCAACCGCCTTGATTTTTGTCAATCTCACTGCAGTTTGCAGCTGTGTTTCAATACTTGCGCCTTACATACAGCCAAAAGTTGTACATAAAACTAAAATACTTAACTGTACATTCTGATCAGATGTGCAATGGTAGTTAGTAATCCTATCAAAATCCCCCCTCCCCCACAAATTTATTGATTGCCTACCCGTGTTCCGTTTCCCGTCCCTCCAGCAGCCAGCAACTCTTCAAGATCAACGCATGGGTTGACGGATATCCGTTACAACAGTACTACTTCCCAACCACACTAACATTAATTTCTTTAAGAGCAGCTGCAAACACTATGGCGTGTTAGTAATGGCAGAAAATTATTCGGTAATGTTACTGATTATAAGAGATGGCAAGAAAACTTCCAAATTAGTGCAGGTGGATTTGCTTGTATTTTCTGTACAGTTATTCCAAGAGTGGCTAAAGATAATAAACAAAGTGAAATACGATCTGTACATTAAAAGTTACGCACACAACTTTAATGTAGGACGGGTGAAATGTATTTCAAAATATTGGATACATGTCGCTAATCACGATATTAGATGGGGCTGGAGGAGGAATAGTGCTATAGTCCGACACGTCACAGCACGACGAAAATTTCATATATTTTATTCGGTGTTCACAATTCCCCGACGATGTCTGCACGACAGGTGTAGCATTTATCTGTTAGGAAATCCTAAAACGGGAAATTATCCATGTAATATCCAATATTTTCGATTTAAAAACTCATGATAAAGTGAATGATGCTTTGCTTTTGACAATAGTAATTGAATTCATATGAGAGAAAATAAAAGTATTTAAAAACAAACAGAAACGTAATTTTGGCGCAAAGTTAGTTTATTATTTACTACAACAGGGAAATACACATGGAATTTGGTTTTATAAAGTTGTACATATTTAGATTCTTTGCGCGCCCCAGCCCGACACGGCGGAAAGTATAAATAGAATCTACGTTTGTCGGGCTTTCGGGGGGGGGGGGGCAGTGATTTTGTTGACTGACGTCACGGCGACCTTGCTTTTCATTAGCTATTACTCAGATATCTTATGTCGTGTTCGTAGGCGTATTGTGATTACAGTATATGACGGCGCCAGCCAGCTATTTCGTTAATTTAAAGGGTAACTTGGCACGTTAAAGCCTTGTACTTTCTTTTTTCAATTTATTGTATAGACCTACCCTAACGTTACACGTGAAGTTTTATAGTTGCCATGAACCTAATTAAAACCTCAACCTGTTATTAACGCCAATACTTACAACGATTTCTGTAACATAACATTTTTTTGCGCTAATATGCGAAGAGAGAGAATTAGTTGTTTGTAATTTGCCGCAGTGTCACTGCACATTAACACAAACGTGTGCAGTTGTGAGCGATGTTTTCAAAGCTAAGTTCAGAGGTTGTGCGGTGGATGATGAGCTCTGATTGGCTGCTCCTGTTTCCGTGACGTCACTCCTAGTAGTTGTGGTAATTAGCAGCTGGTGGTCAAGTTTGCCGCTGCAGGTCACAACTAAGCACGTGATTACCTCCAGCAACCAATGAGAATGCGTTTTCATGACGCCACAAATACGTACGCAGAAACTTACGTAACAATAATTTTACCGAATTAATCCTCTAATTTAGTCAATGAAGTAATATTAACCNTACGTACGCAGAAACTTACGTAACAATAATTTTACCGAATTAATCCTCTAATTTAGTCAATGAAGTAATATTAACCAAAAAAAATAAACAACTTAACCATGGCCAGAAAAAAAAATTATATTTGTACCACATACGGTTCAACTCCGAGACACTATCAATTTGTTTGTTTTATTGCGTCCGTAAAATCTTTTTTCAATACATGGCAGTACAAAGATATTGGACAAGTCAAATTACAGTATACAAAGTTAATACACTGGGCATATTAAGCACATTTATGTGTCAGAGAGCACGATTACTATATCCTCGAAAAAAATTCAGCTCACAGTTTTCGCATAAATACATGTCAAACTCACAATTTTACTGTTTTAAAAATTTACAAATAATGAAAACTAACCTACGTACAGAAATGAGATCATTCACACTGAAAGAAGATGCCAAGATCTACTTCAAGACATCTATAAAATCGTACACGGAAATGTTTTCGCCAATTTAAAAAATTGTTGAAAATAAGGAAATTGTTGCATATTTGTAAAAATAACTTTNTACGTACGCAGAAACTTACGTAACAATAATTTTACCGAATTAATCCTCTAATTTAGTCAATGAAGTAATATTAACCTAAAAAAATAAACAACTTAACCATGGCCAGAAAAAAAAATTATATTTGCACCACATACGGTTCAACTCCGAGACACTATCAATTTGTTTGTTTTATTGCGTCCGTAAAATCTTTTTTCAATACATGGCAGTACAAAGATATTGGACAAGTCAAATTACAGTATACAAAGTTAATACACTGGGCATATTAAGCACATTTATGTGTCAGAGAGCACGATGACTATATCCTCGATAAAAATTCAGCTCACAGTTTTCGCATAAATACATGTCAAACTCACAATTTTACTGTTTTAAAAATTTACAAATAATGAAAACTAACCTTCGTACAGAAATGAGATCACTCACACTGAAAGAAGATGCCAAGATCTACTTCAAGACATCTATAAAATCGTACACGGAAATGTTTTCGCCAATTTAAAAAATTGTTGAAAATAAGGAAATTGTTGCATATTTGTAAAAATAACTTTTGGTAACCATACTTTAAACTGAATTAAGATAAAACACTTCCGTTTCCCTTGTTAAATTTTTTGCAAATAGTTTACTGTATTTTGTTGTACAATACAAAACAGTAAGATTTTGAATTTAACCAGTCATTTTGCAAAAACCATGCGGTCTAAAAAAAATTTACCTGGGGAAACGGTAGTCACAGATAATGTCTACAAGTTTAACAGTATGTGGTACAGCGTACAAATATAAAATAACATATTTTTTTCGTGGCCAACGCTTTTAAGTCGACTGACGACTCATTAGAAACAATGCTTTATATGCTTGTAAACATAGACTACAGCTGAAATAACTTGAGCAAGACCATCGAATTCAGTGCTACAAGCGGCCTTTTTTGTATATCTCCGTCTGTCACACCAGCCACCTGTACTCCAACACAATCAGTTCTCCAAGTAATCGAGACATCCTCGGTTAGCATCACACAATCAATTATTTTAAATATCTAATTAATTTAATTCTGTAAATTAATATTTTCATAATTTTAAGTTATCAGCTCTCAATGCTAAGTACANATCCTCGGTTAGCATCACACAATCAATTATTTTAAATATCTAATTAATTTAATTCTGTAAATTAATATTTTCATAATTTTAAGTTATCAGCTCTCAATACTAAGTACATCGTGCTTATACTGATTTGTATGTGGAATTTTTATATTGAATTATGATTTTAATTATTTGAATTGTTTATAGTTAAAGTGTATGTATGGACATGCCTCACATCCTAAGCATCTTTGACATGTTATAGGATCAAGCAAGGTAAATATAAACAATAAACGAAACAGCGGAGTTTGGTCGCACAACATATAGCCTAGGCTTAACCTGTTTCTCGCAGCAGCACTTCTCCTGTGAGTTGACTCACAGGGATTCGAAATCTTAACTGATTTCGCACTTTACGATCCACTTTACTTCAGATTTTCTCAAGAGGACGTTTATGGTGCAGTTTTCGTCATATTACAAACACTACGCAGTTTACAGTACACTTGTTTGGAAAAAAAAAATAGTTAAGCACATTACATTTACTATTACTGTGTGGAAACTGCTTGTTACACTAACTTCAAAATATGTTAAATATTTGTACGCAACAGCTCTCAACAAAATATTAATATTTTGTTTAGTTTATTACAAATATGGGTATTACCTTGAACGGACTACTGTACTCCCAAATTAGTAGTGGCGGAAAAATTCTTCTATATTAATTTCCCAACGCCAACGGCAAATGGTAAGGGTTTGTCTTCAAAAATAGCATACAATAACGTTGTGTAACTGGCATACAACACAGCGTAGGAAAATATGCTGTCTACAATCGGTGTAACGAAAAATTAAAACGCTTAAGCTGTCCGATCAGAGTAGAGTACGTCAATAGGAAATAACTTTTGGACGCAAGGAAGTTTTGATGTTCTTGTGTTTGCTAGTCTGATTTCTAATGTTATGGTTAACGAGTGACTGTGGATGGATGGATACATACATAACCTCTACATTTGTCTTCCGAGTCTTGTCGTAAAAATTAAGTGGAACTACCCGTTCTATTCACGTATCTCCACATGCTGAACGTATTGCTTTCGTATACGTGGCTGCTATTATACAGTAATCCATTTCGCCGCCATTCAAAAANTGGAAAAAAAAAATAGTTAAGCACATTACATTTACTATTACTGTGTGGAAACTGCTTGTTACACTAACTTCAAAATGTGTTAAATATTTGTACGCAACAGCTCTCAACAAAATATTAATATTTTGTTTAGTTTATTACAAATATGGGTATTACCTTGAACAGACTACTGTACTCCCAAATTAGTAGTGGCGGAAAAATTCTACTTGTTTCCTTGCGATACTGGTGAGATATTTCGCATTTGTCTAATATATTAAATGTTTGGTGTTCGTGACTAAATATTGTATGGAGGATTCTATATTAATTTCCCAACGCCAACGGCAAATGGTAAGGGTTTGTCTTCAAAAATAGCATACAATAACGTTGTGTAACTGGCATACAACACAGCGTAGGAAAATATGCTGTCTACAATCGGTGTAACGAAAAATTAAAACGCTTAAGCTGTCCGATCAGAGTAGAGTACGTCAATAGGAAATAACTTTTGGACGCAAGGAAGTTTTGATGTTCTTGTGTTTGCTAGTCTGATTTCTAATGTTATGGTTAACGAGTGACTGTGGATGGATGGATACATACATAACCTCTACATTTGTCTTCCGAGTCTTGTCGTAAAAATTAAGCGGAACTACCCGTTCTATTCACGTATGTCCACATGCTGAACGTATTGCTTTCGTATACGTGGCTGCTATTATACAGTAATCCATTTCGCCGCCATTCAAAAANCTCCACATGCTGAACGTATTGCTTTCGTATACGTGGCTGCTATTATACAGTAATCCATTTCGCCGCCATTCAAAAACCTTAATTTTGTAGACAAGAAGAATTGTGCCGGACGATGCCGCTGGTCGGTGGGTTTTCTCGGGGATCTCCCGTTTCCCCCACCATTGCATTTCGCGCTGCTCCATACTCGCCTCGCTTCACCCTCATCGGCTCTCAAGATCTCGATGTTAAGAGCCGCTTAAATCTCTTCACTCGCTCGTAGGCTCGAAAGGCGATGCCAGCAAAAGGAACAGAAGAATTATTCTGTAGGCAACACACAACCGTTTACAATTACGGCGTGAACAATGTTTTTCATGTTTACATTTATTTCGAAGGTTTTTTTTACACACCGAGGTATCTCTCAGACATCTTTAATTCTGATTGGCCGGCGTAAAAAAAACATACCATAAGAAAGTGAAAGATGGGCCATCTCTAACACCATGCCACGTTACGTACAGACGTGTGCTAATTCTGAACGAGTATTGCAGACGCTACCATTTAACTGCAGATGTTGAATTTCATACACACTTCAACACGTGTTCCATCTTCGTGGGAAAACAAAAACTGTTCGTGAATATTTTCCTGGAAGTCCCAGTGCGATAAGTTGGACGTCGCCTCTCGCTGTTCTTGCATAGTAATAAACCCGCCCTAACAAGGCAAAGTGTTAGTAGCCGAGTTGAGGTAGCCAATCTGCCATACGACTATATGAGAATATAATAATAAATGTTTGTGAGTTGGTAACTTCCCATCGCCCGCCCCCCTTTTATGCGATTATAATGTCGCTCAAGTTCTTGGGGGTTCTTTGAATCCAAAAAGTTACGTCACGTCATGTGCACAAAACCCTCCAAAGTAACTAACTTTGTTCTAGAATAAAAGTTAAAATTTGTTTCAGTCAGGCCCTAATCTTAAAAAAAAAAAAAAAAATCCCATTTCTGCGTTTAAATATTTTGCGCTCCTTAAAAGCAGTGTGTTTAATATTTGCCCAAGGTCTGTTATGTAAATCAATAAAAATTAGTATTTTTTCATTATTACGCAGCAGCAAAAGCACATTATTTACGCGTGTATCACTAAACTTTGAAAACTTGCGTTCAACGCATCAGCTGCTGTAAACGCATGTCAGTTCGAACATGCAGTTAGTGATATTTAGTCAATCAATGAAATAATAATTTGTTCTTCTGCACATTGAANGCATGTCAGTTCGAACATGCAGTTAGTGATATTTAGTCAATCAATGAAATAATAATTTGTTCTTCTGCACATTGAAGTAATGTGTTAAGAGTGCACCTGCCTGCCGGATGAATCAAACTGCGTTGCGGCGTGTGTGGATGTGTGTGCGTGTGCGTGCAAATTGAAAACATTGTTTGGAAGTCGTTTGACATTGTTACAAAAGGCACTGACCCGANGCATGTCAGTTCGAACATGCAGTTAGTGATATTTAGTCAATCAATGAAATAATAATTTGTTCTTCTGCACATTGAATTAATGTGTTAAGAGTGCACCTGCCTGCCAGATGAATCAAACTGCGTTGCGGTGTGTGTGGAAGTGTGTGCGTGTGCGTGCAAATTGAAAACATTGTTTGGAAGTCGTTTGACATTGTTACAAAAGGCACTGACCCGANAGTGTGTGCGTGTGCGTGCAAATTGAAAACATTGTTTGGAAGTCGTTTGACATTGTTACAAAAGGCACTGACCCGAAAATACACTTACCTACTGAATAAGAGCGAAACTTTTGTCTGTTACTACATTTGAAATGTGCTACAGTAGTTCCACGTGTGAAATCGTAAGGTCATCGTTTGGAAGTTCCGTTGTTTACACAGCGTATTACGAAAATGCCTACAGGCGCCAGTGCCTTGTACGCTGGGGGTTTGTGACATTGTATGTGTCACTGTCCTAGAAGCAGCCTTGCCGCTGCGTCTCAGCAACAGTCCTACGTATATGCCGTTCACAGTTGAATACTTTTTGAAAACTTTGCTTAGCATCTACTTTTCAGACAATTTTGTACCCTTCCGTCATCTGCCGAATTCTGTATCCCAATTGTCAGTAAATATTATACTTATACTTATGTAAGTAGACTTTCATGCTGGCGGCAATAGCACAAACTACCCGGGGGGGGGAGGGGGGGGCTGCTTCCGTACATATTTGTCAACTTTTCAAACTGAAGTTCTATATATACCTAGTCTGTTCGCGGTTTTTTTTTCACACTTTTTGAATCTAGCCTTTGAAAAATCTCCCCATGTACGAAGTGTTTATACGTCTGTTAACATAAAAGTACCTTATTTTTGGTTAAATACTTTAATTTATATTTTATCTATAAATGATAGTATTTCATTCATAATTAATATGAATAAAATAGAGTGAGGAAACAGTTATGTCGGTAATACGTAATAAGATATACAAATACAATAGTTGTTGTGCAAAATATTAATACACTGAGTCCTTTTGGTGTAATTTTTTAGACTCGGTGAAGCTTTGTTTGCATGAGGCGGAGGGATATCCGAAAGTAGAACTTTAGCATGGCTTTAGCAAAGTTGGAAGTAACCGTGAACGGACCATGACCTTCGCAAACGTTCACAATTCAGAAGAAACAAATATGGCGACCGCAGCAAGTACGCAATAAGAGCCAACAAGCAAGCAACATCGTGTACTTGTCAAGGGTACAGCGCCAATTTTTCAAATGCTGATTTCAAGTGTGCTCAGTTAGCCGCGAACAGTCTAGATATATCCGGGAGTCTTTAACCGAACAATCTTATTGGACGGTAGCTGTTCGTTACACTCCAACTGTTCTTTACGTCTAATGCCGGGATCACATAGCTCCGACAGGCACACGACGATAAAAAAACAGCCAATCAAATACAAGACGCATCTGACGTCAGCACGACGAAAACTATCGCGAGACCAGCAGTTTTGTATTATTAATTATTTTTGCAGTACCGTGCAGCACAACAGACGGGGTTGTACAACGCAGCAAAACGAAATTATTAGATTAACTTTCCCTACAGTGGAACATTTTCATCTTACAAATGAAAAATTATTTGCCACCTACTTTAATAAACTCATAAAGTTAACATCTGTTCTTTGTCGTGCTTTGTCAGCATCAAGAGTTTCATATTTCCCTTCTGCCCACCGCCTTTGAAACTAGTTAATTCTATAAGCACCTCGGAAAAATCCTATCCTCTGTGTAAACTGCCGTGCTGTATAATCACGCAGTCACAATGGAAACGTTTTTGTCGTTTCACTGCTGCCTTTTCGTTGTGTCTTATTCATCGGAGCTATGTAACTCCAGCATGAAACGACCGGTGATGTTAGCGACACAGGACTGTTTTAGCTGGCAACAGTTTGTTTCCAAACCAAGCACAATCTCTGCCAGCCACACGATTGCTTTAGTAAATTAGCGTAAAAGCGATAACAGACCACTGGGCTGATACAAGTCCGTTATATCACCATGCTAATTTGTATAGAAAGGCGGTTGTACATTCCTGGTGTTTATCTTCGATAAAGAATGCGATTCTGTATGTTGAAACATACCCTTCGCCTTTAACATAACAGTAACAGTATACATCAGTGTTAGCATTCAGTCTAATCTGAAGCAAGTTAAGATAATAAGCATTATTTTCTATCACAACGTGTAGTTTTAATGTAAACTATATGAAATGATGCAGTAAAAAGGTTTATTGTCAAAAAAAGCCAAGAGCCTTAACTTTGAATTAAAAAAAAAAAAACTCAATATTTGAGTGTAATTAGGAAAAATTATTTTGCCCCATGAACGTAATACTTAGCAAATAAAAACTATTTATATAACTCCTTTTTTTACTAACCAATACCGCCATTGTAACACAGGAGAAACCTGCCGGAAACTCACGTGTGCAACGCTGTCTGCACAGTCATGCTTCCTGGCTTCAAGTTTTTTTTACGAAGTCNCTGTCCAGTCGCGAGGAATCTTAGGTACGAGCAGTTGGTTCTCTCGCCCCGTCGAAAGACCCTGGCCCATAGCTACCAACCTTAGGGTAGCAAGCGGGCCAGGCACATTGGTGAAACAACTGGAGGGGCGTTAGGCGTCCCTCTTAAAACATTTTTGCTTCTCATAAATTTCATTTTAATGCTGTCATAAGTAACCTAAATTACATGCTGCATAAAATATAGAGAAAAGTCTATAACCCAGAAGCTGAGCCAATACTTTGTAACAATTCATTATATATTTGTATGCAATACATCACTGAATTTTGATGAACAAAACCACTTCATCTTGTTTTGATGCCCTTTACTAAATTTAGGGAGGGACGATGTGTACCCACCCTCCTAGTTTTGACTTTTTCAACACAGATATTTTTATATTAATAAAATATTTTTCTAATTTTAAGTATATTTTAGTTGCATTAAAACTAGGACAGAGAAAGAGTACAAATGTTTAAAAAGTGCATAAACGTAACAGTGTAAATTGTTCTAACCTCAATTGTTTTGGTAGTGCTATCGACAAAATAGCATTCCAATGTGGGACCATAGAGAGTGGTTATGCGGAGTAGGCATACGGTCTCTACCTTACATTTCCTCAAAGAGGCACCATACCTAATCCGAGGGCGCCCTGACGAGGGGTTGACGTGATTTTGTAACGTCTCGCGAGACCCTGTTCGAATTGGCATACTAGTAAGAAATAAAATATACAGACTGGCGAATTCAACAAGACAGTAACAAAATTACAAAATCAGTCACATTGCTTCAACCTGCAAAATACTGAGGGGTATGTGTAATTAATTTAGTTTGGCAAAGAACTGTTTTTAAAGTGTATTTCCGGGGTATCTCGGAACTGATTAGGCCAATATAAATTTTAATTAACACTTATTTTAATCATTAGATTTGCATAAATCAAATATTTTTTTGAACTTACGCATTACGAGTGCTAAATATGTGATTGTCAACAGTACCCAAACTCAAATCTGCCTACAAAATAGCTAATTAATTCAAACACGGCCTGCGTGAACGATAATTTCAAGTTTAGATGACAGATTCTGTGAATGCTGTGACGACACCTCGGGAACCAAACTATATTTACAGCATACTGTGTGTTCTTGCAGTAGACCATGTGTTGCATATTCTCATGTACTATGCGCAGCGCGCATGTATCCAGTATCTCGCAAGTAGTCCGACAGCATTTCCAGGAGGAGCAGTGAATACCAAGATGGCGAGGCCGTAAGTTCGTGTATTATGAGTGTCCATCATTATCCTTCTCTCTCGAATGCTTATCAATCAAATCTTGCAACATTTGGTCCTCCGTTGTCGGATTTCGTATCCAGAGATTGTGATGTAACTAGATAAAGTTTCGTTTGTTTTTACGTTCGCGGCATAAATGTAAAAGTGTACTATGTGCGTGAAGTGACTACGCCGCCACTCTGAATCCACTCTCGCAACTCAAGCATCCTCCGATAAAATTAAGACTTTTTTCGCCCCTCTTCATTATTATGTGATGAAATCTTCAGTTTAGGTTTTTTTTGTCGAAAACGTACGTTTTACCGTTACTTTGTTTGATATTGTGATCCTAGCCTTTGGGGTTTAAGATATTTTTGCTTAAGTTCAAGCTCCAAGAAAGTAAGCTTAAACATAAATGATAGGGTTCAAGCACTGATTAAGACCCCGAAGTCACGCTGAATGTTGTTCACGAAGTGAATGCGTTTGGTTCATAACTAGACGCTGTTGAAGGTGCAGTAAACACTCTGTGCAACAAACTTTTGTAAACGGACCCCTTGGAGGATTTGGACAAAAATGTGTTTACCGCAAAGCACGAGTCATTGTTTGCCCAGTTGTCCGACACACGGTAGTCTCATAACCTCATTTCTGTCTTCTCATGTTGTACAAGCTTCTTCCACATCTTCTCTTGCCGCCCCGTCTGCAAATGTACGTCTGCCGAAAATTAATTTGCCATCCTTTTCAGGTCGGTGGGATGAATGGCCCATGTTCTCTCGGTTGTACCAGGCGACGATTCATGACAATCGGGGATAAGCAGATATTGAGAAATTCCAGTATTTGTTGGGATGCCTAAAGGGAGAACCTTTACAGTTAGTAAACAATCTACCCATTACAACTGGAAACCACACAGTATCTTGGGAACTTCTCATATCGCAGTGCCAGAACATCAGGAAACTCACTACCTAATACATAAACAGGATTCTGGATCTGCCTGCTGTCAACTGCAAATTTTCAATCACTCAAACAATTTGTCAACACCTTCAATGAGAACACTCGTGCTCTGGAATGCTTACATCATGATATCACAAACAATAACCCTGTTCTGGTCACAGTTTTGATGCGCAAGTTGGATGTGTGTATGCTCATAAAGTTCGAAACTGACGTACCGAAAGTACTGACACAATTCCTAAGGTTCCTGAACTCATAGATTTTGTTCAGTCTAGCGTATTAAAAATGGATTGTGCTCTTGATGTAGGAAATAAGGCTAGTGCAAGTAACATGTCTCGGAAACCATTGCTGACGAAGTCAGGTCATACAACCTAACAACAAAACGCAGTATTTATTACCAGTTCAGAACCTAAAACGAGATCTTGTGCAGTGTGTCAGCAAACCACCCATTCTGTGTACAAACGTCCTAAATTCATTGATGTCTCACCTACAGACAGACAAAACAAATAGCTCTGAACAAAAAATTATGTTTCAATTACCTCGGGACAACCCATAGGCTAGCATCATGTCTCTCTACTCGCACCTGTTATCAATGTCAGCAAAAGTTCCACATAGATAAGCCCACTGTATCTTCAATTTCCCAGTACAAAATGTTGGACCCCACACAGCTTCCAGGCAAAACGTTAGCAGCTGTTTCGGCTCGGGAACACATATCAGTGTTATTGTCTACAGCCTTGGTGAAGGTTTATGGTGCGGACAATAAGCCTCATATCATGCGGTGTTGCTGGACAGTGAAGCACAAGCATCTTTCATCTCTGAAACATCTGCGGAAGTCCTCTCATTGCCCTTGCACAAAGCCCTGAAATGGTCGTGGGCCTTTGTCATGGTGCTATCAGCTTTAAGGGGAAAATAACCTGTCAGATTCAATCATCAATAGAACCTTAGCGTACATTCTCTCACTCACTCTTTGTTGTGTCCAAGATTACTAGCAACTTGCCACGTGTGTGTGTGTTGATTCCTGTGTTCGTGCTCAGTTTGGTTCCCTTCCTTTGGCACACCCTCACTTCGATTAACGTGCTCCCGTCGATATACTTCTGGGTGCTGATGTCTGTGCTCATGTTGGTATGAGGAGATGGTTAGAGTTGGGGCAACACAAATGCTGTAGTTTTGCAGATTGCATGCATATATGATCCTATGGGTTGGCTTGCTCCATTAACTATGTGAGCCAGAATTCTAATGTAATAGTTGTGGGCTCAAGGACTGGATTGGGATGACCTCTTATCCGAGTCAACTCAGGCAACGTGTAACCAATTCATGAATGTCCTGACTGAAATTGAAACCCTTAGCTTGCCACACTTCCTATGTCCTGATGTGGTCAGTGGGGAATTACGTGGTTTTTTCGATGCCTCTGAGAGAGCCTATGCAGCAGCTATGTATCTAAGGAGTACGAACACTGAAAGGAACGCGTGTATCTCCCTCATTTAGAATTGTGTGGGGCTCATTTACTGGCAAAATTGATATTTTATTGCCACAAATTCTTCAGCCAGTACTTGCCGATCTATGCAACCCATGTGTGGACTGATTCCAGTGTTGCTCTAGCTTGGATAAAGTCACCATCATTCTTGTTGAAAACCTTTGTGGCTAATTGTGTGTCTCAAATTCAAGAATGGGTTTCTCCTCAGCTGTGGAAACATGTCAGGTCTCAAGATAAGCCATCGGATTGTGCATGTCGTGACTTACTCCCTTCTGACCTCTTTCACAACCTCTGGTGGCATGGCCCTGATTGGCTAGTCCACCCACCACCCACCTGAACTGTGGCTAGTGTCCGCTGTGTCAGGGCATGATGATAATATCCCAGAGTTCAAATCTTCTCAACTCGCCTTGATGAACACTCATGAAATTCCCGAAGAGCTCCATTTATTCCAATTAATTTCATCATGACTCAAATTGATTCACATTATGGCTTATGTTAGGCGTTACATCAGATATGCAAAATCATAACATTGTAACAGTGGTTCCTTAACAAGTTTGGAACTGGAGGAAGCTGCCCTTCTTGTATGCAAATGCATCCAACATGCTCGCCTACATGACGACTTGAAATGCCTCAATGGAGGAAAGCCTTTTTCAACACAAATACAGCGCTTGGCACCCTGTCTGGATTCACATGCTGTGCTCAGGATGGGCAGTCGCTTGCTTGTCCAATGCCCGACAAGGAGTTTGCAACTAAGCACCCAATCATACTGCCGAAAGACCATGCAGTGGTTGAAGCATTGGTAGATCATTACCACCTGAGATATCTGCATGCAGCACCACAATTACTGCAGTCTCTCGTATCACAGAAATTTTGGATTTTGTCAACCCAATCCCTAATTCGATCTAGAGTCTTCAAGTGTGTGTGGTGCTTCTGGTGTCGACCTGTGAACACTCCTCCACTTATGGGTGATTTTCCGGCAGAGAGAATCACGTCCTCTGGAGCCTTTGAGCAAACGGAAGTGGATTATGCTGGGCCCATTTCCATCAGATTAAACAAGTTACTTCGTGGCACTACTCTGAGGACTTGCCTGTCCATCTTCATTTGTTTTGCAACTAAGGCAGTATAAAATGAGGTTGTAACTGCTGATAGTTTTGTTGCAGCCTTAGCACGGTTTGCATCAAGGCGAGGATTGTGCACGAATCTCTATTCGGATTGTGGGACCAATTTTGTCGGTGCGGCAAGGCAGCTTCAGTAATTCTTTATCCAGCTTCTCAAATTTCCCATTGTTGAAAGCTTCTCTCTGACTAACTCCATTAATTTTCATTTTCTTCCCCCAACAAGTCCCCATAAAGGTGGGTTATGGGAAGCTGCTGTGAAGTAAGCCAAATACCACCTCAGGCGAGTCATTGGCAATCAGATTCTCACTTTGGAAGAGTTAATGACATTGTGTACTAAAGTTAAAGCTGTCCTCAATTCTATACCATTCAGACCATCATAATCCGACCCATGTGACTTTGCTGCCCTCACATCGGGGAATTTTTTTATTGTTAGGTCCCTTGTAGCTGTTCCTGAATCGTGTGATGAGAACAGCGATAGTGCACTCTACCTGTCGTGGAGATGGAACATGTGTGCACTTTCCAATCAGTTTTGGAGACGATGGTATCTTGAGTATCTTCAACAGTTGCAATCTCGGGGAAAGTGCCAAACAAACCAACCAACCAGGACTCACTGTGGGAGATTTGGTCCTTGTAGGTGAAGAAGGTAATAAATACCCCCATTGGACTGGTGTTTGGCCAGAGTTGTCAAGTTACATCCTGGAGCAGACAACATCGTCAGAGGGGTGGAAAAGCGGACACAAAAGGGTGCCGACCGGTACACAAGCTGTACCGCCTGCCAACCCAATAATGCTCGCCAGTTCTCAAAATGTGATATTTTGTACATAGTGTGACTGTTTGTGTGGGCGTGGAACTATACAGTGCGCAGCGCGCATGTATCCAGTACCTCGCNGGGCGTGGAACTATACAGTGCGCAGCGCGCATGTATCCAGTACCTCGCAAGTAGTTCGGCAGCATTCCCGGGAGGAGCAGTGAATACCAAGATAGCGAGGCGGTAAGTTCGCGTATGACGAGTATGCATCATTATTCTTCTCTCGCGAGTGCTTTCAATCAAATCTTGCAACACCATGCATCAGATGTTTTGTGTACGAATTTGAACATTGCAGATGATATACACTCCATTACTAGGGTTTGTTCACAGAATTAATTAAAATCCCTTTGCTCTCGAATATGTACCATGACCCGACTCGGATAGTTAGGAAAAATTTTGTTCTATTACGAATTTATTCTTTTCGCTAGGTTTCAATACTATGCAAACATTGTGTTTTTTTTTTTTAATATGATGGTGACACTGCGTGAAGTTAAAGGCATGTCAATATATACATTTTTTAAAGTAAAGCGAAACAAAAAAAAANTATGATGGTGACACTGCGTGAAGTTAAAGGCATGTCAATATATACATTTTTTAAAGTAAAGCGAAACAAAAAAAAATCCGCTGCATGTGCAATGTCACTGCATAATTAAAATGAGCAAACATACAAGTAGTCTGATGTAGTTTNAAAAAAAAATCCGCTGCATGTGCAATGTCACTGCATAATTAAAATGAGCAAACATACAAGTAGTCTGATGTAGTTTGACATCACTACCGACAGTAGTATAATGAAGAACATACATATTTCAGCTTCTCTTCTTAATTTAAACACTTTTTATTTCGAAATTCTGTATCTGTCCAAAAAGTTTCTTTTCCACATAAGTTTCTTTTATAATGTAACATTCTCTGCAGCCCCGCTGTTGTACGNTATCTGTCCAAAAAGTTTCTTTTCCACATAAGTTTCTTTTATAATGTAACATTCTCTGCAGCCCCGCTGTTGTACGTCTCATTGCACGAAAAATCACGTACTAGATGTTCCTTTCACATATTGCATGCTACCTGGTACCTACTGTCGGGAAAAGTTTATGTAATGCTGTATTATAAACAAAATAATTCTAGTAGCATTTATTGTACCATGTTATGTAAATTACACAGAAAAAACACACCGGCACACACCCCCATACACAATGAAATAACACACAGAAGTTGCTTTTTGCTTACCTACATCTCTGTAATTCTTGGTGTTTTTATTTTTACATTAAACCAAATGTTCTATTTTAGGGCATGTGTTGGAATGACAATTACTGTATTACATGAAAAACCATTCACAAGAACTATTGTGGATGTCAAAACAGAACGAAAATTCTTGATGTATACGAGCGAAACCTCTAAAACATTAATCATAGCACTGAAATATTACAACAAATTACCTCGCTTTGTACAGTTCCATGTTTCGTTCAACATCTTGGTTGCTGAACGAAATATCCTGCCAAAATAATGTGTTTGTTGTCATTCAAAACTATCTGCTATTTGATCGATATGTGTTTGCCGTCGAAAATCTCTTACAGATTTGGTCGTGTGAAACAATACTTGGTGTTTAAATGTTTTATTTTTCTGTGGGTGTAGTTAATGCAAGTAATATTTTAGCTGACATTTTGTAAATAAATATCGCACACTTAGGAACATTAGTGTTTAACTACCAAATACTAATGTATGAGCATAAATAGTAAAGTATTTTAAACTAAAGGATACAAAACACATGCTGCGGTAAATTTACAAGAAAATGAACTACAGAAAGCAGCAAAACTGGGAGGAAATATGTACTTACTGCTTGCTCATATCCACGTAAACTTAAGCTTAGATCACTTTTAAGATAAACGGCAAAAATATTTTTGACATTTCTCGTATTTTGATATAATTCTTTCCATGTCGAGGAGTTGTGACTACGAACGTATTATATATGCAATTCTATTTTTGGCTGGGTATTGAACGTGTGTGTGCATTTAGCATGGAAACAATTGAGGGCATGTACGCAATAGAATACGTGTTGGCACACACTATGTTGCCAAAGTTAATGGTAAATTCTGAAGGGAAAAAAACATGTGGAAATCGGCTTTGTCACCGCCGTACACATCGACCGAGGTGGTCTTGGTTTTTCTGCTTCTGGTACAGGAATAATTCACGAGTGAAAAAACGTCGGTAGGGGGGGGGGTGGATTTATACGCATCGCGAAGCACGTACCATGGACAGTGCGAGCCTGTGTTTCAATATTTAATGGTACAAAGTAGCTTTCCTTGTTGGGGAGGCCCCCCGCCTGTGTTCGGACTACAGGAAGTGTCAGAAATATTCTCACTTGTCTGTCTGGCACGTGGAACTACTTCACAGCTTTTTTAAAATACGCCCTCTTGAAACAACGCACTGTACTTAATCGCGCTGTGTGTTTTGTTAGCAACATAACACTACGTATTGGTTCACGATTGAGTGAACAGTCAAAACATCTGCAAGTTTCCTATTCCATTCGTATGTATCATTCCGTAGCTTGTCAAAATTAATTGTTGTTGGTCTAATGCCGAGTATGCATCTGTTACGTAACACTGTTAAATTATGAAAAATTATACACACACTTTCTGTTAGTACAACTAATTCTAAAAATTTGTGACCTAGTTATATTTTTATTATTTAACTGACAGGGGCCTATTTGTTTTTGATATATTTTTGTATGACTTGGCATAGTTCTTGTCAGTACACCCGTTTTTTCTGCACTCGTTTAAATCCATAAATACTACTTACGTATTTATCTTTTAATGGTGTTTTTCAGTACTTCGGCGTGCATGTACCATAACTGTTTTTCTGTTCACTACCTGTTTTTTAACGGTTTAGTAAGGACATTTTTTCAAACTGTTATGAGGATGTAAAATTCACAACAAAAGATCCAGTGTAAAATATACGTTAACTGCGCCATAAAAACGATTTCTGATTAAGAAAATTATTATATATAATTACTGTTTATAATTCGCCCTGCATTACTGAGCACTCCAGATAGCTCTGAAGTTAGCAAGTATTTACTGTACGTAAGCATTTATCGACAGAGATCTTTTCTAAAGCCGATTTGAAAATTTTTAATTAATCGTATACCAACTTTGCTAGTGTGTATTTGACAAAGTAGTGGCAGCCGTTGTAAAAAAGAAACGCAGAAAAGGATCAAGCATGCCGATCATTTCTTCTCCGAAGAATTCGGGTGTATTATTAATTTCAGAAAGTACTGATTAGCTTTTGTATTCAATTTGAAGTTTCTGCTAGTGGTTTGTGATATGTCACGTGTCATTATTCAGTAAAACGGTACTTTTTTATTTGGGCCATTTAACTGTTATACTGTAAGGCTATTTGCGTCTATTTTTAATAATGGTCGTCTACCCCCTTGATATAGTTCAGATTGTAATGATAGTTAAGTGTAAGGCAGTAGCTTGGGTCAGTCGTGCAACGCTATTTGTATCAACTGTTAATAGTGATCGTTTGCCATCTAATATTTTTCAGATATGATACAATGGTTACGTTTAAGGTACAGGCTATTAACGGTACAGTGAGCACTTTTGAAAGCCCCCTCATTTGGAATAGTAGTCAATAAATATTTTTTATTTCAGACTTATGCGTTAACTTGCGAATGCGGTGGAATATATGTACATATACTGTGTTTATTACTCACATGGCAACATTTATTTTTAAAAGGTGGTTAAAGGATAAAAAAAATAGCTGAAAGGAAAAAGTAACTAGGACATCAGAAGTGCTNAATATATGTACATATACTGTGTTTATTACTCACATGGCAACATTTATTTTTAAAAGGTGGTTAAAGGATAAAAAAAAAATAGCTGAAAGGAAAAAGTAACTAGGACATCAGAAGTGCTCACTTTACCATGAATGAACAGCATATAGCAGCAGGAAAATAGGCGGGTTGTGCGAGGAAAGTTACGGAGCACCGTGTGGCAGGCGTGATTAGACGGACCCAGCGTGGCGTAGAGCGGCGACGACGGAACGGAAGGAGACTTGGCAACGCGGCGCCGAGGAAGTTGCGGCGTTGCCGCGGGCTGAAGGAGACAGAGAGTGGGTTTACGGAAGAGGGGGAGGGTAGGATTATCGCCCGCCGCAAGCCGAGAGCTTCTCTCTCGTCCTGCGAGTAGTGAGCTTTCTCAGCCTACAAACTTGAGGTTCTAGCGTCATACAAGTTCTGGTACACCGTTCACTGCACACATTCTTCCGTAAACACAAACTGGACTAACAGTAATCGCGTATCTTACAGGATGTCTACTGGTCATGAAAGTTATGAAAATTAATGGAATTGAGAAGTTGGTCATGAAAACCATGGAAAAGTACTGAAATCGGGCGGGTGGTCATGAAATTGTCTTTTTTGTACCAGTCTAATGTCCACCTCATGGTCGATGAGCGTAGGATGTTCCACGCTAGGTGGTGATTAGTGGAACCACAGATATATTTTTATTATAATGCATCCATCATCATCATGTTTTATACACTCACACACAATGAAATTGGCGCATCCTAGAATTGTTGTCATGCCATGCATGCATTGTCGAGAAGTCATGAATTTAACTGAAGATGCTATGAAAAAAATCATGAATCTTCTAATCCCATATTATTAGTGTGATATTTATGTACCGTGGCTACGCATTGCAAACTATAACTTTTATGTTAAAAACAATTTTACAGTGTAACTAGATAGTCGCATAAATAACTTAGTATACTTTTTACGTTATTGAGCGCTTTTGAAATCAGTCCCTGGAAAAATTATTATCCTGACCGTAACTCCTAACTGTATGTTTATAGTGACTGGAATTGGAAAAAGTAGTTAATTCGTTATTACAAGTTTGTGGCGACTAAAATTGGTTCCTGTTAACTGCATGGTTACTAATGTAAAAATTGGCGTAGCAGGAACATATTTATATTATTAATTATATGTACAGTGGAATTTGATAGACGCAAGAGATACACAAAAGGCAAAAATAAGAAACTCAGAAGAGCTTTCGGAACTGGTAAGCTAAACATGGTACAAACCTATGCTGAAATTTGTATACAAATATGAACCTTCTTGAAATTACACAAGGGCCCCTTTCAGTGCTTAGAAATAACCATGGCTGTTTATGGAAGCCTTGAAACGTAACGGCGTTTCGCTGTGGTTGGCCGCCGTTGCCTCCACGGCGCCCATTTTAACCCGGCACGACACTGCTGCGTCCACGGGGTCAAATGTATACACACAGCTACGTGGGCGCGTTCAGACGTGTCGTTTTTCTGCAGGCTGCCGGACGAGGCCTCTACAAGTAGTTGTAGCCCATGTAAGCGACGAGACGAAACTGAACTGTAAAACATTTTCGGGTTTCAAGCAATGGAAGTGTGTGATAGGTGATATCAAGTAGACAGATTGCTTGGGATAAGAGCCTCGGAGCGGAAGCGTGCAAGTGTTTGTTTTAGCAGAGGACGGCGTACTTTTGCTAAGAACAACATACACATTGCCCGACGTGCGACTCAAATCCACCACAAGGGCTGGCTAGTACTGTAGTTAAGCCATTTGGACCACGAGTTTTCAACCAGTTGGATAGCTATCGGTAACACAAGGTTCCAAGCCCACCCGCTGTCGTTTTACCTCCAGTTGCAGACTCTTTTAAGTGCACTCTCACTTTCTCCTACTTCTGTTTATTCTCAAACACCAACAAGTAATATAATGAAGGTCTGTGGAACTTCAAACCGTTTATGAAGTACTAATATTTTACCTATTTTTGTGTTTACAGTTAATTACAAATGGGCGAATATTTACCGAGACTGTAAGTATGTAAAACATGCAACGGGTAATTTATAATATGTCTAATTCGTCCTCTATCTCAAGATACTAGGGTTGATTATAGTTCTGTTTCGAACGTTCCTAAAATGAAATATTAAGTGTTTTATACTTCAGGCGAGTGTTATATATATTTAATATGTTCGGTGTAAATAAATTCTACATTGTTTCCATACACAAAATATTTTTTTTTCATAGCATATTTGATTATTAATTTACTTACATAGGTAAACAATTTTTAATATGGTGCCTTATAATTAATGCACTGTCTTTTGTATTTTTATTTGTTAGGGCCTAATGTATTTTATCAATTGAGCTCATGAAAACTAGTGATAGACGTCCTAAAATAATTGCAAATTTTCCTCTCAACTCTCCTTAACTCATAATGCAGATATGACGAACGCACCAGCATGACCTTTAAAGATTTAAAGGATGGGCCAAATTTAACTCCCTCTCCCTTAACCACATTAAGTCACAGGGTAAATATGTTTTCTACCCCACTGTACATAACGAATCTTCTAGCAAAATTTGTACCTAGAGTTCAGGATAAACCTTGTGCTAAAACGTTTCCTGAGTGACGTCTGCTTGTAACACATGAGAAACTTACGTTCCTACACAAGTTTCGTTATCTTGTTTCTTCTCTGATGTGTACTTTTTAGTCTAGAACGAAGAAAAAAAACCGTAAGTGGGTGTTTTTACAACCCCTGCATAACAAGTTCTGACAAAGAATATCTGCAGTAAATAGTAACGGGACGTTCTAGCGCGTCATATAAGATCACCGCTGAGAGTAAGTGTTGTATATACGCATTACTGGCAATAGACAGAGCCTTGCGCGTGGAGGCGATTATGCGTCGGGTACGCACACCTCAATGCCCTGATCTCTGGCCAGACGGCGCCCTCAAGTTCCGTGCTTGCGGGCTAGCAGCGGCTCCAACCGTATAGTTCATTCACGGTTACATCCAACTCCTCTGAAGCCCTGTTTAAGTTCTACTTGTAGGATATTCCTCCGCCTCATGCAAACAAACCCTAACCGAGTCTAGAAAATTACACTAAACGGACAGCGCACGGCATTCCTGCGCACTTAGTTTAACAACATTTTGCATAAGAACTACTCCTTACAACACACCTATTTTCTCCCTGTTTTTATTCATATTAATTACAAATGTAATATTATAATTTATAAATACAATATAAGTAAAAGTTCAATTTAACCAAAAGTTATATACCTTCATGTTAACATCAGTATAAAACGTTTGTGATAGATGACATATTTAGGAAACAAACATGGGGTGATTTTCCAAAGGTTTGATTCAAAAAGTGCGAAGAAACCGCGAATTTAATGTAGAGCGATCCCGCTGGCTGCGCAGAACCAGTCCCCGTATCCCAACATTGAACTGATTTCCTACCAACACGACTATCATAAACGACGTGGATAAGATTGCAAGTTAGAACACTGTTTATGTTTTTTGAGATGTTTTCATATTTCCTCCAACAAATTTGTAATGCAGTTTGAATATATTCAAAATGGTAAAAGTATGTTATTCATATATAAGTGCTTGTCACTATTGACTATGTGCCTGGCAGTTGTGTTGGTTTGGGGTAGGTCAATGTTGAATGCATGCGTAGAAGAGAATAAAGAGAAAGCCACCTACATACTGTACGTATAGACGTCTCGACTGCTGTCAGGTGGCAGTGATCAATTTCGTGTACGTAAGAGATGTCTGCAAAGAACCTATACAGAAAAAAATTACGCTGTTCATTGCGAACATACTCTTTCTTCTTTTCTCTTGCGTCTTATTGGCTGAAGGCGTTACGTACAGAACACGAAATAAAATATCGCTATTTCGTACACGTCCTCAAGTCAGAGTTGCTTTATACGTAACACATGCATTGTGAAGTTCGGAACTGAAACTGTATACTGCGTAGGGCATATTTCCTACGTGTCACTTATTATAGGCCGTTCACGGTAAAGTAAGCACTTTTGAGGCACTAGTTACTTTTTCCTTTCAGCCATTTTTCATCCTTTAACCACCTTTTTTATATAACACTGCCATGTAAGTAATAAACACAGTGTGTAAATTCCACTGCGCTCGTAAGTTAATGTCTAAGGCTACAATAAAATATATTTATTGACTATTACTCCAAACGAGAGGACTTTCAAAAGTGCTCACTTACTGTGCCTATGGCAGAGGCACCCAAAGTGTTTCCAAACTACAGTTACTGGAAAGGGATCAGATGTGAAAAAAAATGTGCATTTCTTAGTAGATGCAGATCGTACGTGAAATACGTTACGCAATATTTAGGCCACTAAGTATAATACCCTATGCATAGCTGAATTCTAATAGACATTCATTTGTAGAGGACTGCAAGACGTAGAAAATAGTGTTGTTTTGTGGGCTGAACAAAGAAGTAATTTTACTACAATGCCACCAGCAAGTTGTATTTGTCTGTGTATTTTTTTCTCTGGACGAATTTCTACAAGGTTAATTTAATTAATAGCTTCATAACAACAACGCAGCACTCTTTACAGAATCTGCTGTCCTTATCCCACAGTCGTTTGTGGGCGTTCCAAGTGTTCCGACTAAGTTACAGTTCTTCCGAGGAGATCAATACAAAACAGCGTTTCGATTAACATGCAACATAAAATAACCTGTTTTACATCAGAATAACGTGAAAAGTGTTTTAAAATAATGCAAACCTGTTTCAGTGAATGGATTTAATCAGCACCTTCCAACTGCCGAATTAGTGGATTCCACTTACAAACGTGAATTAAATCCAGTGGCTCAGTTTTCAACTATCAGTTAAGCGTTCGCCTTTTCAAAGTTTGCATTAATGGTATGCAATGACGATATCATTCTGAAGGTGTGCATGCATGGTGAAGTTGACTTTTGACTTGACTTCCTGCGGTTTTGTGCAAAGGCTAACAACAACGGGGCCTCCGAAACGGTAGGCTTCGTGCCTCTTAAACTGGTCAACTGAATCGTGCCACAGGTAGAACGAACCATCCATCAGTCATACCTCTTCGGCAGACGAACACCAGGTCTTAACTTCCACGCCCAATGGAAATTCCGAACCGTCGTATTTTCGTCTTATAAGTCACATTGTAGTTGTTTAATTTTCGTCACTACGTTACCTATAAATCGACAGCACATTTACTCGAATTAAGACTTGAATTTGCGCCAACAGTATTTCTTGGTGATCCCGTACAGTTCTGTGTACCGCACTGCCAAAGTTATTTCGGTGTGGCAATATGATCCAATTTGGTTCTTTGAATCGTAGTATAGTGTTGTCATCGAAGTCTGATTGCGCAATTTTGTAGAGGTATAGCTGAGTTGAGATGTAGTTCGGCGCTTGCAGTCCAATGTACTTGGAGTTGTTTGTGCTATTAGAGGTACAGAAGCGAGGAGAGGAAGCGATAAGGGCGACACCGACCTGTGCACCTGTCGCCCCGGCGCATCTACACGCAACGTTCTGAAATGCCGTGCAGTGTCCTATTTGTACCACCGAAACTATGGGATCAAAAGTAAACGCCTCAGGTTGAATAAAATACTTTATTTGTGGTAAATGTATGTTGGGAGGACTTTAAAAAGTGCTCACTTTAGCGTGAGCAGCCTATATACTAGTGTGACAAGGCAATTTTGAGCTATGTCGGAGAGCTCGGAAATAGCGTTCGTAACGTGGGCGGCGTCTGGAAAGTAGTCTTCCTCGTCTCAAGTGTATCCTTTCGTAGATCAGTACATGCGACTCACGTAAAGTAGTTCCATAAAAAGAAAAGTGTATTTGAAACACTTTGCAAAGCAGTTCACGCTCCAGGTACACTGTCCGTCTACCTGACGGGCGAACTGGTTTGCAGAATGTTCGTAATAGGCTCCACGTTTTTTAGAACAAACTATTTTACGTGCACATTTGCGGAAAGAAATACCGCAAGACTATGGCGGAATACCACTTTATAAAGATCACTCTCACTGCAAACACTAAATCTCGGCCAAAATGAACATTTTAAAAACTGTTATTGCTTCCCGCCGATATAGTGAAAATAGGGTCACCATTTCAAGTCCCATAAGTACACGCAGCACGGCGAGAACAAAGTATACCAGTTGGGAGTCTTGCGCATAGCGACGATGGTGCACTTAATGCACGTAGCAGAGTCGCTTTTACCTATCGTTCTCGCACTTCTCGGCCTCAAACGTGGTAAACAGCCCCGCGTAGACGGGCCCCTTAACATCGAGGTAAGGGTGAAATGAGGCTAAGCTGGAGCAGCGGCGGAACGCAAGGGCGGGTTAACGGCAGTACTCCGAAAAACCCGCCGGCCAACGGCAAAGTCCGCTACGTTTCCACGCATGAGAAAATCCGAACGACTCCGTCACGAATCGAGCCTGGTTCGCCCAAGTGGGAGGCGAGAAGTCTAGCTGCTACATCACCGCAACCCCTCGCAGGTATGGAATGTGTTTAGAGAGTACGATATTTCAGCATTCCTGTTTGTAGTCACGTTATATAAATACGTAAATACTATACTTTAACTGCAACGTTGTCATTGTTTCACAAAGCGTAGTTTTCCAAGTGTAAAGTGAATCGAACATACAAAAAATTTAATACTTGTTAAGTATTTTGTTTGCACATTTTCCAAGTATTTCTTTAGACATTTAATATAATTTGACAGCTCGGAAATTTACTGGCTTTCAGAACACTTCAAGGAGAGCATGCGGAGCATCTCTCGAGAGCATTCCGTGTAACACATGGAAAGTGCAGGCGGGCGGCAAAACACCCACGACTTGCAGAACGCGAACAACCACAACTGCGTAACACGCTTGCCTGAGAGGAATTGTGAGGGGAGAATAAGTGAGCACTCCACGCGAGCGTCGTGTATGAATATGCAGGGAGGTTATTTTCATCTCGGGGACGGGCTTTGGCCGGTAATAAATAAGAACCAGTTTTTTATTCCTATGAGGAGGACGTAAAANAAAAAAAAAAAAAAGGGGGGGGGGGGTAGGCCATCGCCATTTTACATGCTGCTCGTTAAAGCCAGTCTGGAAATAATTATCGCGCAGGCAGAGGCCGGCCCACTGCTAATGGCAGCTGGAGGGTGACGCGCGCCCCGGGGCCACGCCGCCCATTGGCTGCACCCGCGACACGTGGCAACGCCGCCGAGAGAGGGGTGACTCGGTGCGGCAACACCGCTCTCGCCGCGCCGCCCGAGAACCGTACTATTATTCGTCGAATTACACGTTCCACTCGCGAGTCTCCCCTCCTCGCTCTTAATGCTCCAGAGCCGAATGACAAAGCGAAGGGGGAATTCCACACACAAAAAGTCAAAGGGGGAATGAGGGGAGAATGAAAAAAAAGAAGAGAGAAAACGAGCAGACGAAAAACCCACACCAGGAGCGAGCCATAGCTGGGGGGAAAACTCATTTCACTTCCCAGGGACTGGTTTGCAATACGAAAGAAAAAATGGGTTGGGGGAGGGGGGATGGCCAATAAAAATGACTCCCCGGCTTGGAGGTAAGAAACATGGACTCTTGTCCTTTTTACCCGCGTCCATTTTCCCCATCATGGTGGTCTCCCAACGCCATGTCGCGCGCACCTGCGCCGTGCTAGCGAGGACCGCAGAGAATACGAGTTTGACTGCGGCCCACATCTCGTTTTATGGCTCCTGGACAAACACCTGGGGCTCGGATGACACAATGCATAAACAAGAAACCTGAGCTGGTTGTAACACGAAAACCGAGTTGTGTCGTTCGACGCAAACCGATGCCAACAACATTCAACTCCACACAACAAAGTACTTGGCTTTTGAAACAACTTTGTCCGATATTTAACGTGTCCCGAATCAAGAACAGTAAAATGAAGTCTGACACTTCTATACAGCGACACTAGCAATAAGTTCAGAGTGTCTTTTTATATCCATGCATCTCCAAAAAAAAGAGGCCGTGATATTAAAATTATTCCAGCGCAATATTAGGAGACGAGAGAATATTGGCACGGGCTTGACAATGTTGGCCTAGACAGTTGATGAAAAGTAGCTGAAAGAACACATGGTGCCATTCCCTCAAGAATTAAAATAATATTGGCGAACACAGTGATTTATCGCGGGGAAAGTTGACTGTTACTGCTTATCGTCTGTTTCATTTTGTTTTTGGCTGTTGTTTGTGCGTGAATGTTTCTCCTCATTTCGACAGGCCAGCCAAAATTATTGCACTCTAGAGTGAACGTTTGTAAATTAGTTTGCAACAGTTGAACCGCGTCAAAAATTCATCACCCAGTCATAAAAGGAGAAAGAAATATGCTAGTGTTTTGAAAAATATGTTGATAATATTTTTTTCACGATTTTTTTTGTGTCATTGTATACTGGGATTAAGGGCGCCGCCTGCTTGGAGTAGTGTTCTCGTTGTGCTGCGTGTACCTATGGGACTTCGGTGATCCTATAATGTTATTGTTGGGAAGTCTGTATCAAAGTTCAATGCAGGTCCCTATAATAGTTTCCCATATTTCCAACCAGGACATTATGAGATACAGTAGTGTGAAAAAGCCGTTTTTAACCATGTTGGAAGTCTCGGGAATAGCATTTATAATGATGTATTGAGAGTGATGTATTGAGAGTACTATACGTACCTCGCCTGGAGTGTTTTCTTTTCGTAAATTGGTATCAAGGGGACACGTTCAATGGTTGGTAATAAAAAAAACACGGATTTCGAACGCACTGCAACGCAATTCAAGCGACAGGTAGGCGGCGCCCTTAAACCTAGCGTCGTACACGTTCTTAATAATCACGCGTGTTATGTTAAGCAGCAGCATGCCATACTGACTGCAGGAGTAGTTTTACTCATGTGATTTTTCTATCCCTAAGTGGCATGCGCCCAGTAAAGTTGCTAACGACGGGAGGAAAGTAGTTCAACGTCTTATCGTTGAAATAAACGTGTTAAGTAAACATTTGTAAATACTGAAATTACTTCCTTTTGCTTTCTGTTTTTTTTTCGCATATAAGTGCAAGAATAAACAAATTTGTGATAATATTTTTTTCTCATAATTTCGCAGTTTCACTTGACTGACGCATGAGTGAAGTGATCAGGCCTATGGCAATGTTAATTTCACAAATGCTGGAATACACAATTAGCATTCAAGTAGATCTTAAGCAGGACTGTCAAAAGTGCTCAGTTTACCGTGAACAGCGTATCAGCGTATACTTGAAATACTCTTGCTGAGAGCAGACAGGCGGACGCGCTGATTGGCCCGCTGTCGCGCGCCATGCTGCTGGATCGTGTGGGCAGTCGTTCGGCTGCGGTCGGGCGGTTCCGTCGCCACGTGTTTATTATTACTCCGCAGCTCTAGGAGGTCTAGAAGGGTAGAGGGGGAGGGTAGGGCGGTGCGATCGCCTGGCACANATAGTTTCCCATATTTCCAACCAGGACATTATGAGATACAGTAGTGTGAAAAAGCCGTTTTTAACCATGTTGGAAGGCTCGGGAATAGCATTTATAATGATGTTTTGAGAGTACTATACGTACCTCGCCTGGAGTGTTTTCTTTTCGTAAATTGGTATCAAGGGGACACGTTCAATGGTTGGTAATAAAA
Organism: Clitarchus hookeri; assembly: GCA_002778355.1. Classification (NCBI taxonomy): domain Eukaryota; kingdom Metazoa; phylum Arthropoda; class Insecta; order Phasmatodea; family Phasmatidae; genus Clitarchus; species Clitarchus hookeri. The sequence goes on along the minus strand of NQII01000076.1, from coordinate 103,074 downwards.
AAAACACTGTTTTCGAACGCACTGCAACGCAATTCAAGCGACAGGTAGGCGGCGCCCTTAAACCTAGCGTCGAACACGTTGTTAATAATCACGCGTGTTATGTTAAGCAGCAGCATGCCGTACTGACTGCAGGAGTAGTTTTACTCATGTGATTTTTCTATCCCTTAGTGGCATGCGCCCAGTAAAGTTGCTAACGACGGGAGGAAAGTAGTTCAACGTCTTATCGTTGAAATAAACGTGTTAAGTAAACATTTGTAAATACTGAAATTACTTCCTTTTGCTTTCTGTTTTTTTTTCGCATATAAGTGCAAGAATAAACAAATTTGTGATAATATTTTTTTCTCATAATTTCGCAGTTTCACTTGACTGACGCATGAGTGAAGTGATCAGGCCTATGGCAATGTTAATTTCACAAATGCTGGAATACACAATTAGCATTCAAGTAGATCTTAAGCAGGACTGTCAAAAGTGCTCAGTTTACCGTGAACAGCGTATCAGCGTATACTTGAAATACTCTTGCTGAGAGCAGACAGGCGGACGCGCTGATTGGCCCGCTGTCGCGCGCCATGCTGCTGGATCGTGCGGGCAGTCGTTCGGCTGCGGTCGGGCGGTTCCGTCGCCACGTGTTTATTATTACTCCGCAGCTCTAGGAGGTCTAGAAGGGTAGAGGGGGAGGGTAGGGCGGTGCGATCGCCTGGCACAGTCTCCGAGGCGTCCGCAAGCGCCGCCGTCGGTAGCTGGGTTGAACTCGTGTGTAGCCGCCATGCTGTTTGTCTCTGCAGCGTCTGTTTTGCTCGGAGACCTAAGATGAGGTGGACCGATTTTCGTCTTCTGCACATGTCCCCAACAGACTCGTTCATTGCCAATCCAACAGTCAGAGTCACGTGGTCATTAATGGTGAAACTGTTTTTTTTTTTTCATTTAAATTTTTAACATACTCATTTTTTTTATAAATGAAATGCTCTTTGACTAAATTGAATATGTTCTAGTTGCAAAGTAGTGTGGTTAGAAAACCGGTGCGTTCAATCTGATTTCTGTTTAAACCACTTAGAGAAATTTGAAGAGTGAAGGGAAAATTGACCAGTGCCTTTAAAAAGTCAGAAAAATTATGCCCCCCCTCCCCTCTTCTTCTTGTAACCCTCAATCGATATATCTATAACGGTATACTGTACCAGCACTCCTGAAAATTTTGACATGAACAAGTCTTTAGGCTCGGCTTCACCCCTTTTGCAAAAATTCTTCGTTTGAGCGTCATCATTTCGGATTCGTTGTAAATAGACTACTGACAACGTAAGATTACAGAAAATTTACATTTTACGAGTTGTTTAATATTTTTGTGCGTAATTTTAATTGTGTTATCTGCTTCTAGAAAAATCGAGATCATATTTATATTTTATTAATTATTAATAAGTTCTCGATTTTCTACATCAAGCAGATACAATTAAAATTACGCAAAAAAATATCAAACAACTCGTAAAGTGTACATTTTCTATAATCGTGCATTGTCAGCAATTACTATGAATCCGAAATTATGACGAGGAAACGAAGAATTTTTACAAAGGGGTGAAGCCGAATTAAAACCAGACCCACAAGTGGCTGTTCACGGTTAATTAAGCACTTCTGAAATAATTTGAAAAAAACCACTGCCCCTACCTGCACATATTTTAACGGGCACACTGATTAGCCTGCGCACAGTAAAGTTGGCAACGACGGAGGGAAAGTAGTTCCATGTCTTAACGTTGAGTTAAAAGTGTTTTCGGTGAACATTTGTGACTACTGAAATGATTTCTTTCGCTTTTTGTTGTTTTAACACATAAGTGTAACAATTAGTTTGTAAAGATATTTACTTTCGTAATAATTTTAATTTCACAGTTTCACTCGAAAGACGCATGGATTAAAGTAATCAGGCGGTATATCTTGCAACTCCGATGTGCTAGCAGGCTGATTTTGGTGCCAAACGAAAGATCTCGTCTAAATCTGTGGATTTAAGCCATACAAATTAAGTATCATTTCGTTACTTTCATTTCATTTCCGTATCCCACTGCCGTGTGCCGACACAGTTACACCCAGATTTTTTATTTATGGCTGTAAGGTGCATTTAGGGCGTCGTCATCTTGTATTCTGCTGGTACAGCTGACCCTCTAGCCCGGTCAAAATAGACATTCAAGGTTACAAAAATTCGCATAGAGCTAAAAATTGGTACGAATGTTGGGAACACCATTATAAATTAAATGTGAAAAGTCCCCATCGATCCCACATCTGCAAAAAAATTTATTCAAGGTCAAAGTTCGCAAATATGGGTTTTTTTTTTCCCCCCATTTTTCAGCCAAACGGTAAGTTTATAGTGTGTTTATCCAGTCTGTTTTTAACATCTAGCACGTTAATAGATAACAAATTGTTCTTACACCTTTTTTTCTAAGAGTCACCATTTCTGAGATATAACAATTCAAATAGTTGAAAAAGTTGTGTTCTTCATAATATGCACACGTTTCCACGCCACCTGTGAGGTAGTGTACTTGGCGCGTTTTTTTTAACGTGGTTTCCCGGTAGGCCTATTCCACAATCTATTGTGGTCCTGTTTAATTCAATAATCGTATCTTAATAGTTATGTTATCTACAGCTGCATTTTTGCAAATAGAGTTTTAATTCGTTTAATGTAAACTGACAATAATCGCTATTTTCAATGTATGTAAATATTTCTTCCACTGTCAGATTCGTAGCTTCATCTTGAGGACGACCGACTTTACCCACAGTGGTCGGTCTCAAGAAGGAATTATGATACTTAGCCTCAGCAGCAACTAAATCATAATCAAACCCAATTCAAGCAGTAACAGCTTTTACCACATCATCAGAACGAATCTGAGCTACTTTCAGAATAGATTCTTTGAATGAAAGTGTAGTTACTTTGAAAACTATACGCCGAGCATCCAGTGCTATTTTCTTCTCATACTCTTCGTTCAATCCATTGCCGCAAAATAAGCAACATTGTTTAAAACAAAAAGCTGATTCACTTACGCGTGCTCTAGTGCGAGGAGGACTTATTGTAGATGTACTGGCTTGTTCTTCTTCGTGTTGTCTTTTAACTGCAGCAATAGTACTCTTTCGAGTGTACTTTTTACGACATTGCACATGAATTGTCACAGATTTCTGGTCTTTCAGGTATTCCGATAATTCATCACCTCTTTCAGTACTTGCATCAATTAATGTCTTCATGCCACGATCAACAGTAACAATTTCACTTTCAGTCAAAGGTTTACTACAATAAAGCACATTTGCGACATTAGGCCTTTGAAAAAAGAGCAGGTATACGACCGTTGCCACGCGGACAGTGGAATAGGAGACAGATGTTGTTCAAGGTTATACTAGCGTATACAATGAGGGACTGGTTTCTTTCGAGTTCATATTCTCAGAATTGTACTATTTTGTACGTATAAGTTATACAGACCAATATAAAAGTATTTTTTACTTGTATTACGGCTCCAGTGATGTATATACGCGGCGTACTTGTGCATATTATGAAAAACACAACTTTTTCAACTTTTTGAATCGTTATATCTCAGAAATGGTGACTCTTAGGAAAAAAGATGTAAGAGAATTTTTTTATAGATAATTGCATGATCTACAATTGTGATCTGACCTATTTGTGCGATAAAACTTACCGTTTGGCTGAAAAATGCAAAACACCCATATTTGCAAACTTTGACCTTGAATAAATTTTTTTGCAGATGTGGGATCGATGGGGACTTTTCACATTTAATTTATAATGGTGTTCCCAACATTCGTACCAATTTTTAGCTCTATGCGAATTTTTGCAAGCTTACCCCTATTTTTTGAGCTAACTTGACCGGATTACTCACTGATACTGTACTCTTGCACATTTTGTGCCGTGTGTTTGCTGTTTTGTTTTTATCGAAATAAGATGTAGGCCATTGCATCTTAACTAACAGCTCGACATTTTCATGTAGAACTCTTGCTAACGTATTAATGGATACGATTTATAGTTAGAATTTGTGTAGAACATCTAGGAAACCAGCATGATTAGGAACATTTATACATATCAAGATAGTTTACAAAGGCAGTACTGGGTGATATAGTGGTATCATCTAAATATTGTCCGATGAGGGTGAAGAGAGGTGAGTGTGGAGCAGCGCCGGAGTGAACCAACCGGGGATTGAACCCGGTTCGCCTTGGTGGGAAGCGATTAGTCGAACCGCTCAGCCACCGTGGCGCCGATATAAATAAAGGCCGCCTACTTAAAAGCCGACCTGTGGGAAAACCAATCAATCCTACGACTTTTCCTCAAACATTTCCGGAAATATTTTGACAAACATACTCGGAATCCTTTTCCTTGTTACTTAAATTTCCGAAATACCTTCTAGCGACAACATTCAATGCGTCCTCCTACCTGGCACATAAACTGCGTTGCATGCGTGTGAAAATGCTGTCACGATAAGTTTTCCATATTAAAAAATATTGAACACGTCAGCCAACGCAGGGGTATAACATCTAGTCGTTCAACCCTGAAAATGATCGTTTCTACACCAGTTGATTACATTCACATAACTTAATGTTTATCACCAATATCTCTTAATGACTTCTTTCCAAATGCTAATAAAAATTATAACTAAAAAAACTGTAGCGCCCTTACTAGCTTTTAATCTAATGTTCCTCAAGGCTGTTCACGGTAAAGTGAGAACTTTTGAGGCCCTAGTTACTTTATTCTTTCAGCAATTTTTTATCATTTAACAACCTTTATAATTTAATATTGCCATGTATGTAATAAAGACAGTGTGCATATTATACCGCACTCGGAAGTTAATGCCTAAGGCTACAATAAAATATATTTACTGACTATTACTCCAAGAAGGAGGGCTTTCAAAAGTACTCACTTTACAATGAATAGCCTATGCTATAAACCAATTCACAGCCACTAAACTAGAGCATCACTTGGGTCGCATAATTTTTTTAAAACATTTTATAACACGCCCGCGCACATATTATTGTAAATAATGCCACGCAAAGTTCCACTAAAATACACGTTTAAGTAGTTACCTTTACAGATATAATGTGTGTTACGATTTTTACGTACTTTTTATTTACGGTTATCCCCTATTATTTTTCACAGTGACATCACAGAGCACGTATGTATACAGAGGCGAAACGGCCGCTAGTACCGCGAATTTCAATCGCACACGCCAGCAAAGTCTAAACGCCAATCAGCGCCTGGTAATTTACTCGCCAGCCGGTAGCCCAGCCTATAGGGAATCGTTCGCAGCACACAGTAGCAAATCAGTCACAATGTCCGTTTTCAGATTACTATTCAAAATCAGCTTCAGTTTACCGCTACCGCTTAAGAGCATATCGGAACATCATTAACTCTCAATACGTTTACCAAAGTCTTTCAACATTTTCTTTCTTTGTAAGTGAAAATTTCCGAAATGCCATTTTGCTATCGACAGTTAATAACGATTTTATAACAAGCACTAAGTGACGTGGTGTCTTCTGCACTGGAACTACTTATTTATTGTTCGGAATCGAACCATGGATAAGTTCTACAAGAAAAACTTCAGACAGCATCACGAGTCAGAGGACACGCCAGGCTGTGTATGTANAGCATATCACCCACAACAGTTCTCCCTCAGGCAGCCTGGAACAAACTAAATTTCCCGTTAAATTAAAGTCACTCTTCTGGTATCGCGCGATAGTGGGGAGGAGACGAGAGTACGTCTCCCTTTATCAGCCATCAGGCGATGTGGGATGGAAAAAGAAGACAAAAGGGGGTTTAGTTGGAGGGGGGGTCGAATGTCTCTTCCCCGCAGCGGATTCATTCGTTCTTCCTGCTCTGCCCCCTGCTTCCTCCCCTCCCCCCTTCAGCATCCCACAATCCATCAGTTACACGAGACTTCTGATGCCGATTCACGAACATTCGCCACATGCTTACAAGTTTGCACTGTAAAATAATTCTACCAAACTTCCCAAACTACAATGTAAGTTTTTAATTTATAGGCTGTTTACGGTTCATTGAGTACTTTTAAAATCAACCTTTGAAAAATGTATCTGCCTCTACCTGCATATATTTGATTTGCTCCCAGTGAAGTTGGTACCGACGGAAGGAAAGTAATTTCCATGTTTCAACGCTGAATTAAGAATTTTAAAGATTTTGTAAACATTTGTGAATACTGAAATTTTTTCTTTTGCTTCATTTGTTTCTGGTACATATAGCATAGGTATAAGAAAGTAAATTTATAAAATATAAATTTTTTTAATAATTGCCTAGTTTTACTTGACAATACACGAATAAAGTTTACCAGGCCCATTGCAGTATTAATTTTACAGACTGCAAATATAGGAATGATTAGNAGTTACACGAGACTTCTGATGCCGATTCACGAACATTCGCCACATGCTTACAAGTTTGCACTGTAAAATAATTCTACCAAACTTCCCAAACTACAATGTAAGTTTTTAATTTATAGGCTGTTTACGGTTCATTGAGTACTTTTAAAATCAACCTTTGAAAAATGTATCTGCCTCTACCTGCATATCTTTGATTTGCTCCCAGTGAAGTTGGTACCGACGGAAGGAAAGTAATTTCCATGTTTCAACGCTGAATTAAGAATTTTAAAGATTTTGTAAACATTTGTGAATACTGAAATTTTTTCTTTTGCTTCATTTGTTTCTGGTACATATAGCATAGGTATAAGAAAGTAAATTTATAAAATATAAATTTTTTTAATAATTGCCTAGTTTTACTTGACAATACACGAATAAAGTTTACCAGGCCCATTGCAGTATTAATTTTACAGACTGCAAATATAGGAATGATTAGTGGCGTTTCTACACAAAGTCGGAAACTTCCCTCTGCATTTGGCTCTTTTCCTGTGCAAGTGTAGGATTGCTACTATGGATGTATTGGGACAAAATACTTGACCATTCGGGCTTACATACTAGACGCATACACTGATGTGGTAAATTTGCAGACAATTTCTTATATTGTGCATCTGCAAGCACTACGAGGAAATAACGGGTGTGCATCCCTTTTATAAATACCAAACGCACCGTTGTGACTGTAAGCATCACGTACGCACAGATTTTGAATGAATTCCCATTCGTTCTGAGACATGATATAAGACTAAGCGTTATTTTTGTCGCAGCCTATATAGATGTTTCTTCTTTTTTTTATTAGAATTGTAACCGGAAAAAAATCTGTGTTTCTCGGAAATCACTGACTTGATTGGGGCTCCCGGCTAAGAGACAGGATTTTGGAATTAAGGGCGCCTTCTGGCTGGAAGTATTTAGCGTTTCGGAGACCTAGACGTGTGGAAGCCTTTGGGGCGAGCTAGGTACGCGCATTGAATGTCTGGTCGCCTTTACGCGCAAGGCACTTAACTGTCATGCAGTCTTTTTTTTTCGTCCACTCGCCTCATAAAACTTTCAGTGGTGACCCTATATAGTGTAATAATAAAGACAAAGGTGGGCTGCATGTCCCTCATGCGTATGAAATAATATTTACGTGTGAAACTTCCGCTACAGGCCATGTCATGAGAAGTGATTCTGTAACAAGTGATCATCAGAATAACATATAATTTTTAACTAAATATAATTTATTAGAATGTGCACGGAGCAAAATTTTTCCTTATATAATATGCCGGCAAGAAACTATAGGCGTCATAATTCCGCTTTCCTGAAAATATCTCCCAAAAATCAGCTTAAACAGCTTCTTAAAAATTGTTTTCGTGTGTCTCAGTTACCTATCATAGTTTCCATAAGAATTAAATTATAAAGAAGGTTCGTACAGTGTAAAATAAGTTGACATTGATATACAAATTTGTAGTATTTTAGGTAGAATAAAAACATTGATTTTAATGAACTGACTGAAACTAAATTATGGGCATTCTGAACAATTATAGGGTAGTTGCAATCTAGTGCTAAAAGACGAAAATCATAGCTTCTCCAATTAAAAAAAAAGTGCTCTAGCTGTTATCAGTGTTTCAATTTACGTGTTATTATTTATTGGGACTTTGCTGCGAGTCAAAAATGATTTGGTTATAGCTACCAATCACGTACAACGAACACAGAAATCCTAGGCTAAAGTTAAAACCAGTTATCAACATAAATTATATGAAAAATAAAATTGGTGCAGATTTTGCTGGTAAAATTAAGTCTTAGCTGATTTTTGGGAGGCATTTTCAGGAAAACTATAGGTATTATACGACGCTTATTATTTCTTACCTATATTATATACGGGCCAATTTTGCTTCGTGCACATTCTAATCAATTATGTGTAGTGTTGACTAAAAATATGTTATTGTGATGATTAGTTGTAACAGAATGTTGAAGAAATACGTTTTATATGTGGTAAAATTTAACTGTCTTATTAGTTATGTGCAAGTACGTAAGTTTCATGGAAGTTTCTGCGTATAAAAATGATGCTGTCCATGACAATATTTCACTATTTTCTGCTTCCTGACACCATTCTTTTTTGAGTTGTATAGATTTATCGAAGTAAAATACTATTTAACTGAGTGTTTTGTAATAGAAAACTGAGCAATAGCGCCTCCAGTTTATTTTCCAGGTAAAAATATCTTCCGCCGCTACACACGCAGAAGGTAAAGCCGACCGGTTGATCACGATTCCAGAGGTTACGAAATCCGCCACTAGATGACAGCCACTTTGCTTTGCACCTCTCACAAGGCTGAACCGCACTCCTTGTGTCGAAGGAAGGACAAGTTAATTGCGTGAGGCACATACACTATCTCATTGCGAAATAATCAACTTTGTCACAGTGCCGACACTGCACATCGCAGATAATCTGCCGTGATTAACCGCTTGCGATACATGTCGAGATATGTCACCCTTTTCCTCTTAAAGGAATAATCGATGTATCGTTTGCAGTATACGACATTGTGTGAAGCGACAGGAGGCTGTTTTGAGTTCACGATGAAGCACCAGATGGTCTGGTATTTCAGTAGCCACAACAGGGTTAGGGTAAGGTGGCGCCAAGCGCAGACACTCTGGAATATTTTACCAGAGTGACTGGAACAACCGTTATAGTACTTGAGGTGCCCAAAAAATTATATATACACAATGCATGTGACGCACCCAAGAACAATGCGTGTTTGATGTACACGCTGCCAAGCTGACATTCACTTCGCTAGTCCACTGCACCTGGATGTATGTATGTATGCATGTATGTATGTATGTGTTGTGCGGTATAAGCTATTCACGGTAAAGTGAGCACTTTTGAAAGCGCTCTCGTTTGGAATAAGAATCAATAACTATATTTTATTTTAGCCTTAGACGTTAACTTCCGAGTGCGGTGGAATACACACACTGTGTTTATTACTCCTCACGTGGCAATATACATTTAAAAAGGTGGTTAAAGGACAAAATATGGCTGAAAGGAAGAAGTAACTAGGGCCTCAAAAGTGCCCACTTTACCGTGAACAGCATATAAGCCTTTCGGACTCGCATTCGATGGGTTTCGAATTGCACAATGGAGAATGGCTGTCTTTGCGTCATGTTCCCGTATGAGACTGCTACGAAGTTCCCACTATGAATTTCCCCATCTACTTTTTGAAGAACTGTCTTTATACCGATGTGTTATCTGTGACCGTGATCTCTAACTGACGAGGTTCAGCCGGCAATAACTTAGTACCACACTACTATATTACTGAAGCTTAGTACATATTCCCCACTTTTTTTCTCTATACAGCTCCAACAGTAACTCAGCATGTGAGCTGCAGTGGCATTCTCACGATCGCAGACTGGTAAAACAACAACGTATACACATTACGTTCACTTATAAGTTCCAGTGATAACAAGAGAACATATATTTGTAATGTGGTTTATTGTGACGAAAGCACAGGAATTCTTTCACATATACATAGTATTTCGTAACTGCATGGACAAACTCCACCTGCGTATTCGTCACGAGAAAATAAGGCTAAAACATAATAGGACCCATGGTCTAAAGTGCTTCCTAGGGGCCTTTGAAGGCAGAGCAGAAAGACGAAGTTCACACGTTTTACAAAAAAGTATCTACGACGGAACAATGAAATCCTGCATAAGTGCAAATAAACAAATATCCGCAACCAGTACCCGTTACATGAAACCTAACACTTCGGCGTGGTCTCACCTAAAAATATACGTAATTCAAAATAAGACATAGCCTCACTGTGTTGTATACATTATTATAAATTGTCGCGGAAAGGGTGAAAAACTCTTTTTAAAAACAATAATTTAAAAAATAAGAGGACAAAAAAACTATGCGTGCCTAAATGTAAACTGAATTATAATGTTAATCTGACGTGGCTATTTTCATCCCCAGCCTCTTCCCTCCCGTCCCCATAAACACGGTCTGCAGAATGCATAACACTTTAAAAATAAGCAACTTATAAATTTTAGTCGGTAATTTTATTTTATTGGTTGCAAATCGTTACGTTTCCGTGTATTTTATAATCGCAAAAACAGAGCTGGATTAGCGCTCGTTCCGTGTCATACGCATATTGCTAGGATATTCCGGATCTAGGAAGGAAGCGGCCATGGTCTGCAGAAAGCAACTGCAGCATTCGCCTGGAGTGATCCCTTGAAACCATGGGTAACCAAATACTAAGGTGTCTGGGCCAGGAATCGAACCCGAGTTCTCCCGAACGCGAGGCCAGTGTGTTACCACTGTACCACCTTGCTCGGTGAAGGTTGTAAGAAACTATCACGATATTCGCATTCACACGGTCGCCGCTGCAGAACACTAGAGGATACAGATAAGAAGCGAAACGTTACGGCAGTTCTCTATTGCCCCAGGTACGACATGCTTGATTGTCTCCTAAATATGCGATCTAACACAAGCGTTTTACACAATGTTAACATTAAAATACCTTATATTTTATTAAACTGAACATTTACCTGTAAATTATAACATTTTACATTTATAATTAATGTAAATAAAAACAGGGTGCAAATAGTAAGGAATAGTTCTAATGCAAGTAATTATCAAATTGAGTGCGCACGAATGCGTTGCACTGTCCCTTTGGTGTAATTTTCTAGATTCATTAAGCTTTATTTGCATGAGGCAGAGGAATATATTCGAAGCAGAACTTGAGGACTTCAGAAAAGTTGGATATAACTGTGAATTGACTATAATAACCCTTTCAGTCAGTGTTTATACTATAGGACGTTGCACATAAACTGAATTTAATGGTGTACTGCGCGCAACAAGGGAATTTCCTCAAGTGGTGGGATGCTCATTCGTCTCTGAGACTATGGCCGTGTCTGAATTCACGTGCCAAGGGCCCGTAACTGGCTTTGTACCCTACAACAGTGCATCTAGGGCGCAACGTCAAATAGTAGCTGTTCGAGTTCACGACTAGGGCACGAATGCACCCTAGAATATCCCCTTCAGCCAAGGGCACGTGTCTCATGCCCTACTGTTCGTTGCTGTTTGTTCACTGTTTATCTTTGGTTGACGAACGGTCTTCGAAAAAACTTAAAACTAGCAAGTATTTGTATATTATAAAAGATTTGATGATTTCTGGCCGTTTAACGCGTTGTATCTCATATTTTTATTCGTGGGAGGGTCGGCGGATGAAACTGTTTTGCTTGCAAATGAAAACGTAAACAAACATGCGGAATTCCCGCCTTGGCTTCCGGTGTAAACAACAGAAACTCGCACATCGATCGGTTAATAATCGAGATACAAACGAACAAGGGTGTCCGAATTTGGAGATGCACACTTCTTCACGAAGGGGACAAGGGCTTATATCACGCAAAGGGCGCAAGGGAAAGTCGACAAGGGTGCAAGACGGTGAATTCAGACACAACCTGTATTCTACAGTCTCATAAGCAACTGTTGCCTATAACATCAAACACAAGCACATTTTTATTTGTCCCTTAATATGACAGAATTTAATTGACAATTGTACAGTTCAGAACAAAAAGAATTGCTCACTGCAACGCTTAAAATTATACATTTATTTGTAACTGAAAGGGTTAAAAATTTCTTAAAAAATTTTTTTAGTCATTATTCTACAATATATAAATGCGAAAGCCTGTGTGTGTATGTTTATTACCACTCAGCACAATAACGGCTGAACGGATTTTGATGAAATTTGGTATGTAGGTACTTTATGTCCTGGAGTAGTACACATGATACTTTTTATCCCGGAAAATGGCACGGTTCCTGTGGAATAAGAACAAAACGTAATTCTGCAACGGCTGGGAACGTGACCGAAATATTTTTTTCGATCAATCGATAACAACCGGGACCGAATATTTAACGTGCCCTCCGAAGTCCTGAAAATGGTGTACAGAACGAGGAGTACAATTCTTTACTTAAAATGAAGCGTGCAGAACTAACCGTTCCTGAAAATAGTCTACAGCACGAGGAGTACAATTCTTTACTTAAAATGAAACGTGCAGAACTAACCGTTCCTGAAAATAGCCTACAGCACTAGGAGTACAATTCTTAACTTGCAAAACGATTTATCTCATTCTACAAATTTTTTTGGTAACCACAATATTGTTCAATCGAATTTATTGGGTTACTAATGAAAATATTTTGGCTGTACAGAAAATCTGTTACCTTAAAGCATGTTCCACGTTTCAATTTCCAGGGCCATTCGCCAGTTTCTCTGACTTTGTCAAGTCATATTCCGTAACTTTCCCAGGCCAAGGTTTTTCAGACCTGTTGCAACCCTGCCTTAGCTCCTGCAGTACGAGGGCATGCGTCTACTATGCTTTGCAAATCTACCTGCCGAACTTCGCTCAAATGTGGCAAATACAACTGCATAGAACAACTCACCTCAGCTCATAATTTGCACAACAGGCATTAGAGTGAAGTTCAAATGAGAAAATAATCTTCGCGCAACTTTAAGGGAGGAATCGTAGGGGAGGCAGTGTAGGGGAAGACTCTCTCGAACGTCCGCCGCTGGAGGGAGAGAAACCACGTGACACTGCTGGCGCTACACGGTCCAAACTGACACTATAACATAACTCTCTAGTATCGCGCTGTTAAATATTGTCGACGCGACTTACGTTTTTTTCGCCAGGTAATATGCACGCGCGGAGCAGCTCTCGTCTCGGCTGACCTTACTCGGCCGTGGTCACTACTGAACTGAAAAACCCCACCCCTTCGTGCAGTGGCAATGAACTCTCCCGACTCGCCCAACGCATTTTGAACTTCTGCGCATTATTTTCTCATTTGGATTTCATTTTAAATTCCCTTTGAATTGGTAGGTATTGTTTTTCCCCACTCCCCGAATTCCCTCAAGGTCCGTGAATCTCTCACGAACTCGGTTATTTTCTTTTGAGGTTACCTAGATCTGGATCTGTGGTTATCGTTGCGCTTCTGTAAGCTTGGTTGTTCTGTGACACCCGTGGCTACCCCACATGCGAACGAGAATGAACAATGATCCACGTCCGTGTGGTTTTTTTTGTCGTCCTTCGTAGACGAAATAAAGACTTAAAAATGGTCGTGCTGGAAGCCTCCCTATCTCCCCGTATATTATTCGTGAGCTCGGAAAACTGGTTTTATTGGCGGTGTACTACCCTCCCCTTCCATGGGAGAAAACGGGCAGAGTATAGAAGAGGGAGACGTGGAAGAAGCAAAAGCCGTGTCTGCGGATTGTCTGGAGTTCCGGGCCGAGTAACAGGCCCCTTTCTCCTTCTCCTCCTACCCCTCCCTCCCTAGCATCCACAATATTCATGGGCGAGGATTCCCTCTTTTCTTTCTCCTCAGCCCTGCCGAAAACCTTCCCAGACACTCCACGAGCGGCTGCCGCTGTTCAGTTACGCGAGTGGTTCTCAAACTGTGGTCCGCGGAACACTAGTACCGCAGGGGCGGATCCAGGGAAGGGGGCAGGGTCCCCCACCCCCCAATCATCGCATTGATATGAAACTGTCCTGCCAATGTTTTAAAACTAAAATTGAATAGTATCAGAATTGTTTAAAAATACTAAATGTTATTTATTATAATTTAGTATTTTTTCTAAGATGATAGAGAAAGAGTACCCCTCCTCCTTTTTTTCCCCATTCTCATGCCATGCATCGGAATTCTAGACCTGCACCTGCACACAATGAGAAAATGATCCCCGTTGCTTAAATCAAGTCTAGATGCGCCCTTGACTGGTGGTCTATTATAGCTTAGTCCTAGGTGGTCCGCAAAATAAAATTTATGATTAATTTTATTAATTTAGTTAAATTTTTCTATAGTTAAATCCCTTAATATAGCTTTTTTTATTAAGATATTCTCAAGGTTTTTTTTTATGGTGGTAGTTTATTTTAATGAGTGTTAAATAATTATTTATACATTTTGCTATTTGAATGGAATAAATGCCTAAAAATTGGTCCTTGCTACTTTAAAAGTCTACGCCTTGCGGTGCTAATTAGGTTGACAGTCTACAGCTAGTGGTCTATGGTAAACAAAAGTTTGAGAACCACTGAGTTACGTAAACGTTTTCAGAAAAAGCTTCGATTATTGCTACATATGTTTGTTTGTATATTCACGGCTAGGGTCACCAGACACTCAGAATAAAGAAGGAGGGAAGTTCACTTTGTTTTCATTAGCGCCGCAGATTATGTATACTGGAGAACCATACATTGAATTTATTTTCGCATATAGCTTAATGTTAATAATCTCGAAAAATTATTTTAATTTATTTAGTTATTACTACTTCAAGCAAATAATATTAGAAAGTTTGATTAAAACATAAAATAATGTCCCAATTATTAGTTAAAATAAAATATGACAGCTAAGTACAACGAAAATAAACGTGTATGTTTTACATAAAGAAAATATTTCACTACACGCCCTGCAGTATGTAAAATGAATCTAAATGAGAAGTTAAAAACAAATTGTAAACATAAAGAACTTAAAAGAACATACAAACTTTTAATAGGACTAACCTAGTGAATGTTGAGAGCCAGTTTGGTTGCACAAAAACTTAATCATATCAAAACATCTGTAAAATACTATCTCTTACCAGACCAAAAAAAGCCGGATATTTCTGATCACCGCGAAAAATCTCGACAGACGCAGAAAAATGCTTAAAAGGAGGACATGCCTTTTTTTTTTTTTTTTTTTTACAGGAAGTTTGGTAACCATATTCACGGCCGAATCCACTGCCCTGATTGATTTGGGATCTGCAAGTGGTCTCACACAATACTTACATTAGACAACATAAAATACGAAACTTTATTGTCGTGTAGCTTTTATACAGTTAATATCGTATTCTGCGGAGGATGAAAAGTTTTGTGAATAACTGGTTTCGAAACATAAAGAGTAATAGTGGCAGTGCTTTTCAGTTTTCCTAAGTGTTTATTTTTTATTTTTTACATGCTATAATTAGGTAAAAGGAAGGGGGGGGGGATGTTGAAGTTGTGTGTCAAGCAACTGAAATTATTAAAAAATCACAGCGGTACGTTCATTTGGAATAGGATACAAAAGAAAGAAGGAATGCCACATTGGCAACAGTCCCGCTGCTATTATAGAGTACACGGTTCCTCGAATATTCAAACATCGACTTACAGCAACTTCATAGCGATTGGAATCATTCCGATAGACGTTATTCGGACTGTTTCAAAATAGTTTAAGAGATGAAGATTTTGTGTTTCATCGTAGTTTTCATTCAGCAGCTTTTAAACGCTTGTGCCCACGACATGTTACTTTCCCTCGCTTCGATAAGTTAAACCCCAGAGGTTGACGTCGAGGCCACATGTCACCACAATAAAATTACGTATCCACGCGTAGTTCCATTTGGTTTGGCACAGCCGTTGCTTGCCAGGAAGGGGAAGTAAGGCTAAAATCGCTCACGCGCCGTCTGCAGATCACGGCGTGGCGTCCCTTCTGGCGCTCAGCTTGTCACGAAACACGCGCAGCCTTCGGCTCGTTACGATAATGACGACCGTGGGAGGGGGAAAAAAACCCAAATTTGCCGCGTCCTCTCTGTAATAATACACCAGGACTCTAAAATTGCCACAGCTGACATTTCCTGTAAGAAAATTATCGAGTGCGTCAGGAACTCTTAGGCTCTGCTCAGCAACATTTGGTTTGAATCGCCGTTGACGTTGGAGCCACGGTTGGCTCGGTTGGTCTTCCACGTCTGAGGTCTCTGGTTCGATCCCAGGTCCCGATGGATGGGACATTTTTGGACGGGAGAAGAAAAATAGGCCTCGTGGTANGTATTGGCGTTGAAGTTTCCTCGGGGCTCCCCCGTCTTCATTCCGCCGCATCTCCATCCCCATATCTCCTCACCTTGACCATTCTTAGGGCTGGCTGGAGTGACAAATCTATCCCACGCGTAGGACGGTCGGTTTCGATCAGCACCTGCCATCTCTCAACCATATGTGACGTTGCCTCAGGCGGGAACCATATGTGGATTTTCATTTTCACCATTGGCGTTAGTAAGCTTCTGCGTCAGAGAAGCATATCCGCACGTACAGCGAACTGCACCATGTCACTTTTTTTGGGGGATTAATATTAATGGAAACCTTGGGAGATTAATATTAATGGAAACCTTCCCCCGCTATATTTGATTCTTGACTTTTCTAGCTTGTTTATGATTTAGAGAATGAAATTCCGAAAGTAGCCTTATATCCAATTAGTTATTGACCTTGCACAGTAATACAGGCATCACTGAACTACGAGCCCATGATTACGTCACAATATTACGTCTGTAAAAATTTGGGCAAAATCAATATTGCGACGTAAATACTAGTTCGTTGTGTGCCTGCACTGTTATATAAGGTCAATCAATAGCTAGTTGGGTATAAGGATACTTTAGGAATTTTCTTTTTTAGAAACACAAACAAGGTAGAAAAACCAATAATCCAATATAACGGGGGAAGNCCCCCCCCACACGATATATTTCTTCAGAGTTTCCGTACGATATGTTTTTAGAGCTCCACAATTGGCTATTTCCTATTCGCGATTTCACCGAACGAGGTGGCGCAGTGATTCAACTTCGGACCTGCATTCGGAAGGACCTAGGTTCGAATCCTGGTCGGGCCTTCCTGATTTCGGTTTTCCACGGTTTCCCGAGCTTACTCCAGGCGAATGCTGGGTTGTTCCTTACTACAGGCCATGGTCGATTCCATCCCCGTTCCGGCTCCCCTGAGCAACTTGCTTCGTCTCTAATGACCTCGCTGTTGAGACGTGAAGCCCCATCTACCAACTATCTATTCGCGATTTCTTCACACTTTTAAATCAAACCCTTGAAAAATCGCCATATGTATGATGTGTTTGGTTCTTTCCTGAATATGGCGTGTCGTCTAACACAATCGTTTTATACTTGTTAACATAAAAGTACCTTATTTTTGGTTAAAATTACACTCTTGCTTATATTTTATCTATAAGTGATATTATTTCATTTATAACTAATATGAATAAAAACGGCGAGAAAATGTGGGTTGGTAATGCCTAGCAAGAAATAGTTCTTATGAAAAATAATTTTAAACTGACTGTGCATGAATACAGTACGTTGTCCCTTTGGGAATCATCACGGATGACAGAATGAGCTTAGCTTCCTCAAACATGTGGAATACGTTTCTAGGAAGGCCATTGTGGTCTTCCAGAAACTAAAAAGAACTGGCAACACCAGCTGGGGCCTGAGTTATAAAACACTCAGAGTGATATATCGAGCTGTCTTCGAGGCAATCATCACGTATGGAGCTGTGATTCCACAGAGCCGAATTGACCTGGCATATGAGGAAGCTCATAAGTGCTCAGAGGGCGGCACTGCTGACTGTTGCAAAGGCATATAAAACTGTGCCAAATGAGTCGCTCCCTGTCTTGGTTGGTGTGCTACCAATAGACCTATTGGTCAAGTACAGAGGACTCACGGTGGAGAGAGCTCGAGTCGCAAGGCTGTCTAAGGAAACCAAAGCTGAAATAATGGATGAAATCATGGACCAGTCGCAAGATAGATGGGATACATCAGTAAAGGGCAGATATACACACGAACTTATTTGTGATGTAAGAATAAGATTAAACTGAAAATGGATACGCATAAACCACTATAGTATGCAATTGTACACTGGCCATGGGAATTTCAAGGCAAAGCTGCACAGCCTTCCACTGGTGCAATCTCCACTGTGCGATGTCTGCGGAGTGGATGATTCTGTTCAGCATATCATGTACTGTTTGAAAACTGAAGACATCAGGAACTGGCTCAATGAGAAAATGGAAGAAAAGGCCATTCACTTAGATATGGAAAACATTATGACAAATAATGTTCTTAACAAGATATGGAACGAGTTTGCCACTAAAATAGGAAGAAGGCTAGAAGACTACGATAAGTGGCAAAGACAGGAAATTTCTGATGACCCATAATGGGATACTCAGGTAAAGGCTTCACAAAAGAAAGTAGGAATACCCCAGATTGGCGAGGACGGGTTTTTAAATGAGAAAACCGGTAGCATACCGAGTAACGGCATTAAGTAAAGTGAATGGCCCGAAGAGAACAAGAGGAAAAAGTGCCGTGCACTGTCTTACTCATCAAAGTACAGATGCAGTGCAGTCAGTTAATCTTTGTTTGTATTAGGCGGAGTAATATCCTGGAAGTAAAACTTAAGCAGCGCTTCGGAAAAGTTGGAAGTAACTGTGAACTGATTCTACGTAGAGTGGTGACTCACGAGGTCCGTTACTAGTTCCACTGCACACGGTACTGGTTGCCCTGCGAGCAGCTACAACCTCGGCTCGTGACGCGGGCGGCACTGGCTGAGAATATGGGCGGAGAGGAGAGCCAGTATGGGAACCGTGTCCCTACTGCTAGTCAGAGATGCTGTCTCACAACTAAACATATTTGGTGTCTGGAAAAATATCCAGGTTTTAATGTACGTATATAGTTGAGAGGGTTGTTATAAAGGAGTCTTACTGGGATATGCTGTTAGTGGTAAAGTAAGCAGTTTTGGTGCAAAACTCTGAACAAATCTACTGTCCATTAGTTACGTATACGCTACAGTACACACTGGCATGCAGGTCCCTAGCGAATTTATAAAAGTAGTTCGTAACTCGACGTTGTATTGAGAGTGAAATATTTACATTTATGGCCATGTTTCATACACATTATGGTATGAATTTGCTTATTAGTGACACATTTACATTCTTAACAATTCCAAAGCTTCACTTGGATGACGCATGAATAAAATTATCAAGGTCATATCAATGCTTATTTTACGTGCGGCAGGACACAGGATGAGAAAGAAAAGTAGTTCCTAGGTAGGGCTTCAAAAAGTGTTCAATTCACCGTGAACAGGTTAAGTAGTCTAAAGCCCTAAAATGCGATTACTAAGTGATACGTGCTACAGTACTTGCTCTTGAGTAAGTAAAGACCTGATGTACGAGCCGCTAAGCTATAGCAGGCATGGATGATTCCTCCTATTGAACGCCAGTAGTTGGCGTATAGCATGAAGCACTGGCTTGTGGTGCGCAGATGAGCATACTGCACACACCCACACCATACTGCACACACATATACACATATATATATATATATATATATATATATATGAAGCACTTAATAATGTTGCTTCACTGCTACTCGAAGAGCAGTACCTTCACATTTTCGCCCTATCAAAAAAATGTCAATGTACCAGTGTGTTAATAGTATTTGTGTGATTTTTACTAGCTCACGTAACATAATTATTTCTTGAATCCATGACCGGAATTCAGGAGTTAAGAATAAGAAAGAGACAAAGAGAGACAGATTGATAGTTCTGAATTCACGCTCACAGTGCATACATAAGTTAACACTTCACCACTACGCTAACATAACGAAAAGAAAAAAAGAGTTAACATTTTGGAAAAGTAAATTGCGCGTATTAAATTTTCTATTGCGTGAATAGTGTTTTTTAAGTTTTGAATACACCTTCAGACAGTTTTAAAAGCTGCCATCGTCAATATTATTTGACTCAATCGTATATTAAAACAAATTGAATAAATTTGAACTCATGGATGTGTCCTCTAAAACTGCAATGTGATTGGCCAAGTATGAACTGCTGTTGCAAACCTTTGAAAAATCACCCACGTACAACGTGTTTGGTTGTTCGCTAAATATATCATAAATTACAAGCATTTTATACTTTTGTTAACATAAACGTACCTTATTTTTAGTTAAATTAAACTTTTTTAAATTCTATTTTTATGACTTGTAATATTTTGTTTATAATCAATATAAATGCAAACAGTGAGAGAATAGACGTGGTGGCAATGCCTAGTAAGAAATAGTTCTTATGTAAAATATTATTACACTGAGTGCGCACGAATGAGGTGCGTTGTCCCTATGGTGTAATTTTCTAGATCGGTTAAGCTTTGTTTGCATGAGACGGGGGAAAAGCCAGGAAGTAGAACTTTAGCAGGGTTTCATAAAAGTGTGAAGTAACCGTAAATAGACTATAATTGGAATATGCCATTTAAACCCACAGAAAACAAATAACCATGTAACTTCACTGTTACGAGATTGTTTAATTGTTATTGTTATTTGAATTTTCAAGAAGAATGACATAATTTGATAAACAAAAGGGGTCATGTTAACTCTCGGCCTTTGTAGGTAGCTGTAAACATGAGTTGTAGAGTAAATATAAGAATTTTCACGTGTTTTCTTGTTATTACTTTCAAAAACATTTTATTTTACTGCCGCTGCTTTTTGAATTGTAATCTGCTGTGTGCCACACAAAAAAAAAAAAAAGACGTAATATTTAGGGGAAAACAGGGAAATTCCAAATCAGAAACTGTTGGGAACTGTAAAGTTTTTGGCGCGACAAAGCGCTCTACTGTGCACCATTGGGCAAAGAAGGGTCAAGAACCCTCTTTCCGTCATGTTGAAACCTTGTCTGCTTTGTCGGTGGCTTGCTGACGTAACGTTCTCAGAGCAACTGTAATGCAAGTGTTCAGCAGTGTTCCGGTTACGTGAGGACGAGTGGACTTCGGTTTAACTGCTGAGCTTGTACTGTGCCTCCGGCAACAATCGGATACCCTCGGGTTCTGTCCGTTTGACTCGACACGTCTCCCGCTCCCTTCAAATAGGAATACGGGACAGAGTGCGCATATCAGCTGCGCAGTAATTATCTCACAGCAATGAACGCTTTCTTTCCATTAAATACGTATTTTATGTTTGTCTAAGTGTAACGCAAATACGATACAATAAAGTTACACATAATGTTTTTTTCCCTCGTAAAAGTACGACTTCGTTGAAAACCGAATGTAATCTTGCACGTCATTGCCTCAACACGTGATTTTGACAGTTCTGACGGCAATTCTCGAACCAGTGCTGGGAACGATAGCAAAATACGAAAATTGACCTATCTCTTCTGCAGTATACGAAAGATCTTGTAGCCGAATTTGTTTTACGTCGTCAGTAAGTCTTTAAAATCAGACCGACACATGGTACCAGAACGGAAATGCGATGTTAACGTATGGAGGATGATCCATTCCGACACTGTAACTTCGTGACTTAACAACATAATTGAAATAAACGTGGTCTCGCTCGATCGGGTATACGACTACGATGCGAGCATGACCTTGAGTTGGCGCCGTGCATGCGCAAGGTGCGGGTGGGGACCCGCGGCGACTAGCTGCAAGTTTGGGCGATTGCGAAAACTTCCTGTCAATGTGTACATCTCGCCACTCCGCTCCGCTAGCACGCTGATTTTTGGTGCCATACGAAATATACAGACTACATCTGATAAAAGCGAAGTATTGATTTCGTTACTTTCGTTTCATTCCCATATTCCGAAGATAATATCACCCGCTAACTCAAACGTTTTGCGTAGCGTTTAATATTTATTTGTAACATGGATTATCGACGTCACTAACCGACCAACTCAGAGCAATTTAATTAACCATCCTGCGATTCAGCACGAGATTTAAAAAAAAAACGACCACCAAAAGCCCCAACTGATGACGGGCGGGTTGTAGGTATGGGGCCAGTTTAGTCTGCCCGGGNAAAAAAAAACGACCACCAAAAGCCCCAACTGATGACGGGCGGGTTGTAGGTATGGGGCCAGTTTAGTCTGCCCGGGAAAGTTTGGGGCAGACCTGCCTACCTGCCACCGCTCCGAGGTCTTGGAGCAGACGTGATTGAGGGGCGTTTCTTCTCCCGGCCACGCTCCCGCATGATTGATCACTCCGACCTGCCGGAGTACGTGGGTAAGGTACGACGCGCCTGAAAACTAGCACCAACGGGACGGTGGTGTTCATTTTTAAGTCGTTATCTAGCACCTATAATTTTTGTCGGTTGCTATTTTTACGAGCGGGGGTCCCGGTAAACGCGTGTGGTTAGTACATCGGCAATGAGGGATCGATTCCCGGCAGGGTCACACCCGGATTTTCACACGCGGGAAACGTGTCGGACGGTGCCTCAAGTTTATTTCTTCGTCGTCTCTCGGCAGCGATGACGGGCACCTTCAGTACCCGGCAGGGACAGACGTGTGGGTGCGCGAGTTTCCTCATGCCTGTGAGTTGCCCGTCACGGACTGATTTGTAGCTGAACGACAACAGAACGGCCCGGCAGCATATGCGCCATCCTACAAACATCGTCTTCAATAACAACAGTACAGACGCGCCACTACTGCAATACCTGGTGTTTTGTGAGACATTTGGTAGAANAACATCGTCTTCAATAACAACAGTACAGACGCGCCACTACTGCAATACCTGGTGTTTTGTGAGACATTTGGTAGAAAGACCAGCGCTGCGCGCGCATATCTTCCCCCCTTTCGATGTTACCCCGTTTCAACCTTTTAAGAGTTGTACAAATACCTGCCGGCCACAGTACAGGTCCTACCTTGAAATCCCTTTACTCGGCGAGTGTTACCCACCCTCGGAGTGGGGCACACTTCTCCATAGCCAACTGTTTTCCCACACGACTGCTCTGACTAACCAAGAAAGGTTTTTAACTTGGCTGCCACTCCGTGCAGTTATTTGTTCGTTCCCTGCTGTGAGCGTCTTCTNCCTAACCAAGAAAGGTTTTTAACTTGGCTGCCACTCCGTGCAGTTATTTGTTCGTTCCCTGCTGTGAGCGTCTTCTCCAGTCAAGCGTTAATTTAGCTGTTGTTCCACCAGCACTGCCTTCTTCAGGCTGGTCGAGAACGACAGGCGTCCTTCGGAGATATCTGGCTTTGCTTCAACCTCGGCGCCGCTTTGGCTCTTAACAACGCGGTCTAGAGAGCCGATGAGTGTGAAACGAAGTAGATATATACCAGAGCAGGAATGCAAGGATGGGGGAAACGGAAGATCCCCGAGAAACCCGTCAACCAACAGCATCATCCGGCATGATTCCCACGTGCGAGTGACCCCGCCGGGAATGGAGTCAGGTTTGCCTTGGTGGGAGGCGATCGCAGCCCCTCCTGCCTCAAGTAGCAAACAGCGTGGCGTCATGTCGGTTTGATCCATGTAAACACAATCCGGCTAATCCGGAGCTTGATTTAATGCTTTGGCATTATCGGGCTAGTATGATATTAAAAAACCGCAGTCTCCCAAAGTAATGGGTAGGCTATAGGGTGCTAGTTGAAGATGTCTGGTCATAATTTCCGTTACTGCATTCAATTATGTCGAATTGGACTACGACGTGATCTTGAAGTATTTCATCTTCGGAACAACGCTTATGTGGCACCGTGCTTATCATGCAGGAAACAGTATCGACCTTCCAATTGGTTGCGCATTGATCACGCGAGCCTGATGCGTCACTAATTTTGGTTAGCTTTGGCGAACACATTGCATAACTTGGTCGTATCGTATTTGCGTTGCAACTTACCTCCGAATTCGTTCGCCTGCCATGATCAATCAGCTTTCTTCGTTCAAAAAAGTGCACTGAAGTCGTGACCTCGCTGTTGGAATCCAAGCCAAGGGGACGAATGCACCATCGAATAACTCTCTTGTACAGGGGCACAAGCGACGTCCACTTCGCGTGCCCTACAATGCATGTTTCTTTCTTCAGTTGTTTATAACCGTTTTTAAATACCGACTGATTTTTGTCGCCATCTGCGGGAGACTGTTGTTTGCGCACAAACCAAGGCAACGTAAGACAATATCTTACAATTGTTTTTTTTTTCCTTCCCCACATTGCGTTGGATTTTAGCCTATAAGAATTGCGAAACGAATGCGGGTGTTTTAAATTACACACATTTCGTCACGTAGTGTTCAAGGGGTCGTGGAAGGAAGGGGGGGGGGGATTGTCTAAGCTTATTCGAAGCCACGTGGTATTGACATTTCTGTAGGAAGAAAAGCAGTTCAGAGTTGGGTCACGGAGACTGGTTACTGCGTATATGACATGCACACTCTACCTCATATTTCCTCTACGCTGTTAGCCCTAAGGCTAACAGGAAATTTGAACAGCATCACGGTTATGAAGATCGTGACATTCTCAACACGACTTGGCAGGATATTCATTCTGCGCTGGTTTGTCACTGCCTTCCGCAATACACTGATCAACGACAACAGCTGTTTACGAGACTAGGGAATGTAAAAACTAATTATATCTCTCAAACGTGAGGGGAACTGGACGCTGTTTTCTACCGTGTACAACGTAGAACATCATAACCACTGCCGTAAAGGGCAAGGATTCTTTTCAAAGCATGTTCATAAAGTTTTATATCAACCCAGAACTAGGTATGCTCACAATGCTTTTCGCAATAGAAAATGTTTTATAAATACTACCTGGTTTACACGTGTTCAGTGTCTCGCCTGGCCAGTAACTCGACCATCCCGGTTTGCCACTGGAACCCAGTTGCTAAATGCCTTCAGTAACTGTCATTTATATGGGTTGAACTAGTAGCTGCTAGTAAGCCAGTAACTGACCCCCTCGAATGGGTCAGTTACGTACCTTTCTAGCAACTCTTAGGTTAGATCTTACGCGCGGGCAAGTAGGAAGGAGTTTTTTTATGGTTGACGTAATCTTGTGTACATTTCTGATGAGCGCCTGTTTATTTCTTCGGCGCCTCTTTTGGAGTAAAATTTGGAATGGCCATCTCCCGTGTGATCATACACTGCATTTCGAGTTACTCCGTTCCTATAATCCTGAATTAAACAATTCTTCGGAACTTCGTTATGTCGATACAGGCACATGAATTGTGTGTTCTTCACCCCAACCATCTCACATAACTAAAAAAAAACTTAAGTGGTTAGCGCACAGTATGTAACTGCCACTTGAAGCCGCGTGTGTTAACGCTGTTATAGGCTATTCGCGGTAAAAATGGCACTTTTGAAAGCCCTCTCATTTGGAATAATGGTCAATAAATATATTTTATTTTAGCCTTAGACGTTAACTTCCGAGTGCGGTGGAATATACACACTGTATTTATTACTGGCATGGCAATATTTATTTTAAAAAGTGGTTAAATAATAAAAAATCGCAGAAAGGAAAAAGTAATAAGGGTTTCGAAAGTGCTAGCTTAACCATGAACAGCCTATAACTGACAGGATAGTTACTGTCCGACAACTGCTGGCATGCACGTTTGCACGAGTCGAGTGGCTCACAGGTATCAAGAATTAGCATGGTGGGGGAAGGCCAGCGTGCCAGTAAAACAAACATTTTTGTTAGTAGCTAAACTTTCTAGTAACTGGAATGCTAATCACTCGCCCTGCCTGTTTACACGTGGAAAGTAGCTAGATTCCAGTTACTGGCCAGCTCAACTCGACCACTTTGTGCGAGCTGCTACCACGTGTAAACCAGGCTTGAAGACAACGATCGCGAAAGCATGTGAACTTTAGTGTACTCACAATGCTTTTCGCAGTTGCAAACACAGCTCAACTACCGCAACCGTTGCGCCGCGATAAAGTCTGCGAGTTTCTCCAGTCGAGGTGCTCCGTGATACGTTTCTTCACTGAATAAATTTGTTGAAGTGATTTGGCTGTAAGATGCTCATGCCCCTACTACAATGCAGCGGTGGACGGTTGCCCATGGCGCTCACTGCTTGGCGAGAACTGTACACGATAGACGCTNGCCCCTACTACAATGCAGCGGTGGACGGTTGCCCATGGCGCTCACTGCTTGGCGAGAACTGTACACGATAGACGCTGCAACGCCACGGAATATCCAAGTACAACACCGCCCGCAACTCCAACCGCGTGTACTGGCAATCTGGCGTACGGCCTTTATCCAATCAGTGGCTACGTACGGAAATTGCCAGACCCTAGCAGTACCGGCGTGGAAGAGTTTCTAAGAACGGTGTATCCAATCAGGCACAAGGCCCGTTTGCAGATCATGACTCGGCCATTCAGCTACCGAGTATGCTGACCTCAAAGAAGCAACCTCAACATCTCTCTTCTCCTTACTTACAAATTCCTTGCTGGGGCGGTCGACGATGTCTTGTGGCTGACTTACCCGTTCAAGTATATCTTGGGGCCACGGTGGCTGAGCGGTTAGACTGCTCGCCTCCCACCAAGGCGAACCTGGTTCAATCCCCGGCCGGTTCACTCCGGATTTTCGCAAGTGGGAATCTTGCCGGACGATGCCGCTGGTAGACGGGTTTTCTCGGGGATCTCCCGTTTCCTCCGCCCCTTCACTCCGGCGCTACTCCGTACTCACATCACTTCACCCTCATCGGCTCTCAAGACCTCGCTGTTAAGAGCCGCCCAAATATCTTCACTCCTCCCTCAAGTATATCTTACCCCAACTTGATTTTATTAGTAAGCCTATCCAAATTGTATCTTTACAAAATGTGTACACTGTACAAGCGGTAATAGAATTCTTTGGGTAATAAGCCTAAGTTAAATTACGGTTATATTATACTCATGAATGTTATACAATAAAACATTACTACACTAGGGCGTGTCGATTTTTTTGATTTCCTTTTTCAAAAAATGAGGGGTGTCAAAAAGTTGTATTTTGGTTAGCGATTCACAAATATATTTACATGAACTGGCAATTACATTGTTTTGCTTCGTAAATAGTTACTGCAATTTCGTGATATTTTCACGTTTCATGTAAAATTCGCAGCAAACTCTCTTCTCTCAAGAAGTGCCTTTTTATCATTATTTCTGTTTGTACTTCTGCTCTAAGGTTAAGAATATACTTATATTATACTATGACATCTGAAAAATATTTTATGCCACTCGTAAAAGTGTTTAAACTAGCAATACTCATTTGCAGCTGAGCGTCTTTTTATTAATTTTTATTAATATCATACAAATAGCGACATTTTCTTTTCTTTCTTTTCCCAGGCACGAATAGTTTCTTCCAATTTCAAAATCTGAAAATTCGGAACCATGGCTAGTAAAAGGAAGACGAGATTGGCAACTTCCACTCACATGAGTAACTTCATTGGAACTGGTTGAGAAATACTGCCTTCCGAACTCCCAACTCTGCGTGATGTTCTAAGATATGGGCTTCTGCTAAGAGAACAGAGTGTAGAGAATGTCACAAATTACCCAGCAGCCACTCTTGCAAAGGATATTTATCCAAAAGTGCTTGAACAGTGGGAGCGAGCATACAGTTGTTTTGTGGTGCCAATTTTAAATTCAAGAGTCACAGTCCTGAAGAAGATAGAAGAAAACTGGGAAAAGGGCAAAAACATATCACTTGGCAGAGGAAAACTGGAAGTGAAAGAGGCTTTCATAGCAACATTAGACAAGCTCTTTGACATCCTCAATTGCAAGTGTGAGATTAAGCTATGTCCAGAATTTGAGGGTCCATGTCCAGGTGGTGCCGACTGTAAACATGAAGTGCACATCTCCTGCTCTTGTTCTAAGGATATGAAGATCCCTGTCAAAGAACTAGTGTTTATTAATAGTCAAAGAGAGAAGGTTGGATCTGTTGGACAGCATCAAATTGGATTACCAGATCTACCTGAGCACAGAAGACAAATTAAAAAGCAGAAGAGGCAAGAAGATGAATTAAGAAGAATTTATGAATATAAGCTGAAAAGGAAGGAAGAATTAACATTACAACCAGATGAAGTTCTTTTCTCCGACGAAGATGAAGAGCCAACTGATGTTACAGATGAAGAATCTGAAGATCCTTTGCAGATTCCATGTGATGATTCTGATGTACCTTCTACTTCAAGTACAAGTCAATATAATACATTACAATTGCGCAATGTTGCATTGCAAAGTATTAGGTATGGTGTCGGTCTACGTGCTACAGCTGCCATTACAACAGCTGCATTTTTGGATGCTGGATTAATTACTGAAGGAGACAGGAGACTTGTGGTTGATCACAATAAAGTAAAAAGGGCACAAGAAAAAGTTATGAAAGCACTTGATGTAGAATTTCATGCTCGATGCAGGACAGGCAATATTGAATGTATCTTCTTTGATGGACGCCAAGATTTCACTAAAGTTCTGTTACAGGCAGATAACTCAAGTCATCAGTTTCCAAGTATTGTGAAAGAAGAGCATTACACTGTTTGCAGTGAGCCAGGTGGAAGGTATCTTTGCCATTTTACTCCAGAGAAAGACTTAACGAAAAGGAAACCTGCTGAAGTTATTGCTAACCATCTTGTGTTTTTTTTAAAGAAAAACAGCATTGATAAAAGTTTGCAGGCCATTGGTGGTGACTCAACGAATGTTAACACTGGTTGGGAAGGAGGGGTCATGCATTGGGTTGAGGCAAAGCTGAATCGTAAACTCATCTGGTTGGTTTGTGCTCTTCATACTAATGAGCTACCTTTGCGGCACTTGATCACCGAGTTGGATGGAAAAACTTTGTCTAACAACAAGTGGAGTGGTAAGATTGGCAACATGCTTGATGCTGCAACAGAACTTGAAATCAATCCCTCATTTGTCAGAATATCCTTTCCAGAGCCTTTGGTTCCATTGAGTGACACTGTTGTCAAAGATCTCTCTACAGATCAGGCTTATGGTTACAGGATAACTCAGGCCATAAGGACAGGTGTACTTCCAATTGATCTGGCATTACTAGAAATTGGTCCTGTAAGCCACTCTCGGTGGTTAACAACTGCAAATAGGATTTGTCGCATATGGGTTTCAAAACATGGCCTTAAAGGCAACAACTTGAAGACGTTACAACTGCTTGTGGAATACATTGTTGGCGTTTACTATCCCTGCTGGTTTACAATTAAATTGAAATTCTCTTGGGTGGAAGGACCTCGCCACATTCTTTATCAATTGAAGCTCCTAAAATCTCAGAAGAAGGCAGTAGCAGATATTGTTTTGCCAACAATCCAACGTTCATCGTGGTTCGCATTTAGTGAAATGGTGCTTCAGACACTTTTATGCTCGGAAGACCAAGAAGAAAGGAAAGCAGGGGTCCAGAAGATAACTGAATTAAGGAAGCAAGATGATGATACACCAGGAGACCTATCTGTTCGGCCTAGGAAAACACCTGCAGTAAATCCAAATGCAACTTCCCTTTTGGAACTGATAGACTTGCCAGAAAAAGTATATGAACCTCCACTTACTTGTAAACTCAAAATATCAGAAATAAGAAAGTTTGTTGAAGAGCCAATGCAAGTTCCAAAGTGGCCATGTCATGGACAGTCCATAGAGAGGTGTGTGAAACAAGTAACAGAGGCTTCTGGCAAAGTGTATACTCATGAGAAACGAGAAGGATTCATTAGAGGCCAGGAAGCAAGCAGAAGAATGATGTCTAGGAATGAATCGAAGCAAGATTTCATAAATATTGTTGGTTGAAGATTTTTAGATTTTTTACAATGTGTTTTTAGTGTTTCATAATAAAGACAAAATACAAATAAAATTGTTTGAGCTCATTAAATTACTTTTTGAGCAAATTTTGTTGGAGTTAATATTAAGTTATCCCCTTTTTTTCGGAAATTTCAATATAGATTATAATCAAGCGCAAATTTACCAAGGTAAATCTTTATGAATAATGAAAAATCTTTTAAATAAGGATATTACACATCAAAATGCACATTTTTGGACCCCCTCATTCATAAAAATCACGAATTTTTATTTTTGCCCTCCAAATTGACACGCCCTATTACTACACCCACATAAAAAATAATCATTTACAATGTTTACCTAATGAAAATCTATTGCAGGCTGACTATTTGGTGCAAAATACCGGGTATTAATTTTTTAAATAATATTGTAATAGCCCTGCCTGATCTTTACGGCGTATTGCGTTTCGCGAGAATCGTGTGTTACGGTTAACCCAGCAGATAATGGAACGTTTTCCCCTGGAGATGAAAAAATGCTCGATCGGGAAGGGGTTCCTTCTCTGGGATTTTTTTTTGTTAAGTATATGACCAGAATATTAGTTTCTAACTTGTTTAATGAATTGCATAATACAAACAGGATACTTTCTTTTGTATCCCACAAGCCTTGGATATTCACTCTTTATTAAATACGAAGACTAATTTTAATCTAACCATTTGCTACGGCTGCGCGAAACAATAATTTGAATGCAAAATCGTAAATGGGAATTACTGTCGACTTACTGATCAATTCAAAATAACATCAATACTCTGTAAAGCCTAGCACTCACAAAAAAATGGCAGGTATAAAATATTAATGATGTGTTATGTTCTTAGAAAAAAACTTGGGGCGAATGTCTATTTTTTTAAGTTCGTGTTTGAGGCGAGGAACTAACGAAACAAAACTGCTTTTGTAATGCAGTACCGTCATGTCACTNCCATTCACGATCCGTCGCAGCAAAGGAAGCGTGTGGATCCGGTCGAAGCTCGCCGCATCCGGATATCCGGGGCTAGACCGTTCGCAAAGGGAATCACAAAGCGGAACACAGCCAGACGATCCCGAAGACGAGAAAACAAGGAAGGAAAATGACGTGCTTTGGTGAGTTGATAGATTTAGAAAAAGAAAAAAGAGGGGAAGTAGTAGCCTGTAAAAACAGTCCTCGCTTCGTTCTAATTATTCTAACTGGATGTATGTTGGTAATAACTGAATCTGAAGCATACAATAATAGCTGTTATGCAAACGATGCTAGACAACAGTCACAAGCACGAAGGTGGTGAGCAAAATTTAGGCGGTACTTTATAACTGATTGGGTGAAGCGAGATGGATACGAAGTAGGAACGGAATTTTAAAATGGTGTATAAGCTGTTCACGGTTAATTGAGCGCACTTTTCAAATCAACCTTTGAAAAATTGTCACCCCTTTCCGCAAACATTTTAACGGGCACGCTGACTTGGCACACGCCCAGTAAGTTGGTAACGACGGACGAAAAGTAGTTCCATTTCTTAACGCTAAATTAAAAACTTCAACATCGTGAATACCGAAATCATTTCTTTGCTTTCAGTTTTTTAATACGTAACTTATAAGTGTAAGTATAATAAAATCTGCAAAATGTTTACTTTTATAATAATTCCAGTTTTACATTACCGACGCATGAATAAAGTGACTAGGCCCATTGCAATGTTAATTTTACGTACGGTGGAAGAATACACACTGTGCATACAAGTAGATCTTAAGCAAGGCTTTTAAAAGTGCTCCTTTTTGCAGTGAACAGCCTATAACAGAATACTGCTACTTGAATGCGTCCTGTGATTTCCATTTGTGAAATGCTGCTCGTTGGAAACTAAGTTGGCGACATAGGTAGGCATATTACTACATTCTACCCCAAAAAAATGTGTGGACCACCCTGGTTACCGAGTACCTACTTGTGAATACAGAGACGAAAAAGTAGCTTATACCGGAAACTCCAGCTGCGCACGCCAGCAAAATGTTGCAATGCCGTTCGTCAATCAGCGCCTGATAACCTCGACAGCACGAATACCCATCCAATGGGGAACTTTTCGAAGCACGAAGCAGCCAAACAGACTCGAGGCCCGTTTCCAGCGCCTCGCGCAGCCAATCAGCAAAAGGTACGTACGCCCACGTCAAAGAAACCACCACGCCATTTCGCATCTGTGTACTTATCTGCTCTGTGCCCTGGCTGTGGTTACTGCGCATGCGTTTGAGAACGGCAATCATTACTGGGCATGCGCGTTTTCACCCATCATTTTACAACATTGTAACCAACCCATTAGGCAGACCTATTATTCGTCTTCTGCGCATATACCCAACATTGACCTGACGCAAAGCAACACAACTATCAAAGTCACATGGTTAACAGTGATGAACGCGTTTGTTTATATCTCAATTTTCAAAAGACAATCACTTTTATATGACTAAAATACCTTCCTCAAATCCAATCCACGCCGTTTCTGCTAGACGTGTTGGCAGAAAAGCAGTTCAGTGTTGGGACTGGTTGTGCGCAGCCAGCGAGATCGGTCTACCTCATCTGTAGTGTATGTTTTTTATTGTCTAAACTGACATAACCTAAGCTAACCCACAGTGCTAGTTGAATGAGTGTTTTTGCAGTTTAAATTAACTTAGGATAGATATAAGGTGAATAAGTGGGCCGTTTTCAAATTCACATGCTCATGTGTCTGTCCACAGGCGCTCATAATTTTTTTTTTACCGTGGAAAGGACAACTCGCCCTGACAGTATGAACACACTCACCCTGCACACAAGTATTGTTATCAGCGTGGAAGTAATCGTGAAGCAGGATGGCCGAAGTGGAGAGAAATGATGGTGGATCACATCAAAGTCAAATATCAACGCCACAGCCAATAACATATACGCACTACGCAAGCAAGGTCTCCAGTTAAATTCCCATGTTTTATTCACCCCGTTTTGAATTTCAAATTCCTAGAGGTCATCATTCTCTTATCCACGAGTTGTCATTCAATAGCCAGGCTTGTACTGGTGGCATAGTTGTTAGCCTTCTGATAAAGCACGCTGGAAGTTCCAAATGACCTCTCTTGTACATGGCGGTGGTACCTTGAGTTTATTACAAATGCAAAATTTCCAGGAAATTATTTTAACGGAAACGATATTGTTAACAAAAAGAAATAACATGATCTTGCTACACTGCGAATTTCTGCCTGGCTGGGGTATCAAGTGCGTTGCAGAGGTTTGGTAGAAAACACGTGATTAAAAAACGGTTGGCTATTTTGCAGTGACGTCTAAACACGAACAGCATTCAAGAAACATTTCGTGCATTAAGACAAGTTTTAAGTTCTCATTTCAACTCCAAGGATTTTTTTGGGGGCGTGAAAATGGCTAAATCGGATGTTTTTGGAATCAGTTTTAGCTGCTAAATTTTTTATACAAAAACTTTAGAGTTGTCTTTAGACATGGGCCATACTTTTGTCTTTATTAGCGTGTCATAAAATTGTAGGGTCACCTTTTAAAGTCTTGTTCAGGCGAGTCAGCCGACGGAAAGCGCCTAGCGCATAGAGGTGATGAAGTAAGTGGTGAGTAAGCAAGAGTTCGCCACTATATATTTATATGTATATTATTTTAATTCTTTTATTACGACTTTTATGACTTAAATATTACCGAAAGGGAAGGTGGAGGGGCAGTTAGTTACAAACTAACCATACAACTGCCCCTCCGCCCTTCTTTGAGCGGTAGTACAGTACAAGTGCTAAGCTTTTTTTTTCTCAGGAAAAAGAACCTTGTCAATTTATTTTACTCCCGTATGAAGACGCAAACCCACTGGTTCTTTATTTTGGTTACTTCTGTTGTCATAAAAAAAAAACTGCTTAGAAGATATTTGAGCGATGATTAAAACTTGCTTACTTAGTATGGACGAAACGGAGCCCTTAGCAGCTGTAATAAATAAGTAATTGATACAAACAAACCTTAAAATATGATCATCAACCCCCTCCGAAACCGCATATTAAACACGACGAGATGAAGTAAAAATCCTTGTAAAGAGTTCCCTGACTTTTCCACGTATCCTATTATTTTTCCTTGACGAAACTACACGGAAAAGATTAACCTATCTTCATGTTGTTTCAAAATAACGTTTTTTTTTTTTCATGGAAAACACAAGATACCGTTTTGATCCAAATGCGTACCGTAGAAACAAATGTTCATGTACAAAAAAAATATTGAGGAAAAAAAAGTCCTAATTTATTTTTGGCCTCGCCGGATAAAATATAGCGCTGAAAATTTTCAAAACACTTTACTAACAAGAAAAATCCTAAAAATTCACTCCACGCAAAATATTCAAAATACCGTATAAACTGTTCCTGAATAATCAAATATAATTAATACGCGGTACGTTAACTTGGCCAAAACAAATATTAATTATTGCTGCTATAAGTAACAATAGCTTCATTTCTGTCGCGTCAAGCCTTTTTGAATGTCACTCATGATAAACAATAAATACGAATTTCTCAGATTTATGATTAGTAAAGTGATGTCCAAACGAAAAATTACATCTATATTATTAACTTCACCTACGCTAAAAACTGAACACACAAATTTAAATAAGAACTTCATCTTGCTACAAAAATAATTACGATCACGTAGAATAGTCGTGTGCTACTGGTGAGTGGACGATTTGGAACTTTTCATTGCAAAATTAATCTTCGGCAATAGTCTAAAACAGCATACAACTGAGAGTGTAAAATGTAACGTAATTTTTCTTAGGTACGTGAAAAATACCGTATACAGTTTATTCGCGGTTTCTTCGCACTTAGAAAAATCGCCCTAAGTATGTCGTGTTCGGTTGTCTCCTAAATATGTCACCTTTTATAAGCGTTTTATACAGTGTTCAAGTAAAACTACATTATTTTCAGTTAAAAATTGAAATCTTACTTATCGTATGTATAAATTATATTTCATTTATAATTAATATGAATAAAACAGGGAGAAAATAAGCGTGTTGGTAACGCCTAATAACAAATGGTTCTTATGCAAAATAATATTACATTGAGTAAGCACGAATCTGGTGCGTTGTCCCTTTGGTGTAATTTTCTATACTCAGTAAAGCTTTGTTTGCATGAGGCGGAAGAATATCCTGGAAGTAGAACTTTAGCAGGGCTTCAGAAAAGTTGGAAGTAANTTTGCATGAGGCGGAAGAATATCCTGGAAGTAGAACTTTAGCAGGGCTTCAGAAAAGTTGGAAGTAACCGTGAATGTACTATACAAGCATACGGTTGACTCTGAGCGACCGCGTTACCTGGAAATTGCAACCGATTCTTGACGCCAAATGATGAATGTTCGCACATCGACTACACCCACTGTTTAGGTGTATTCCTATGTGCTTGGTATGACAAATTTTTCAGAATAATTAGATACTGTTATCATGACACCACTTCTCGTCAGTGTACACCAGACTAAAATTTGGTATCAGAAGTCTTTATACTGCTTCTGGTTCGTAGGCTGAGGGCCGCGGCGACCATCGGCTAGTGCGCTCGCCTTGCACCAAGGCGAACCGCGTTCAGTTCCCGACGGGGTCACTCCTGCATTTTCGCGCTAGGGAATCGTGGCGGACGATACCGCTGGTCGAAGTGTTTTCTCGGGGATCTCCCGTTTCCTACGCCGCTGCACCATACTCGCCTTGTTTTACCCTCATCGGCACTCAAGATGTTAGGAGTCGCAGAAACCTCTCCACATTGTTCACAGGCTAACAAAGTGCACTAACATGTACCACGCAGACTTTTTTCGGCCGGTAGCTCGTGACTTTGAGTACTGGGATTACCGTACCCTATAAACTCCAGGAACAAGAAAGCAGCAGTAACTGATCTGTGTGTTTTGTCATTACATTCCGGTCAGGGCCTGTGTAGCGAACTTTAATGACATTTGTCGACGCCTCTGCGGCAACGTGTTTCTGACATGCATTCGGGAGGTCGTGGGTTTGACCCCATCCCTTCTGTACTGGACATTGTTTATGTTTTCCATCTCTGTTCCAAAAGATCTTTGAAATGAATCTTAACCAATTCCTCACACATCATATAACAATCCTATGGCCAACCTTGCTAAACAGCAAGTAAGAATAATTAGACGCTGATAATTCTGCTCCTTTCTGCCACATTTTATAGGGCGATGTAATGGTGCCATCTAATGGTATTCAACGTCATTGAATATAGCAGCCGGCAGCAGCACGAAGCCAAAGCTTCAGGGCGTCCCTTTACATTAGAGGAATCAGCCACACCCCCTTGTAAATACTCTCTCCCCCTCCCTTCCTCCTGCTCCCCCTTCAGCTCGTTCTCGACACAATGCACGCCCTACGCCCCATTTATTTATACAACCCGTAAACATTGTTTCTGACCTGTCTCCCCGTCATACCCCAGTTTTTTCAAACGATAAATTTCTAGGTCAGGAACAGTATGTACAACCCATACTGACAGTATAAAAATTAAAACGACAAGATTATTATCGACTGAATCAGGTTTTATTTAACGCATTAAATCTCGATACGAAAATTTAAACAAAGATGCAGTAAGTCCAGAAATTACCTATTTTTACTACCGGCAACTTTTTTTTCTTTTACCCGCCAATTACTAAAATTTACCGGCAAACGTGGGATTTCCTGCCATCTAGAATTACTTCTACCTAGTGTTTGTGGCCTCGCGGGTTTTCAAACGTATTCTAGAGGACGCCGTCCGGGCGCGTTTACACGATGCAAGAAAGTGTGCAAGTGGCCGAACATGCTCACTGGCAAATGTAGAGCGCTATTTGTGCGTGATGCTAGTTGCGGAACGGGTGTCTTGCACGGGAATCCACAATATAAGAAGTTATTCGTAGTTACCACATCAGTGAATACGTAAATGAGAAACTACGAACGGTAAAGTCGCATCCCCCACCCACACACATCAATGGCAGCGTTTCTACATTTGCTCAGGAAAGATTCAAATGCGTAGGAAAGTTCCCAACTTATAATAAGTACACCGACACTAAACATTCCTATATTTCCAATCTGAAATGTGGCGCTATTTCCATACAAGGTGGAAGTGAAAAACGCCTATTACAGTTTAGGAAGTTGACTGGAAATTTGTTTACAATGCAGGATCTAACAGTATTTAATATTTCGTACTTCGAGCACGTTGCGAAATGCCGTTCCGTGCTGTTTGGGAGCGTAGTCTTCTGGGATTTAAAGCTCTGGAGCCGAATAACCAATCTATAATCCCACGTAAGACACTTTCGGATCGGCATCGAGCATGCAGGTTTCGAGCGCTGCTTCACGCATGATCGTAATTGTTTTGATTGCGTTGTAAATTGCGCACTTGTATGGTGTAAATGCCGTCTAATGTTGGGTTTGCAATTAAAAAATTATGCGTTAACTTTAGAATTATGACGTGTACCGAAGAATTCAGTGTGTGTTATACAACGTGATGGTGCANAAAAAATTATGCGTTAACTTTAGAATTATGACGTGTACCGAAGAATTCAGTGTGTGTTATACAACGTGATGGTGCATAATCGAAATCAGCAGGACGTGTGCGTGGCTGTAATTTGCTAAAGCGTTAAAATAAATAGTATATCTTAAGTAAGAGTTGTGTTGCACAGACCAATCTGGACAGAGCAGTCGGTGTTGTTGGCGGGAAAGTGTTATTTACATTAATATAACCAAAAATTATTAAAAAGATTATATTTGTGAATTAAGTTCACAGTAATAAACTTCCATGCCAGAAAATGTCTGCTCTGAAGAATGACCTGCTTATACACATAGGGCTGTGTTATACGACGTTAGGTTAGGAATGAAAGTAAACAGGACAGGCTTGTCGCAAGTAGCTCTTGCTACATAATTCTTAATTCATAATGTTTCAAATGTAAACTCAGATTAATCCTGTCAGCCCGAGTTTAATTTATGGTTTCAATTGTCGCAAAATAAATAAGAAAAAATTTTACACGCGCTGAGTTTAAGCCGACACAGCACTTTTATCGTTATCACAACCAATGAGCTGTGGGTTTTGTATTCGGCGATATTTATATGAACCAGTCATAACCTAGAACAGCAGCGCGGTTTAAGTAAACAATATTAAACGCCTCAAGGTCACATCCGGTCACAAGCAACCATTGCGACAGCAATAGAAAATATCAGAAACAAGCTTCGCGTGTGTTCTGTTTCCTCAGTATTTTTAACGGCGACTATAGGCTTTTAATAGAGCGACCTGTTTAGAAAAGGTACAGCATTTTCGCTACAGTTTAAAAATACTGTTTTACAGAAGAATAAATATCGTAAACATAGGACTACTTAAAGTGATGTTTACTGACGTTTGACACTTTTGAACGACCACTTTTATGTTTCTGTTCTAAATATTTACATTTCATAGTATNTGATGTTTACTGACGTTTGACACTTTTGAACGACCACTTTTATGTTTCTGTTCTAAATATTTACATTTCATAGTATTTTTTTTCAAGTAAAATAGATACAACTGCTTCCAATGACACCCATTTGACAACTGGGGAGGCCTCTTTAGGCTTTAAGATCAGGTACTCACATCACACGTAATGCCATTGCGCGCCGAGTCTCGCAGTGTACAGAACCAGCCAAAATGACATTTATTTGGGTAACGTACACAAATGTGTACGCTGAGTCGCAATGGGTTGAGTGAATGAAAAGTCTTCTCGGTCGGTACAGCACAGCCCACGGCCTCGGAGAGGGGCAGCAGTCAGCTGACTGCGGGGAGGTCGCCGAACCA
>NQII01000076.1:47044-64543 GCA_002778355.1 Clitarchus hookeri | reverse complement strand
TCTCTTCACTACTGAAAAAAAAAAAAACTAAATTAAAGGCACTCAGCGCAAAAATTAGGTGGGTTGGTTTCTTCTTCTTGGCTTTTTCTTCCAGA
This sequence comes from Clitarchus hookeri, assembly GCA_002778355.1. Taxonomy (NCBI): domain Eukaryota; kingdom Metazoa; phylum Arthropoda; class Insecta; order Phasmatodea; family Phasmatidae; genus Clitarchus; species Clitarchus hookeri. The sequence goes on along the minus strand of NQII01000076.1, from coordinate 64,448 downwards.
CATGTTTACGTCTTGTTTATATGTGCCGGAAGGATACGCAGCTAGTATCTCGACAGTAGAACTTGAGCAAGACTTTCCAAAAAGTTGGACGTCACCTCAAAATGACTTTTAGTATGCGCCACGTGTATTATGATATTTGCTTGAAATCGTTTTTAAATACTGTTTCGACACAATGCACTTCCCATTCCTGTGTGGCGATTCAGCGTGTCAAGTACCTTCCGTAGTTGTCGAAAAACATGGGGTAGACGCGGACAACAGAGCTGTTACGAAGGTCGTTAAGGCTCCCGCCTACCTGGCGCTTGAACTGTGTTGCTGAATGTTTGAAATACACCTGCGTCCAATATGCTGTTCTAAGAAAAGAACACACGCTTCCGACGAGGACTGTTGAGTACATGCAAAATGTCACGCACGTTAGAAACGCCATTTCTACTCAAGGGCCCTGCAGTGAACCTTCCTCCAATAAAATAATAGGGTCACAGCTAGAAGTCCCATAGGCACACACAGTGCGACTAGAACATTGCACGCCAGTTCCGAGCCTTGCGCTTAGCGGCGATGGTGCACTGGATGCGTGTGGCAGTATCGACCTTATCGCTCCCGTGCTTCTCGGCCTCAAACGCGGAAAAAAGCTCAAAGCTCCAGGTAGGCGGGAGTCTTAAGGCGACTGAAATGGAGTTGTGGTTCCTTAAAAATGGGCGAATTCATTCGCTGATTGCCCGCGCGAGGCTCTGGAGGTGACCCTGTGTCTGATTGGCAGTCCCTATTGGCTGGGATGTAGACTGGCATGCACTGTAAGTTACCAGGCACTGGCTGGCGAATGGTGTTCCGACGTGTTGGTGGCCAGTGACGCCATTTTGCTGACGTGTGCTGCTGGAGTTCGCGGTACAAGCGGCTGTTTCACTTCTGCATTCTTAGTTATTCTGTGGCGTAACCTTGCCGGATTTTAAAATGTTGCTATTTTAGTATCTTAAGCCAACAAGAACATTTAGAATCACACGGCTTGGACTTTGGAAATGCTCGTTCACTTCTTCTGACAAGGTTGTACTACAACCAGGTTGTATTCAAGTTACGAGAATCAACATTTTTATAAAATGAATTAAACTTAAATAGTCGTACTCGAGCATGTAACTTTAACAGTTGTGCTGGCAGTTCGTGACGTGGGCAGTGCGCGAACAATTTTTCCATACATTCACGGTAGCTTTCCTACATTTGTGCAGGGAAGAGTCAAGCATGTAGTGAAATTCCCAATTGATTATGCTATTTGTAGTCTGATGTCTGGTAAATTTCGCTTCCTGGTTTCATTGACAGTTTAGACCTGGATTACGATCACTTTAAGTTTCATGTAACATATGCCTATATCACGTTACACTTTCCTTCGCATATGCGTAAAACGTGTTCGTTTCTAGTGTCATATTATGATGCATCACGTAAACTTGTAAACTTGTCTATCAAATCAAAACGTCACAAAAAATTTTGTTGCGTTTCAGATTGGAAACTTTTAAAATCAAAGTTGTACTGGCGTATCTGNAATCAAAACGTCACAAAAAATTTTGTTGCGTTTCAGATTGGAAACTTTTAAAATCAAAGTTGTACTGGCGTATCTGCATTATATCTCATGTGGCGGAAGTTTGGCGTCCGTGCTTTATTTAAACCTTGAAAACAAGTAGATTGCCTAACTTCCGGAACGAAATATCTCGACCTGGGAGATGCAGAAATGAGACTAGTAAATTTGCGCATTAAACGTGAAAAAGATATGGTAAATAAAATTATTTAAATAATTTGTATACTTTTTAAGTTTGCAATTTAATGGTAAACATTCGNAATCAAAACGTCACAAAAAATTTTGTTGCGTTTCAGATTGGAAACTTTTAAAATCAAAGTTGTACTGGCGTATCTGAATTATATCTCATGTGGCGGAAGTTTGGCGTCCGTGCTTTATTTAAACCTTGAAAACGAGTAGATTGCCTAACTTCCGGAACGAAATATCTCGACCTGGGAGATGCAGAAATGAGACTAGTAAATTTGCGCATTAAACGTAAAAAAGATATGGTAAATAAAATTATTTAAATAATTTGTATACTTTTTAAGTTTGCAATTTAATGGTAAACATTCGGCACTGCATACAAGATCTTTGATACTTCTGCTAAACATAATGAGATTTTTTAACAGTTCAGTGTAAATATTGCCGAATTTACCGATAAAATAATTCGCTTTAGTCTTTAGACCTGAATGCTGCGAGTTTGATCTAGGTGCTGTAAGTTCTATCCCCACTGTATAAACACTAAGATAAATATGTGCCGTATAGATACTTTTTCTGAACAGTTTTCCTTAAGGGAGTAGTATCCACTCCATCTTCGAATTTTCTTATTAATCTTCGTAATGAAAATGTATGACCAGAAATAAAAAATTAAAGCTCGACATGACATATACGACNAATTTTCTTATTAATCTTCGTAATGAAAATGTATGACCAGAAATAAAAAATTAAAGCTCGACATGACATATACGACTACTTAACGAATTTTTGGAAATTTGTAGGGTTTCAATTATACCTGTATTTTCCCATGTGGGATTGAAATTATTAAATAATTAGGTAATGTTTGATTACGATTACAGATGTGAAACTAATAATGTAAGAAAAATAAGTGGGATTTCGAAATAACTGTTAAAATGTTCCNTGATTACGATTACAGATGTGAAACTAATAATGTAAGAAAAATAAGTGGGATTTCGAAATAACTGTTAAAATGTTCCTTATGCCTTGACAAGCTTGGCTTTAAAATATTGACTCCAAAAATTAAGTTATGGAGAAAAATACGTAAATCCAAGATGGCAAGGGTACTTCCCCCTTAAAAGCTGTATTATTTAATTCTACATTCAATTTATTATATGGTTCAGGGTGTAGACAAACTTACATTATCCATTCGTCTTCGACTTCAGGAAAAAAAAATATATATATATGAGGGAGGTTAAATATTTATGCAGACGACACAGCAAAAATAAAATGAAAACAAAACCATTACAACCAAAGATAACATAGCTGTGACCCTACTGTGATTGGCCAGCTTGATCACGTTGTACAGTCACGTATCATTCAAAAGCTTGACATTGACAAGCTTTTCGTTACGTGAAAGTACGTTTTACGTAACGTGATTCGATCGTAATAGAGCTCATTGACACACACCAGTCACGGTATAGCCGGTTCACGAGAACGTGTTACGTGAAGTCATCGTAATACCGACCTTAGAAATTTTAATGAGAAATAATTTTTTATAGTCTATAAATACGGATTGTTTACTGAACGAGTGTGAGCTTAGATTAGTTTCCACTTTATGCCCATCGTGTGTCCTTCCATAGCCACATGTACTGCTCGCCAAGATAAGTGTGCATGGGTAATATGTGAAGGAAACATGACGAAGGGCCCTGAAATGCGTTCTCNAAGGAAACATGACGAAGGGCCCTGAAATGCGTTCTCGAAAAGATGATTTTCTAGCAAATTAGATCTGTAATAGTAGGATATTATTACACGCGATGTAAGCCAATGGATTAAATTACAGATGCCACACTGTCANTCGAAAAGATGATTTTCTAGCAAATTAGATCTGTAATAGTAGGATATTATTACACGCGATGTAAGCCAATGGATTAAGTTACAGACGCCACGTTGTACATTTCGATTTTCCCTTAAGGAAACTGTGCTGGAAAGCTCTAAAAATGCAATATTTAAACTATTTTTGCTATTTTTTTCCTTTTGAATATATTTAATAGGATAATGAAAGTTAGAAGTAGCAGCTGTAGATAATTTTTTACCTTTCCTCGAAAAGAGTCGTATTCCCAGAACATTTATTTACTGAGATACACGCAAATACTGATTTCAGACAACATCTATTTTCCGTGTAGTTTGAGGATGTGTCCCAGTTTCGTGCTTGACATTTCTGTGCAACAGGCGGATGTGCACGCGCTCGCCTAGACGGCTAACAGTCGTAGATTCCACCTATTCGGAGTCCATAGTCCCATCTCAATAATTAACCTGGCGCTATGGTCCCATCCCTTCCCGGCTCATTTGGTCGAGTGGCAAACATCAATACTGTCGTGGACCCGCAGTGACACGTGCACATCGTCGGGCGGGACTGTGACGTTGTTAGAAACACATGAGTTATGGGCTGTTCACGGTTACTTCTAACTTTTCTGAAGCTCTGCTAAAGTTCTACTTCCAGGATATTCCTCCGCCTCATGCAAACAAAGCTTATATAATGTCTTCTAGCATTTTTTACTGGGCATTACCAATACACGCATTTTCTCCCAGTATTTGTTCATATTAATTATAAATGAAATATTATAATTTATAGGTAGAATATAAGTAAAAGTAAAATTTAACTGAAAATAAGGAGACGCATATAATACGTGATTTTGAAAAGGTTTGATTCAAAAAATGTGAAGATACCGCGGATAGACTACAAGTCAATTATTACCTCTTTATGAGTGAAGAAATCAATTCCTTTAGCTAGCGATGTGAACATAACATTTTTACGAAACGCCAAGCCATTGAAATTACTTTATATTGATTAGCTGTCATTAATAATGTGTACACACCAGTACGGATTTGCATTAAAATATATGCAGTAACAAGCAGAGGCATTTTCTAAAACATTTATTTGAAAAATGTTTAATTAACTGTGAATCAGCAATAAAACTTCTGTATGCAAATAAAGTCCACCCCAGCGAATCTGATTTTCTTTCACATTCACCCTCGCCGCCCAACTACGGCTCTATAACGAATGGCAAATACGATTTCCATATTATAATGACATCACTTCCAAAAAAAAAAAAAAAAAAAAAAAAAAAGAGTGTGAGGTATTTGTCTACGTAAGAAACAGTTCGAATTTCAGTTTTTATGTGGAATATGAACGTTCCTACTTGTTATTCAAAAAAATTGTCTACATTACCTTTATTCACTGTTGAGTATCATTCCACTAACTTGTTTGGGGTGTTTCTAATTAATGTATTAAATTACAACACCTAAATAAACAGCCTAAAACACACGCACACCCGTAACTTACAGCTATTCGTGCCCAACACTTCATGGTCCCTAGATAACACCCCAAACAAACTGGAAGTTTTGAAGTATATATTTTGTGCTAGTCTTCCAGCATACAGTATCGATCCTCAAAAACTCCTGACCTCGACTACAAACAAGCGCAGTGACGACTTGGTTTAGATCACACCTCTATGCAGATGATCCAAAGTGTTCTACACTATTCCCTTATAGGTTATTCATGGTAAACATGGTACTTTTGAAAGCTCTACTTATAGGATAAACTTGTATCCACATTGTGTATTCTTCGCCAAATGTACAATTAACACTGCCCTGGATGTGGGCACTTTATACATGAGTCGGTAAAGTGAAACTGTGAAGTTATTAGAAAGGTGAATATTTTGCCAAATTTGCTAATTATTACACTTAGAGTATACGTATTAAAAAAATTAATCATTTCAGTTTTTATAAATGATTAGATACTTAACACTTTTAATTCAACGTTAGAACATAAAACTACTTCCCCTCAGTTACCAACTTAACTGGGCGCATGCCATCCAGTGTCTCCGATGCAGGTAGGGTCAGTGACATTTCTGAAAGGTTGATTTCAAAAGTGTCTATACCAGTTTACGTTAGCCACACGACTGATAGCGACAGTATTTTGTCGGAAGGCTAGTGTGAACGCCGAAGGTGTTGCAGTGATGAAAGTCAATGGATTAAACTACAGATACCAGTTTGTACCTTAAGAAAACAACTTAATTAAGACCTAAAAATGCTTATTTAACCATTTTCACTATATATTTTTTCTTTTTGAATAGGGTAAATGTAAAAAGTGGCGAGTGTACGAAATTGTTTATCTTTCCTGGGACAATTATTCACCAAGATACGCGTACACGCAGAAACACCGCTAACAGACAATATTGTACTAGGGAATCCCCTTAACAAAGATGATTTTGCAATTTTTGTGTACAGTGTCCTTTCGAAAAGGGATGGGTGGGCAGTTTGAACTGTCGTGATTCAGAAATCTTGTAGGCTGGAACTGAAAGTTTCCAAAATGCTGTATGGCTAAGAATGATCTCTGACCAAAGAGAATTTGGCCAAGAAGGAACTGCCAAGAAATTATAAAGAGGAAAGGGACAGGTTCATGCTAGGTAGTGCTCTTGCACAATACTCGAAGACATTCTGTGAAGCTTTCCGCAGCTTTTTAATATTTTATAACGTCGAGATCACGCTGTCGGTCGTCGGGAGAGGCTTCAAGGCTCCCATAACTCTTGGCAAACTTCAGATAAGGCGCTTCGTTGCTTAGATTGAGCACAGCGCGGCAAACCGTGACTTAGCAGCACATAGCCAACTAGCTGTCTCCTTGTCGCCAGTTTCTCTTGCAATGGTTTGCGTGTGGCCTAACTTTACGTTTTTTTTTGTAACACTCATGCCCATTCTAGCTTTGCAGGCTAGCGGTGGCAGGCTAATCACTCAACAAAACCCTGCATTTAAGATTGGGTAAGTGTTGCCAACTGAAATTTACCGAAAATCACTAGGGACACTGCCAAATTCCTATGTAATCAACAGAGAAACATTTATTTATGTCACTACGTCACTAACTCCCTATTTCATCAACAGAAAAGTTATAATATTATGTCGCTAAAATATATTTGAAAATGTCTGTTTCTAGCGACAAAGTCGCCGAATTGGCAACACTGGATTGGGTCCACCTACGCGCAGTTGTGTGCGGCTGTTATGTGGTTGTTTCGTGCACGGGCAGTGGCGCCCACGCGGGAGTCCTGCATGGTCGTGTTGCGGGAGCGCCCGGGCGCCGGGGCTCGTCGATACGGCGGCAGAGGCGCTTCGCCGGCGTTAATCAAGGCAGCTACAGCGCGAGGAGCGAGGCCAGATCAATACGAGGGGAGCCGGCGATGCTGCAGACACCCCTCCCTTCCCCCTTCTCCTTCATCCTGCCACGACCCCGTCCCCACCTCTGCATCTCACTGCACACACGCTGCGCATTCCCCCCGCCAATCCCGGCGGGAGTGTGGGCCCCGCGACAAGAGGAGACGTTATCGCGGACCCGTCGGCCCGATTAGTCCAACCCTCCAGGCCATCTTCGTCCCTCTCTCCGGTCCATGTCGGCACGGGAATGTCTGACGGAGCTTTCTGCATGCAGCCCTCCGACATTGCGCTCGTCTCAAACACGCCAGGACAACTATCCGCTGAAAAATAACCTGAAACCTCCAGCTTCTTTACATTCACAAACTTATCATAACACAGCAAATAAAATAAACAACAATTACTTTCCAGCTTTACGTCACTGGGCTATGCACAACAATGCTGAAGGTAAAGGGATTTCCTAAACAATGGGACGCTAGTGTTATAAATGAATACACGCCGTTAAAAATCAATAAGAAACGTAGGGGCCGCGGTGGCTGAGCGGTTATCCTGCTCGCCTCCCACCAAGGCGAACCGGGTTCAATCCCCGGCCGGATCGCAAGTAGGAATCGTGCCGGACGATGTAGCTGGTCGGCGGGTTTTCTCGGAGATCTCCCGTTTGCCCCACCCTTGCATTCCGGCGCTGCTCCATTCTCATATTATTTCCCCCCATCGGCTCTCGAGACCTCGTTAAGAGCCGCCCAAATTTCTCAACTCAACTCAAATAAAAAACGTAGGAAATAACTATTGGTAACTGGACAACGTGTCATTTAACGACGTCTTTAATAATGTCACTGTTAATATTGCTATGTTTTTCTTGTGGACATCGTTTTCCATGCTGGACTAATAGCAATCCAAAGGATTTTTCCCCCAAATACTTATGCGGAAATAAGAAATTTTTGCTTTTAGAAAACTAACTCTCTTGCACAAGTGTCGATCACATTCCACGCCTCAACTTTTATCGGGTGTGATTCACACAACGATTGTTCGACGGAAGTGTAAACCTAAATGGCTAGCGTGCTGCTAGGTGATTTCGTCGCCAACTCGAGGGTACTTTCGTTGACCCATTCAATGTATGGCAGGCTGACTGAAAAACTAAAATAGCGTGAAACTAGTAGTGACAATGCATTAATAATTCTCCTGGGGGATTTCGAAATAAGAAGTTTCTCAGCTGCCTCTGAAGAAACGAAAACGGTAGTAATGGAATGATCTGAAAAATAACACCCATACTCCGAGAAATATGATGCCTAACAAACAAAAGTGATAATTATATTTTCCGTGACGGAACTCTGTTCACTTGTTCATCTTCGGGCCATAACTGAAACACGCGATGACCGTGTGGGTATGAACATCTACGCCACACAAGAATGAAAAAAAAAAGTTTAATTCGTGTTATAAACTTGTACATATAAACAAATATGAATACCAATATATGTGTATGTGTATAGTCTACGCATGGTTTCTTTAAACTTCTAGGAATCCCTGCTAAAGTTATACTTTCAGGTTATTACTCCGCCTCATGAGAATAAGATTTAATTAAGTCTAGAAAATTATACCAACAGGACAACGCACCGCATTTGTGCGCACTCAGTTTAATAACATTTTCTATGAAACCTTTTTGTTACTAGGTATTATTAACACATCTATTTTATCTGATTTTATTCATATTTATTACAAATGAAATATTATAATTTATGGATAAAATATAAAAAGTAATTAAATTTAACCAAAAATAAGATATTTTATGTTAACAGAAGTAAAACGCCTGTGGCACCTGCCATATTAAGATGATAACCAAACACGTCATATATGGGTAATTTTTCAAAGGTTTGATTCATAAAGTGAAGATATTGCGAATAAACCATACCACTTGGGGGGGGGGGGGAATACCCCTACCCGTTGGAATCGGTCGAGATCGAAGCCCCGGCCCCCAGAACACAAGTCTCTCACACTAGCACAGGACCTAACAACGCTCGTTCCTCGTGGCTACCCGTGTTGTTTTTCAAGTCACCAAAGGCTGTCACAGAACACCTGCCGGAAAAAGAGCGAGATGGAGCAGTGGTAACAAACAACACACTGGACGACTCGCGTTCAGAAGTACACGGGTCTGAATCCCGGCCCACCCATCCCCACTTCAGTTGTACATGGTTTTACATCACTCCAGGCGAACGCCGGGGCTGTTTCGCACTTATGTACAAGCCATGGCCACTTCCTGCCCTTTCTTGATTCTCCGAGTTACTGATCCTTATTTGACGACTTGCTGTCTATACACAAGAAGACATACCTGAGCTATAGGCGATGACACATTGTCTGTAGTCTATTTAGGAAATTATGTTTGGGGAGGGCGATACAGGCACAGTCGTGTTTGGATACACTTGTAGTATTCAAAGCAAAAACAAACGTAATGCTAGAAACTGCCTAGCAAGAATACACGTAGTTGATTTTCGGTGGTCGTTAGAATCTGTGAGTTTTTCCGCGCATAACCTAACCCCAAATAGGATGTCGGCCTGCGAGTCGTTAAAAATCATGCCAATGAAAATTCACTTCATTAGAATAGCGATTTTTGCTACAAAAATGGAAATTTCTACCGTGTACGAATTTTTGTTTTATGCTCATATAAATACTTGTTACATAATATTCCAAAACAGTATGACAATAGTAATCATTTCACAGCTTGTAAAAAAAAAAATTGAGGTTTCAAGTCTTGAATTCCGGACTGCGACCACGAGTGGTAAACATTGTGCTACGTGTGTTCCTGACAAGTCACGGAGTTCATGAATTCCTAATGGGCGCTGCGTTTCGGTGAGTGGAACACAACTTAGTTAATAGTTTGCGTTGATTTGTCATTTTGAAATATTCATATTACTGCATTGTATGTACGCGAAGGTGCGGAGGGAGCATGGTTAGTCGCAACTCATGGAATTAAACGTGAGCAATGTGTGTGCACAATGGTCTCACCTAGTAAAGCTACAGCATACCGCCACGTACATGTTGTAGTGTTATACGCTGGCGCGTCCAACTAGCGAGCATTCTGTTACACAATAAAGTATTAATTTCAAATTGCAACTGTTTGCACCGGAGTTAATTCATTTTAACATGTGTTAATATGAACCTTTTTTTCCCTCCATCATCCTCGAGCATTGACTTATCCTTCAGAATTCTGTTTCTTCTTTTGGATTGCTTTGCAGTATAATTATTACAAAATCAACATAAACACGCGTGGTTCGAGTTATGAAAGTTATCAGATAAACTATGCGGTAAAAAAAAGTGCTGAGTGTCTGTAACAGTAGAACTTTGGGAATTCACGATAAATATGTTTTGTCTCATTACAGCATTTATTAGAGCAGCAATCGTATCGCTACCGCAAAATTGCCGTTGGTGATAATACAGTACTTTATGAAATTCACAAGTATTAACTTGTTGAAGGTCCTTTATTTTTTAATAACTTGTTTCCAAAATTAATTTTTGTAAAAGTACAGTTTTTATTCATTTTACTGGAATAATTATTTTATACGAGTATGTTTGTCGCTTGTACAAAGACTGGCAAACCTACTTGTACGGAAACAATGTTGCACTAGGGTCACGCTAGGCCTCTCTCTTCTTCCCAGTGTGCGTGGGTGGTGTGTGAAAACTACTTGCGTTACTCCGCGCCAGGAACAGTGAGGTTACTTCCTGCGCGACTTTCAAATCACAAACGTGGGCATCAGCCAGGGAGTGACGCTTGCAGTATTATTAGCTACACTGTTAAATCGAACAAGTGGAATGCTACTGACCGATTCAGTTACTTTTTTCAGCTGTGAACGCAGAAAACAGCAAATGAGAAGTAACGTCGCTTAAGTAATCACTTATTTCTCCAGAGGTGTACCCGAAAGAGCAGCTTACAACGGGCAGTTGTAAGGGTTGACGAAACCTTGTATAGTTGTCAGAATAAAAATAACGCATATTTAGAAACGTGATGAGACGTATGCTAACGAAATATTAACGCTAGGAAACCGGAAGCAATGACAATGGGTTCGAAATGAGTGAAAACAGTCATAAATTAGTGAATGCTACTTCCCTTGAATTACTGACGGCCTGCTGATTTCAGAGGAGAGGAGTTCGCCACTAAAAGTCCAAATCCATAGTTTGAGGTATTCTCACTGGTTCCATGCGTTTTAATGCCACAACTGAACCCCTGGTCCAGTTCGCTTACTGATTCACTGCTACTGGCAGTGAATCCCAATACTGCCGTGATATCCTCAAAACAAACATTACACTATCATATTCACTTTCAGTGTTAAATAGCTGACCTATCGCAGACCACGCCTCTGCTACCGTCATCAGAACGTAGTTAATTGAAAGAAATGTTTCTCTGCATTAGCGAATAAAACAAACTATACTATTATCACTCGCATAACTTGAGAAAGAGAGAAACTACAAATGTTGTAAGATGGAAGGACGCTAACACAGTCTGTTTAAGCCTTCAGAAAAGGATTCGTTTCCCATACCAAAGATGCACGGAGCTTGGGGGCACTCGTTCCAAATGCAAACCCCTGCGTTTGACGGTAGCCGCAAGATAATTGAACAGTCGGTCTGTATAATTTAACCGACTGAAACCAGTAACTCGACTCTTAGAGCGAAGGTAATTTTCCGCCACGGCCGCAAATCAGGCATTAATGTGCCCAGTAGATTATGGATATTAGTGGATTACACTGTTACCAGGAAAAAAAAGAAAACTGATTTTATGCTATAAAGAAGTGTGTAGTCGACTGTAAACTTTATTCGTATTTAATGTAAATCTATTCCACAAATTTACATAATACATATATAGAGCGGCGGCTCAAAAAAAAGGGGGAGAGGGGGTCCGAGGAATGTGTGCAAAAATACTTTTGTTGTTAAAATTTACAAAATTCACTTAATCACGTAATGATTACATTGAACATGATAAAAAGTAATTTGACACAATTCATTCCTCACAGGATAATTTACAGCATTTATTGAGGGTTGATTAAACTAAACTATCTTGGAAAATAACTTTATGAAAAACACAGATCGACAGTTTGTCAAGATAAAAATAATAACCCGCCGAGTTGCCAGACTGGGAAATAAATGCCGTAGCTACGGCCGTGATACAAAGTTTTCGAAATGCTTTCTCACTCGTGTAAAGCTTGTCGCGGCGCGATGCAGCATTGTCGCCCTTCGAGACGGTTAAGGCTTCCGACTACTCGTAGATATTTTGCGCGTTCTCGAGGCCTGGACATGCTTGAGCTGTAAGGCCGAGTCTTGCCTCATCGTCTCTAACTGGCGTGCAGTCTTTCCGTTTGCTTTAAGCCGACTTTAAGCGACGACCTTGTATTTTTATGGCACACTAGTAAAGATAAAAGTATGATGCGTTTCTAAACAAAATCCTAAAGTTTCTGTATAGAAAATTTGTCAGTTGAAACTGATTCTAAATACACCTGTTTTAGCCATTTTCACGCGCATAAAATAACCCTCGGAGTTGAAATGAGAACTTGAAACTTGTCTTTGGGCATGAAACTTTTCTTAAATGCTTCTCATGTGTACCACTACAAAATATCCGACCGTTTTTTAATCATGAGTTTTCTACAAAACTTCTGCAACGCACTTGATGCGCCAGCCTGGAGGAGCCCTCAAGGGCGAGTTTCCAAAGCCAACGATCACGAGACGGCACGCCGTATCAGCCGTTCTTCAATGTAGAGCAATGCGAGCAATGATTGACTTCCGCCCAGGAAGTGGGATGTTTGAAACGAATTTTCTAGGGCACTTTGCAGAAACATACGCGGGATGTCTCGATTATTAGGTTTGGGTTTAGACATCGAGATGAAAAGGAAATAAAGGAGAAACGAGAATGGGTTGGGGACCATGCGCTCGCCTCGCCAGAAGGAGAAGATGAGAGATAGGAAATGTCGTGAAAACAGGTTCCTACGGCTCAGCGAGGCTGAAGAATACCATCTTAGCCCACGAGCCCTCACGAGTACGACCGCAATACAACTTCGTCTCATTTACTAACAAAGTAAAACATGCCCAGTAATTGAGCTCTATTCAAAATATAGACGAGCCTTGATTTATTTACTGCATCCAGTTTTTGTTTTGCTTCCCTTAACGATTAGAAAATTTTCCCCCCATAAATTAAACTACCATTATGTCTCATCCGATATACAGCAATCATCACGTGTCTTCGGATTCCACTCTAAGTATTTTTTGGTCTATCAGACCATGACAATATTGCTGTACTATTAGAAGCAGACGACTCACACAAATTCTGCGATGAACGAATGAAATAAAAAATAGGAAATGAACGTTTGAAAATGAGGCGGAGGAGGAGATAATGATTCATCGAGAGAAGATAATTTCTTAATTAATTTGTGCATACTTCATGTACAAATATTGATGAATGGGGCAGAGGTAAGCAGGCACATACACAGGCAGGAACTGCGGAAGCATTCTTTGAAGACGGGACGGAAAATCACGAGGGAGGAGAAATCATCACAGTGCAGAACGCCAGCCCAGCCATGAACAGAATAAATGGGTTAACAAAGGAGCCAATGAAATACGACGTCCCTTGTGATTGGCCAATGAAAGGTCTGATGTGACTGGCAGCGCTAGTGAGACCCTCCCTTCACGCGACTCACACGCCCGCCTACCTGGAGCAATTTTTCAAGTCTGAGGCATAGAAGCGCGGGAGCGATAAGGCCTACACTGTCTCGCCCATCAAGTGCGCCATCGCCACTAAGCACAAGGCTTTGAACTGGCGTGCAGTGTTTCCGTCGTGCAGCGTATAACTATGGGGCTTTAAGCTGTGGTGGAAAGTCACGAACAAGGTTCAATGCAATGCCTTCGGGTGTTTTTGTACCTATCTGACACATACATTTCTCGAGATACAACACTTTGAAGAAGCAGTTTCAGCTGTGTTGGGAGTGCTCTGAAATGGCGTTTGTAATGTAGATGACGTCTCAAAAGCACTTCAACAGGCCTCGTCCGAAGTGTGTGTTCTTTTCGTAGTTCAACACTTTTGACGCACGTTTAATAGTTTTGTAGAAAAATGTGTATTTCAAATACACTGCAACGCAGTTCAAGCGCCAGGTAGGCGAGCCGGTTAATTTTCTACACTGAAGATGCCTGCTGCAATGCATGACGAATCGTTGCCAAACTCTACCAGCTGGACACGGCTCATCCTCGACAGCCAATACATGCATTGCGACAGTTGTTTTATATTTGTAATTTGTAGTTGTATTTACGTATTTGTGGTTTCTTCACACTTTTTGAATCAAACCTTTCAAAAATCACCCTATGCCTGATGTGCTTGGTCGATTCCTAAACTTACCATGTATCACAAGCGTTTTATACTTGTTATAACAATAAAAGTGCCTTATTTTTGGTTAAATTAAACTTTTATTTATAAATGACATTTCATTTATAATTGAATTTAAAAAAAACGGGGAGAAAAGTGGCGTGTTGGTAATGCCTAATAAGAAATAGTTCTTATGCAAAATATTATTACAGTGAGTGCGCACGAATGAGGTGCGTTGTCCCTATGGTGTAATTTTCTAGACTTGGATAAGCTTGGTTTGCAAGGGGTCGAAGGAATATTCTGGAAGTAGAACTTTAGCAGGGCTTCAGAAAAATTTGAAGTAACCGTGAATGAACGCTATATATGTTGTGTTAGTGACATTAATTATGGCGGTCAGTGTTCGTAGATGGCGGGATTGTGAATAAAGCTGTTGTTATCCGCGATATTTTACTTCTAGTTGTTGGATTTTCGTATTTTTTGAGTGTAATTGCCAACGTAACAATAATGGCCGCGAAAGCCTTCGTGCATCAAGGACCTAAAGTTACGTGCGTTCCGTCCGATCCGCGGAAATCGCTGATCGCCGTTCACCGAGGCAACATCTGAAATGCAGTAAACAGGGACTACCGCTCAGCGAAAAGTAATTTGTTCTATGAAAGATATAATGAAATGTGCATAGATATTAAATAGGTACTGGTGTTCCTTATACGTAGTCTAATTAGTGGAGGTATCTCCTACATGACATTACCCTAACATGAAAAATTGTTTAACCTGTCAATTTGCCTAGTAACGAACTTTCGAAATGCCTCCGCTGTCGATTATGAAGATACGACATGCCGTCCTTCACAACGGCATTGTGCACACTCACTTTCAGCTCAAAGATGACTGAGCGGGACGTTCGACAGCTGGAAAAGAAACTGTGATCGCTACATCTCATTCAAAGCGTTCAAAGGAGTTACGTGGGCGTGTGAGAACACGAGAGGCAAAATATGCTCGCGAAATACCAGAACGACGCAAAAAAAAAAACATTCAGCGAAAGTTGCCTTAAACGTAAAAATAACTTTTACAGTTTTTTGCTTTATTTTGAATACACAAGTATCATGATGATGCACCACTAATAAGTGACGTAGAGTTCTTGAACCGAGTTCATGAACACTTCCTAATAACTGTAAAATAAAATCCGGTATATTTTTACAGTGTACATATTACAACTCACTGTAGGAAGAATAAACGCACCAATTCATGTCTGAGAAAATGCTTTGCAAAATTGTAACTATTAAACGACTCGTGTAAAAAAAAATTAATCCGGAAATACGTGGTGTGGCCATCTGAAGCACAAAGTTCCAACCAGAAGAAGGAAGATAAAGGTGCACTGTTTTGTCAAATTTTTGGGGATGAATCCTAAGTACGTTTTCGAACAACCGTTCTTTGACTTCCAGTGGCACTCAGTTGTTTTCATCTGTATCACGAGCACTTGTAGCAGCCTGAAGACGCATTTAGTGGCACACATTTACGCCTATTATCTAAAATCTGATAAGATTTTAGACACATCGTGTGGTGTGTGTGTGTGATATGATCCAGTGCAACATAGTGAACAATACTACTGTCGTGAACACGCTCACGAACACACATTGCGTCCCCAAAAATGTCGTGTACGCAGGGCCGTGAACATACTGTAAACGAGAGCGTTCAGTATTTTATGGTGACCGACTTTCAGGTGTCGGTAGCGATTTGAGCGCTCATGTGACCGCACCCTTATCTGGACGTACTCGGTGGCCATGATCGCTAAGGCTAGTTTACATCAGTTATATAGTCACGATACATTAACGATACCACATTGTTTCCATTGTTTATCTGTGGCTGTTTACATTAGTGCTGATGCTTTGACCTTTATGGCACAGTCTCGCCCCACTACAATACTCCCAGATAATATTTTTACTGTACCGTAATCGTAGCTGTATTGTTTTTTATATCGGCACCGGAGTGCTCGTGTGCTCAAAAAGATGTTCTAATATCTACGATTCAAAACACTATCGACACTCGATAAAACGTGCGATTGTTACCACATTATATGCTGTTAGCGATTTAGTGAGCCATTTTGAAAGTCCTTCTTAGGATATACTTTTCTGTCAATGCTTCAATCAGATTGACGCTATTTCACTGTTACACTGATGCTACTGCTGGGCCCCACCGTAGGTCGCCAAATTACAATGACGCTGTACCGCCACTGTGGAAGACATGGTGACTTAGAGCGTCGTAGTTAATGCCTTCAGGCACAGACTATATGATGCCTGAAGGTTAAGGGGTTTGCAATAATGTAGTCTTTTGCTGTTTCATTTTGAAGGACGAATATATTGTCTGGAGTTTGCACAAGAACTACATTCATCAACACTTGAGAGGTGTGGTACTCTAATTTGGCTATTTGACTATTCGGATTAACTGTGGACGACTTAGTGGTTGGGTGGAGGGCTTCTTTGCGCGGCGATTGTATACTTAGCTCTGGCTGCTGTTGGCGCGGGTAGGCTGTCAGCTGTGGATGATCTCCGGTGAGTTGGGCGGCCTTTGGAAAAAGGCCCGCACTAGGTGTCGTCTTTCCTGGACGGCTCTACTGACGTACTGAGGTACTGTTGTGGCCGGGAATCCGATTCCCGGCCTTTCGACCGACTGACTGACCCTCTCTGCGCGGTACTAATGAACTGATCTCCCACTTCTCTCGTAAAGGGGTTTTTATGCTTGCCAGTGTCCTTCCGTAAGTGTCGGCACTTGTCTCTATTATTGGGGGTGAGGTGGTGGAACGCAGAACAATGCCTTTCAAAACACTTGCCCTTGTTCCTGAAGGTTGTGACGGGGGGGGGGACACTTTGCTCCTAGCTTGCTCTCGTCAGCTATTTCTTCTCGGTGCGTTTCCACCTTGTCCTGTGGTTAGCTAAGGGGGGAGGGGGTGTTCTCGCGTGCGTGTTTTCTGAATTTAGGCGAACTGTGCATGATTATTTTCTATCTCGTGAAACCTCTGCGATCAACAGATCTTACGGGCTTGCTAGAGGCGTAGGGGGGTGGGTGAAGGGGTGGTGGACGCCGCCTCTGCGACATGTGTTATAGTCGCCACGCGCCTCCTTCTCAATTTGACCTTCCCCTGCGGTGACTAGGAGTGACACGTGTCT
>NQII01000076.1:5114-43566 GCA_002778355.1 Clitarchus hookeri | reverse complement strand
TACCAACGACGACAACTCACCGAAAGCCGCAGTCGCAGATAAGTAGAGAAACGTCTCCCTTCAACAACCTTCCCCGGCGCATAGTATTCAGCCCACCAGCCCTTCAGGCAAACGACTTGCAGTGGTCTCAGTCTCGCCAGTGTGTGTAATAACTATGTGACCTTCTGATCAATAAAATCCTGGTGTGTTAAACAACTGAGAATACGAGTATTTGTTTACCCCTAAAGCAACATCCTCAGGTGCCCTTAGTCTGCACCAATAAAAATTAACTATATGAACTACTGGCCACCCCCTGTATAACTATGGTGGCCGAGTAGCGACACGTTAGTATTTCACAGATGTGTTAGTTCTTACTTCGATATGCATTTAAAAAACAAAGCACAATATATAATTTGAGTGCTCACAATGTTCGCCTTACACTTTTAATTCAACGGTTAGACATGGAACTACTTTCCCTTCGTCGTTACCAACTCTACTGACGTATGCCAGTCAGTGTGCACGTTAAAATATATGCAGGTAGGGACATTGAAATTTTCAAAGGTTGAGATTGAAGTGCTCAATTAACTGCGATCAGCATTTACCAGGACAGAAACAGCGATATCACGTTTGCATGCTTATCCATTCCGACACTATAAATACGTGACTAATAACACGATTGAAATAAACGTGGTCTCGTTCGATCGGGTATACGACTACGATGTAAGCATCACTTTGAGTTGGCACGCGCATGAGTAAGGTAGGGCTGGGGGGCCCACGTTAACTAGCCAACATTTCGGGCGCGAAAATTTCCGGGAAATGCTGTATATCTCGCGACTCCAATGTTGTTAGCGCAATGATTTCGATGCCAAACGAAGTATCTTGTCTAGATCTGTCATTTTAAGTCATAAAAGCCAAGTATTAATTTCGTTATTTTCTTTTGATTCCCATATCTTAACAAAAATATTACCCGCTAACGCAGACATTTACGTAAGACCCCCGACCGTGCCCCAGCTACATTTGATTATTCAAGTGCAACACATTTTCTGAAGGTAAAACACTGATTTTTACCCTAAGTGATAAACAAATGCAAACAATCTGTGAATCCTTACAACACTCATTAAGTGTGAGTGTGGTGTTACGTATGGTGACGTTTGGAAAAGTTGTGCAAAAATGCATGCATTGGGAGCTGTTCGTATGTGCATAAAGAAAACAGAAAGCAAAAGAAAATAAATAATTTCAGTGTTTACTTAACACTTTTAATTCTACCTTAAAATATGGAACTATTTTTTCCTCAGTCGTTACCAACTTTGCTGGGTGCATGTCAGTCAAGTGTGCCCGCTAAAATATGCAGGAAGGGGCAGTGACTTTTTCAAAGGTTGAATTAAAAAGTGTTCAAATAACCGTGAACAGCCTATAGCTGATTTTATTCGTTACAGTGGCGTTTCCAGGTCAGCCATGAAAAGACTAATAAGTAATACCTTTTTGATGCATACGTAACTAAAAACCTTCTTTCCCCAATGGTGTATCATTTTCCACATCTAAGTACTGACTAAAATCGTCAGGTTGCAAGACTGCGTGTATTGATCTATGGAGCCTTACCGTACATTTGTTGGAGAGTGTCGGCAGTGATTTCCATCACTATCTTCTTGTAGTTTGTTTCTTACGGATGCTTTTGATGGGCACCTGCAGCAAATTAGCATACACTTAATCATTAAAGATTTTTGGTCAACTCGCTTCTACGATTTTCAGCAGTGACCCTGTGTTTAAGGTATAAGAATACATTTACGGTGTAATGAACGTATTTATGGTACTTGAAAGATACTACAAGAGAATTTCCATCAGTTGAAAAAAAAAAAAATCTGAAAATACAAGTTTGAGCTACTCCCACTCTAACAGAAGCACTTTTAACACGGAACGAAGGTACGCGAATAATTTATAAATAACAACCGCAATACCTACTGGAGTTACGTGCACAGCTTGGCCTGGACAGACGGCATTCTCAAGGTGAATACGTCTTCATCTTGCATTTGTTTTTTATTTATCCACATTTACTTTTTATTCACAATTTGAAAACTAGGCCTGTCATGGCATAAGGCATGACCTTAAGAGTTATTTTGAAATCCACCACGTATTTTATCTGTTACCGTTGTCGCGTCTGTAGATTACGTGAAAAAAATACGGATTAAAACAAAACCAACCCTACTTAAATTTGTTATGAAGTACAGGCTATGCACGGTTGAGCACTTTTCCTTGAAACCAGCCTTTGAAAAATGTCACTGCCCCTTTCAACTGCTTATAAGTGTAAGAATTAGCAAATTTGTAAAATTACTTTTCTAATAATTTTACAGTTTCGCTTGACCGACGCATGAATAAAGTGATCAGACCCAGGGAAATGTTAATTATACATATGGTGGGAGAATTCACAATTAGATCTTGCACAGCTTTCAAAAGAGCTCAGTTTACCGTGAACAGCATTTAATACGTTTGCAACAAGAAGTTTTGATTTTAATGTTTATCCTTGACAATTAGTAAAGAAGCGCTAAATCAAAACCCAATGGCAGGTCCCACTCGGCCGGTGCAGGGCGCTACGGCTCTGTACCCCGGCGGAAGTGGCTATTAAGGCACGCGCCTGCACGTCGATCCGACTCCATTGTGTGGGCCGGCGCTGTTGCGTTGACAGCCGCGTTCCAGAGACGCCTCTCTAGCCTCTGCTCACGAAACAGGTACGTACAGCACACAGGAGCTACATTTGACCGTTTCCCCCTTCACAGACATCTAAACCAAGGCCTCAGGTTACTGCTCGACATATAAAGACTTCGCGATTGAGTTCTATAGTCGCCTTCAGCGCGACATGTCAGGCTGAAGGCGTGCTGGAAAGGATGTAAAGTTATATATAGTCAATTCACGGTTACTTCCAACTTTCCCTACGCCCTGCTTAAATTCTACTTCCAGGATATTCCTCCGCCTCATGCAAGCAAAGCTTAACTACGTCTAGAAAATTGAACCAAAAGGAAAACGCACTGCATTTGTACGCACTCGGTGTATTAATATTTTGCGTAAGAACTATTTATTACTAGACATTATCAACAAACCTATTTACTCTCCGTTTTTATTCATATAAATTATAAACAAAATATTATAATTTATAAATAAAATATAACTTAAAATTCAATTTAACTAAAAATAAGGTATTTTAATGTTATTGTAACACAAGTATAGTATAAAACGCGTGTGATACGTGACATGTTTAGGAAACAGCCAAGCACGTCATACACGGGGTGATTTTCCAAAGGTTTGATTCAATAAGCGCGCCGCGAATACACAACACAACGTATTCCTACCATCGACAAGCGCAGAAGAATTTACTTCACGCCATTTCCTCGATTCCGCTGGTGTGTCTATTGTCAAGCATGGTTTCACTGTTCGTTTTCACTTTAATACAGACAACGATTGATGTCAGCAGGATGATTGTGAAGAAGGGGGGGGGGGGACTTTTTTCCTATGAAATATGAGACATCTATCATAACTATCGTTTATAAATGGTTAGTGCTCGTAATAATTCTCGTAACTAAGTGAAATAACAATTTTTATAACAAATAAATGGCTTATTAGCGCCGCAACTCTAAAATGCAATTCCCTGCTGGCAGGAGAAACTGAGTTCTTCCTGTTTTCCTTTAATTTTAGGTTGATAATTGTTTGTGCTTTTGTATGTAAAATTGCACTGTATATTGTTAGAGGCAAGCTAATATATTCATATGACTCGTCACGGATGTTTGTTGCATTTATTTTGCGTAAAACCCAGTTGCAAATCTCACACTCCTGAAGGAGACTTGCACTGATTCCTATGCCCCTTTGCCCCCTTGGACATCTTGCTGACACCCTCGCTGACAAAAGTTGTTAAGAAAAGTCTTCAGTTTGAATGTGACACGTTTTTACATTTTNTATCTTGCTGACACCCTCGCTGACAAAAGTTGTTAAGAAAAGTCTTCAGTTTGAATGTGACACGTTTTTACATTTTCGTCCGGACTATCTGAACGACCTTGAAGCTGCTGGGCCAATAATAAAGAGAAGCTGGGGAGGGAAGGGATTGCGTTTCACATGTTTTCCGGGGTTTCGCTTGAGTTTTTCGAGCAGTACTCATATACTGGGGGATATGGGTATGTGACTCCCTCGGGAGGAAGGTTTCCGGGCGCTTGAGGTGGTGTGGCAGTACCATGCTATAGTGCCAAGCCTGGTTGCCGCATTTGACCCTAGAAAGGGTGGATGGTGAATCTCTTATAGCATCTCTCCACTCATGGCGACCGAAGACTCCTCGTGTTACCTCTGGTTCTGCAAATTGGGCTCCGCCGCCCGTCTCCCTATGGGAACCAGTCTCCTCGTGGCTGTTAAGGGGTATCTGCCGTGATGGCTTGGGCCGATAGTTGGTACCTAGGCCCGACCATTTGGCGGGGTGTTGAACCACTTGGCATTCAAGCCGATGGGTCCCAATACTGTAATTTCATAGTGAAGAAATTCTACAGTATGGTAAAGGTCAGTGTCCGATGACAGCTCCTCCAACTACACTGCTGGTGGTAGGATGTGGTGGTGGTGGTGATGATAACATGGAAGACCTCTGGAACATACGGGCCCAGACGGAGTTTTACAAGGACGAAAATCTTCCGTTCAGAGCGAAGGCTGCTTTTCCCGATTTCGCTATTCCTCGAGGAACCAAGAAGGTACGCCGCTTAGAGTCGATCGTACTCCGCCCTTCTGGTGGGCATGCGGGTCATTGGTGGGGCGGTCGGACATTGAAAACCCACTAGTGCCATGGTAAATAAGTGGGTGCACGGGCTGATCGGGTTGGCCCCACCAGAGGTTCTCTNCATTGAAAACCCACTAGTGCCATGGTAAATAAGTGGGTGCACGGGCTGATCGGGTTGGCCCCACCAGAGGTTCTCTGTGGTATACCGATCACTAGAGGTTGGACTTGTGGTGGCAGTGGTTAACTCCGTATGCTGGAGAAGGTCTGGAGAGANCTGGTATACCGATCACTAGAGGTTGGACTTGTGGTGGCAGTGGTTAACTCCGTATGCTGGAGAAGGTCTGGAGAGATTCCCCCTCTCAAAGAAAGACATGGCGGTGAGCGGCAACCCGCTCCGGTTGTTTCTTGGACAGACAATAGGGGTATGGATAGAACCCCGGCAATACCACACGCTTGGTTTCTGAGGGCGAGGGTCTCAGAACCTCGTGGTAGGGTGTTCTTGGCCGTATTTGCGAATCAGGTTGGGGCTTTGGATCTGGTTACCTCAGGTGCATGGCTGGGCCACCTACGATGAGAGGGCGTGACCCCTCTTCCCCACCGATTGGGCGGTCGTAACGAGGGATGGCCTAACAGCTAAGAGCGCTACGTAAAAATACGAAAGTACGAAGACCGAGAGGCCCTTGTATTTTCAATATATTATAGTACTCATAGACTCAGAATTAAAAAATTTCTGCTTGACATCTCGTCGACAGCGAGGTGTCATTAGAAACGGAGCAAGTTGGCTCAGAGAAGCAGTGATGGGGAAGGAATCGGCCATGACCTGCAGTAAGGAACCATCCCAGTATTGGCGCGGTGCGCGAACTTCAGCCGCTCACGCCAGCAAAATTGTGTGAATGGCCAGCAACATGTCGGAACGCCATTGGCCAATCAGCGCCTGGTAACTTACTCGCCAACCGGCGGCCCAGCCAACAGAGAATCTTCCGCAGTACGCAATAGTTAGTCGCACAAACGACTCATTTCAAAGCCATCAAAAGAAACGTCACACCAGTTCACTTCTGTATAGTTATCAGTCTGTGTTGCAAGGCTGTCCGGGGTCGCTCCCCCCCACCACCCAAATATAGATAATTCCGAAACTCATAATACAGAACTGCTTAAGGCGATTAACGCAATTAAGTACTTAACAATACAATTAGGCAGTATAAAAAAATACTTAACCACAAAATTTAGGCAATATAACTTAGAATTTTTGATCGCCTAGTTCAAACCTAAACCTACACAACTGATTTGTTACTGCGTGATGCTTAATTTTTACAGTAGGAAAATTAAAGAAATAAATATCAATTCCCAGGTTTAAGGATTTTTTTCTGTTCCCTGCTATTAAACAAAACGTCAAAGGCTATAAACACTTTATTTTCATTTTGAATTCACACTTGTAAGGTGAGTTTATTGGCTGAAATTCAACAGTAAGATAGCTTTTCTATACAATATGTTTTGTGATTCTACTTCATTCTAAAGTCTACAGCTTATCTCCTAATTGTGTAAACCGCCTATATCACTCTGTTAAAGTACCTACGTATTTGTCAACGGGCCTCATTGTAGGCAGTTATGACTATTCTAATTTTTAAAGCTATGGAATATTTTAATGTAAACCTTTTTCAAGACAAAAATGAAAGTCGATATTTTGTTTAACATTCGTAATTGTGGTCGTTAAATAGTGTCAAAGTTAGCAAAAATCGCTGGAAGTAACCCCCTGTTTAAGATATTTATATTTTGTAAAACAGTGTTGTAAATTGCTTTATAAAAACCATATAGTCGCCGCTTGAAATTCCGAGGAAACATAATACACGTGAACCTTATTTATGCTATTTCCCATCGTGGTCTAAATGCTTCCCTATGACCGCATATGATCTTGAGGCTTTTAATATTGTTTAGTAGTTATTCCCCTTAAATCCTAGTTAAAAAACGGAGGAACCGAAATAAATCTGATATTTGAGTCCCACGTGCCTTCCATACAGGAGCATACATAGCAGCTCGGTCGCGTATTGGCCATCCGAGGCAAGTTCAACCCACGGTGCCGATCGGTGAATGACGTTTCATTATGTTGCTAGGTTAGGTCACTTAACTTGACACGCGCTGCTTAAGTTTACGATATACGTGAAAATTTCGCTTCTGCATTGTTATGCATTCCGTATCACGGTTGTGAGCAACTGGACATCGGTGGTGCCTGGTCACAGGGTCGACACGCTAGAGCGCCCATCAGTCCCGACCTTGGCACGTGCGGACGTTCCCGATGAGCGATGACTTTTCTTGAGGTACTCCCGCCCATTCCATCACCAATGCATTCCACTATTGCTCCAGCACAAGACACCGTGTCATGTTAGATTCGAGTATGATGAACACCTAAGTTCCCTAAGTGGATGTTATCCATCCCTAAGTTGCTATCCCCACACGACATAGAAACTCAGCAATTATTCAAGCATGCTACGATGTACAGGATTTGAAGGAGAGTGAATTCGGGACCATATTCCTTTAGCAGCACTACTCGAACATTCCTAAACGCCGACAGGCCGCGGTGGAGTTGTGGTAGACTACTCGCATCCCACCAAGGCCAACCGGGTTAAATTCCCGGCGGAGTCGCTCCCGAATTTTCGCATGTGGGAATCGTGCCGGACGATGCCGCTGGTCGGTGGGTTTTCTCGGAGATCTCCCATTTCCCCCGCCCTTGCATTCCGGTGCTGCTCCATACTCACCTCGGTTCACCTTCACCGGCACTCAAGACCTCGATGTTAAGAGCCATCCAAATCTCTCCATTCTCACTAAACACCAGTTAGTGCCGATTAGTCCTGAGCCCACCATGAAGAGGTTCCGTAATTTCTCGAGTGAGTACATAACCTTGCAACGTAAAACCCATCTTTGACTTATTTGTACTGTAGAGAGCCCCCTCCCTTCCCTTTCCAACAACCCTCCAGATTACCTGCGAACGTAGGTCGCACATCTAGAGCGAGAGAAGTACGGCACGGAAAAAAACGTGATGCGGAGAGGATGAGGCGTGACGTGGTTGGCGCGCGTGATTAACAGATCACACCCAGCAGCGACTCGAACCTTACAGAAGGTTGGAGAACTGTCTTCCCTATTGAGAAACATCTCGATGTTGAATTAAGTGCTATGGTCTCGGTGGTAAGACATAGGCCATGGAGCAGAAGTGGAAGAGTGCTAAAAGAACAACGATATCTCATCGGGTTAGTAGCTATTGATAAATTCTCTAAAACACATTTTACCCCTTTTAACCCTCTTAGGAGTTGAACTGAAAAAAAAATCCTGAAATTTGTTTTTAGATATTTGTATAAGATACCTCTTAAACCTAAGAGTACAACGATATCTCATCGGGATAATGTGCTATTAAAAAGTCTCCAATAACATGTTTTACCCCTTTTCACCCTCTGAATTAAAAAAAATCCTGAAGCAAATGTTCAGGTATTGGTTTAGGCTACCTTTTGAAGAGAAGTGCACAACGATATCTCATCNTATAAAAAAATACTGAAATTTGTTTTCAGATATTTGTATAAGATACCTCTTAAACCTAAGAGTACAACGATATCTCATCGGGATAATGTGCTATTAAAAAGTCTCCAATAACATGTTTTACCCCTTTTCACCCTCTGAATTTAAAAAAATCCTGAAGCAAATGTTCAGGTATTGGTTTAGGCTACCTTTTGAAGAGAAGTGCACAACGATATCTCATCGGGTTAATGAGATATTAAGGAGTCCTCGAAAACACATTTTACCCCTTTTCACTCTCTTAGTGGCCGAATTTCCAAAAAATCCCTTCTTAATGGGTACTTGAACGCTATGGGTAAACTGTCCATAAATTTTCATCCTTTTGAGCCCAGCAATTTGGGCTGTGTGCTGATGAGTGAGCGAATGAGTGAGTGAGTCAGGACACTTCATTTTATACGTAGAGATTAAAATTCGTAAAACAAGAACGGTTATAGTAAGTACTAACTGCTCCTGGAAAATAACGCTAGTAGCAGCAAAATTCGGAAAAGGACCGTCAAATAAATACACTCGAAAATAAGTGGATGGTTCAGCTACAGTAAGTGCGGATGTTGAACTCTGAGACACGCTGTTAAACAACATCTGTTTCAGGAGATGTTTAACCTTATTCAACCTACGTCCCAAAAAGTGTGTGCGGAGCTAACAGTCGTCATTTTAGGTCTGACTACAGCAGACTTTAAAAAATAAAAACAAATTTAAAGTTAAAATTACACGTTCACGAGTGCGTGAATGGCAAAAACTAGTGTCCTCCAGGAATATTATTTATATCAATAGGCATATTCCAGTAAATAATGTTGCGGTGATGAAGATGCATTAACCTACAGAAGAGAACAATAAAAACTACAGGATGATCGTCTAAGCTCTATGACAAAACATCAAGACTGCGAGCCAGTACGATGCCTTGCACAGATAGGCAAATAGAACTTAGATTCACGTACCAGTAACGTCCTTAGTACTTCGTTGCTGTCTCGCAAAAGAACAAAAATAGCTTCGCGTAGGAAAGTCCCATAAATATTTATTTTGGCTCGAGTCCTCTGGGACGTATCAAATAAAATATGACCCCATAAAAAACACAAAAATAAAAACTAACAGTTGTTTGGGTTCTGGGCGTGTATTCAAATAGTAATGCGATATTGCCGCACCCTGGCCTATAAATACAGTCTCGCGAATTCCATATTGTCGTTTGGTAGATTGCTAGCTGCGCAAGGGGGTGGGGGGAATACTAATAACGTGTGTGGCTATTCTGGGTTCTGATAACTATTCGAGGCAGCTGAATCAAACAGTTCTTTATAGAAAGGATGAGCCGGAAGTTTCATAGGACTTGTTCGTGATGGTCGTTATTTTGTAAACATTTCCGCAGACGTTGAATTGTTGACTGCGCCACCTACCTGGCTCTTGAACTGTGTTGCAGAGTGTTTGAAATACACGTTTTCCCACGAAAGTATTAAACGTGCGTCCAATGTGCTGATCTACGAAAGGAACACACTTCAGACAAGGGCTGTTCAGTATTCTCAAAATGTCACGCACGTTTGAAACACCGGGCGACTAGAACGTTGCACGTCAGTTCAGAGCCTGTGCTTAGTGCCGATAGCGCACTTGATGCGCGTGGCACTGTCGCATTTATCGCTCCCGCGCTTCTCGGCCACAAACGTGGAAAAGAGCTCCTCCAGGTAGACGGGAGCCTTCACGGCCATCCTTTAGTGCTGTCTACGAGAGCGCCGATGAGTTGGTTACCTTTCTACCCTTCAGCAAACATAACCAAAAATATACACGTTCTACCTTACCCCCCCCCCCCNTCGCATCCATTTTATTGTCCATTACAGCCTGCCAATTCCAGATGAAAGCTATATAACCAGGGGCGGTAAAAAAACTTAAGCACACTGAATTCACAAATTCTAGCCAAACATCTTACCGAGTGTCACATACAAAATATGGGCAGACTAGGAGGACGCAGAAACACAGTCCATGTTTTCTGAAGTAATTTTCACATGTCAGGCATAATGTCCTCGTCTTTAATCGAAGGAAAATTATAATAGCAGTTTAAGTGGTCTAATGAAGATTGCAGAAACAAGAATAAAAAAGGAAGCAATTTAAATGATGTCTTATCGTGTTAAGAATCAAAATCCTGTACGTGAGGAGTGATGAAAATTGAATTAATCTGTGATGGTGTTCACAAAGTGAACTAAAGCGATACCGATAAAAGCAGTGGAATTATTTTGATACGCGTTCGTTGCCGTGACTGCAAAAAGTTTTGGTAATGCCCGAAATAAAAAATTATCTTAGAAAACATTGTTTTATTAATCTACGTTGCTGGCTTAAGTTTGCTCATACAAAAATCTTTCGAAAATTTGCTTCTACCGCATTGACAGCGACAATTCTCCGACATCAGAATTAACAGTATAACCATATTACGATGATTATATCATTGCTTAGGCATACAATGATTGTAAAAATGTTCTTTGTACGCATGGTTGCTCTTTCTTCATTTTTCCACGCTGGATTCTAAAATATGAGATAAATATATGTAAACGTTCTTATGAAAAATAGCGGAGGTAAAAATCTNCACTGTACGTTATCACATAAATGCTTTGTCGTTACGTACTTGAACTTACCGTTCTTCGACATTCAAGTTGTAGCAATAACTCCAAAAGGGTAGCAACTTTACTCTTCCCTTTGCGGTGAAATCGTTAAAATTTTAGCATATGGTAACAATTATTATTATGTTATGAATTTAATTTAGTCCCATCGAGAAAATTCTTTGGTGGAAAGTAAGAACGGCCCTTTCTGCCGTCCACCAAANCACTGTACGTTATCACATAAATGCTTTGTCGTTACGTACTTGAACTTACCGTTCTTCGACATTCAAGTTGTAGCAAGAACTCCAAAAGGGTAGCAACTTCACTCTTCCCTTTGCGGTGAAATCGTTAAAATTTTAGCATATGGTAACAATTATTATTATGCNAGTTGTAGCAAGAACTCCAAAAGGGTAGCAACTTCACTCTTCCCTTTGCGGTGAAATCGTTAAAATTTTAGCATATGGTAACAATTATTATTATGCTATGAATTTAATTTAGTCCCATCGAGAAAATTCTTTGGTGGAAAGTAAGAACGGCCCTTTCTGCCGTCCACCAAAGAAGTGTGTTTTTTAATGTAGATACTTGGCTCGGAGCTAGTCTAACATACCAAACTGTGTACCAACCGCAGTATATAAAATAATATCTGTCATAACATTTCATATACCTTAACTGAGTAGCACATCGCTACCACGGACTTAAAATTTCCGTTGCCTTTGAAATTAATTTTTTAATAAGTCAGAACAATTCGCCTTCCAATTTACGAAATTAGCTTGGACTCAGAAATCATTAATCGCGCAAAACTAAGTGAAATAGAAAAAAAAATTGACGACGAGAAGTGCAGACCCGTTGGTGCAGATTCCAAAATGCGATAAAAAAATGTGAACCTGCCCGTCCACATTAAAATGAATACGCAACACAGTTGTTTCTTTTGCAAAGAAGTTGCTGTACTCAAAATGTACTCGTCTGAGAAATGTGGCGGACGTTGCCGTGCGCCGGGAGGTTTTCTACGATTTCGCCGCAACCGTCGCTGCTTCATTGTTAATGTTCAGTTTCGAAATACATTTTTTTGATGTTTTTTCGAATATTGACTTATTACAACCACAAAGTCAGTAAATATGCAAAAATATTTTTTTTTTTAAATTTATAACATGTTTTTTATGTTGAACTACTAACTAACAACAAAATAAAAACAAAACCCCAATCTTAATTTTAAACAAATTTCAGCTTCTTAAAAACTTCTGTTAATTTTTTTAATGTATTTACGTTATATAAATATCTTAGAATTGTATATAATTGTACTTTGTTAATCTTATGACAATTNATTTTTTTAATGTATTTACGTTATATAAATATCTTAGAATTGTATATAATTGTACTTTGTTAATCTTATGACAATTATTTTGACTTGTTTCCTGATTTAATGGCTACATCCCTAATTTCTCGCAATTATTTTTTTTGTTAAAATCGAGAAGTATAAACTAACTATATCTGTATATAATACTTACCAGCATTAATATGTATGTTCAATAAATATAACTCCACGAAAAAAATATTTGTATTAAGTAGGTCCAGTTCAATTTCTGTTCTTGATTTTGTGTTTCGGTAATTTGAGCACTGCGAGACATTTCCGTAGCCCTCAAAAAAGAGTAATTAACTTATCTCCACGATTACAACTATCTCTTCCTTAACCTTTTGAGAAAACGGTAACTAATCAACCTAATAGAGACAAGACATATTAAATGTGGGTATCGCGCTTATTAAGATTACTAGAAATATTCGCTGAGGCTGTACAATTTTGGTATTGCAATCGCTTCTGAATGTAAAATACTGCCCCCCCCTACCCCACTTCGCTCTCTCTCCCGGTTCCAAATTCATATGGGCAACTTTCTTCTAAGACAACAGTTTACTCTCATATGATATATTTTTAAAAATAAGAGAGAGAGAGAGAGAGAGAGAATGAGAGAGAGAGAGAGAGAGAGATAGAGAACGAGAGACAGGACGGTAGCGGTAGCGGGTCGTCCAATTTGTTACTTTTTGGTGAAACCTATACAAAATANTAGAGAACGAGAGACAGGACGGTAGCGGTAGCGGGTCGTCCAATTTGTTACTTTTTGGTGAAACCTATACAAAATATTTTTGCTCTGACAGGAAAGTTGTTGGAAGTAAGAAAGAGCTTGTGCAAGTCCATAGCGGTGACCTTGAACCATGCTAAGGGAAAGGGCAGTTTTCATGACCTTGGAACAAGGGAGGGCAGACAACTTGGGGAACTCGTAAAGAGGAGGGGTGTGACAACTTGGCACCCTCCGCGCAGTGGTGCCAACTTGACATCGAACAGCCGGCTGGAGTATTGTGGAGAAGGTTACGCACACACAGAGTTACTAGCAATAAAAAGTACNACTTGACATCGAACAGCCGGCTGGAGTATTGTGGAGAAGGTTACGCACACACAGAGTTACTAGCAATAAAAAGTACCGATACAGCTGGATAGTGATCAAGCACTTTCAAACTCGATCTTTAAAAAAAACTCGACCCTTAAACTGCATTAATTTTTACGAACATACTGGATGACATGCTTCCAGTAAAGTTGGCAGNAAAAAAAAACTCGACCCTTAAACTGCATTAATTTTTACGAACATACTGGATGACATGCTTCCAGTAAAGTTGGCAGTGTTGTAGAAAACTTAGTTCTGTATCTTAACGTCGTGTTAAAATTGCGATGTTCCGTGGACACTGAACACTGAATTTATTTAATTTAGTTTCTGTCTTGTTTTGCTCACGCAAGTGTAAGAAGTAGAATATTACTACAATCATACCAGGAGCATTTTTGTGTTCTTAAAAATCTCACTCTTTTCGCTTTATTGACACATGGATAGATATTCATTAGAACCGTGGCAATAAATAAAAATGTCACATGTGGCGGAATACAAAATGGGCAGGAAAGTAAATCATACGCAGGGCTTACAAAACTGGTCAGTTAACCGCGAACAGCCTAGAGGCTTGGTTCAAGATCAGTTTTGTGTAAGAAAGTGTAGTTTGTAATGTAATCGTCTTATGTTGAACCAATGACGCACAACTAAAAAGAATTTTTTTATTTTTGTGAAATTATGTTTTATTAAATAAATAGCAGTTTAAAAGTATTTTTTTATGTGTAGAGGAAAAAATAATTATACTACTAGGCCTTAACTTTTATTTCCAACTAAAATNAAGAATTTTTTTATTTTTGTGAAATTATGTTTTATTAAATAAATAGCAGTTTAAAAGTATTTTTTTATGTGTAGAGGAAAAAATAATTATACTACTAGGCCTTAACTTTTATTTCCAACTAAAATCTTCAAATAAATACAGTAAATTACTTTTTATTGTTATTTTTTCTTGCAGTCCCTATTGATTGAAAAAACCCTTATGCACACGACATAAAACTGCAATTCATACTCATCTACACGTACACAATGACCTTGAAACGTGTTGTAAAGAATA
Source organism: Clitarchus hookeri (assembly GCA_002778355.1). NCBI lineage: Eukaryota > Metazoa > Arthropoda > Insecta > Phasmatodea > Phasmatidae > Clitarchus > Clitarchus hookeri. The sequence continues at coordinate 29,238 of NQII01000076.1, read as the reverse complement.
CCTTTCAGTTTGACACACGTCCATTATGTAGACGTTTTTCACCACGAACCAGTTTTACATACTGCGAAAGGATACAAGGCAGACAAGTAGATCGTAAGCAGGGCAGGCATTTCAAAAGTGGTCAATAAACCACCTGCCGTTTGTTTATTCACATCCGAAGATTACCCTGTGTGTAAGCTATGAAATACGCATGTGAACCTCTCAAATATGGGACCTCGAAACTCTAGTGTTCCGTTTGAACAACTGAAAACAAGTCATCAGTACTCCACTGTAAGTATTCATAACTGGAATAAATGGTAAACCATCGAAAACCCTCCATATAAATGTACAGAAGTTCATAGAAATGTTCTCTTATAAGTCTTCATGATGATCCCCAAAAGGAACCTCAAAATATTATAAATTCCCTTTATAAATAAGGCCTACACTTAACAGCTAATCACATCCTCCCATGACGATGAATATTTATCTATTTTGACGTCGATTCTATTTCTTCAATTTAAACGTTAGTTACCTTGTATTTATAAGCGTAGAAAAAAATTATGTATTAAAAATGTAGTAAAAACACATGTTCATTGCAAATACAGTTGCTTCACATAATTTTTATAGAGACAGCAGATTTTATAAGCTATACAGTTTAACACACAAAATCATGAAGTGTACATTTCACAGAATCCACACAACGCTGGGGTGTATTTGATTTCGTAAAGTTTTGCACACTGCGTTGTGAAACTTTCAGCCGTGCTGTTNATCCACACAACGCTGGGGTGTATTTGATTTCGTAAAGTTTTGCACACTGCGTTGTGAAACTTTCAGCCGTGCTGTTAGGCTGCAAAAACGTTTTCATTTTCGTACCCGGAGGATTACGATAGGTACTGTGAAGAGCTGGAAGCTAAGTGTGCCGAAGACAATTCCACATCATTGTGCACTGTGCTTATATGGCAAAGTTGGTTTCTTGTTGATTGTACTTGTAAATATAAATACTGCCAGGACCGACAGTGCAAAATTGTTATTGTTACAACAATTCTTGNGTTGTTGATTGTACTTGTAAATATAAATACTGCCAGGACCGACAGTGCAAAATTGTTATTGTTACAACAATTCTTGCTCTAAATGTGACCACAAATGCGTTGTATTACTTTTCCTAAAACGCAGCCAAGTAATGCACCGACTTTTTATATAATATCGAAAAGCTAAGTAGGTACAACGAAACCTCTTTATTATAATTATTCCGAATCATTTATAAAATTATTTTTTATCCCCCCTCCCGCCACAATTTGCCTCATTTTAGTGATCGCCTACGTTTTTATGTAAAAACGCACCAGTTGCATCGTACTACTTAAAATTTCATACTGTGTACACGTATCTACGAAAACATACATTATCACCTAGCGAATATCCATTGCAACACACATGGCGCACGCTAACACTAGAGTATCCTCAATATTAACACATCAATTCTAACCAGAACACAAGGGCGTAAATGTTCATTTACAGATGGTTTTTCCAACAGATACATGCTTTATATGAAAAATATTATTTTATTTTTTCGTATGCAGGTAGGTTTCGGATTGATACGTGTTTTTATAAAGCAAAGTAACCTTTTTATGTTTGGACACAGGAACTGGTTACAGTGTGGCTGAGAAATTTACTCTATTCCTTAATTTCCTCTACGACACAAACAAGACAGGCGCTATACGGCCGTCGTAGGTCAATTATCGTGACGATTGTTTTATATGACTTGAGAGATAATGTAATAATCGCATATTTTAATAAAAAAAACGTTCATGCAGGTTAAAAATATTTAGTTTACGTCCATGGCAATTAATACAAAAAAACTCTTGTGGAACTTCAATGCAGGGTTACCCTAAACTCCACATAATTTTGCGCGATGGTTAGTTGGAAATAAGGTAGAAAACATAAGACGACATATGGCCTAACGTTATTAAGGAAGAGAGACACCCTTGAAAATTGGGGAGTTATTTGCAAAATTACCTAAACCACTGCGTTTTCTCGTGAACCATTCGCCTGGACGCGTTCAAACAATGCAACTTTTGTGTTCCTTTAATGCACACATGATTCTTACGCATTTACATTCAATAAACGTTGATGAATGATATTGCACCCCTTAATTTTCTAATGACGGGCTCCAGATGATAACACTAATTTACGATTGTGTTGTTTCATCTCACGTAGTTTCTGATATTTTGCAAATAACTAATTTTAATTCCCAATTTTCAAGAGGTGCCTTAAACAATCGCGTTAGGTCGTACGTAGCAGCGTGTATGCTACATCATTTGCCATAACGATCATTTCACAAAATCTGTACCTTGAGTTCAGGATAACTCTGTATGATGTTTTCACTCCGGTGCGGTATTGGAGTGCCGTGCAGGAATTACAAGCTCCTGTAGTGGCAGGCTCGAGCGAGCCAGGAGATACTCGCGCGGTCTGGCGGAAGTGGCGGTCCCGGCTCCCGCCAGAAGGATACCCACGACCGGCGGACTGCACCACGCCGTCACAGTCACGGTGCTACGGCAAAGCAGGCCAACCATAGACCGACCTCGGTGGCTGCGCACAACCAGTCTCCGTGTCCCAACATTGAACTGCTTTTCTAACGAAAACGGCGTGCATTGGATTTGAGGTTAGAACACTGTTCAGTGAACAAGTGCTTTGAGATGTTTGTATACTTCCTCTAACCAATTTGTAATGCACTTTGATTAAATTCAAATTGGTAAAAGTATTTTATTCATATAATTGTGATTGCCATTTAAAAAATAAGATGTAAACAAACACTTTCATCACTGTTGACCATGCTACTTTGACAGTTGTGGTCCTTTCGAGTAGGTCAATGTTGGGCACATGCGCAGAAGACTAATAAGCTGTACACCTCATATTTAGTCTATTACGCCAACGCCATTACGGTGGCAAGTGAAAACATACGTGTTGCAAGTTTTAACTCCCGCATTCCTCTAATATGTATACACATAAAATTACATAATGTTACGCTATCAAATTAATCACGTAGTTTTAATATATTTGTCATATATTTTTATCTAGACTAATACTTAATAAATATTTAAATACAAACATAATTTAATATATAACCAAAAAGAAAACATTATAAAAACAAAAAGAAAATATTATGAGCAAATGAAAACGTGCGACTGTTCGAAATCGCCTCCAGCAATGTACTAATTATTTCTTGAATTAAACCATTTAAAATTGGCAGAAAACTTGAAGTAAACTTTTAAAATAGGCAAAGATTAAAACAATTTTTGATATACTGCAAATGAAAAACTTGCGCATTTTACGTGATAGATTCACTTTAAGATTTAACACTACCACACGTGCACATAAAAAATAGTACATGTAGAAACAACGATAGAATTTCCTCGGGTCGGCGTCCCTAAAAAACGTGATTTTGAATCCATGCCTTTTTTTTTCGCAAAAAGAAAAATTGCAGAAAACTATAAATTATAACGGCGGCTAATTGTTTGTATTCTTCCATTCTCTCTTTCTCAACGTCTTGCACTTTCTTCTGTGTCTTATGGATCGTGAGGGGGAGGGGGAGGCACAACCCCCCACCAATATGCACAGCCCTGAGGTAAGACAACGCTTACATGATGCGGCGTGCTGAGGTTACAACCGCCTCCGGGGAGGGAGTGGCGTCTGTGAGAAGGGAGGGGGTTGCTAAGGTTGCTCGTTTTTTTCCCAAGGTAAGATTTTTTCAAACCGCCGAGTCTAGCTGGGTATATTCAGGTCATGGCAGTCCGTCAGTAAGGCGAGGCAGGCCCCCCTCGTAACGTAGAGGGAGAACGGTGGGTAGAGTGCGCGCCCAACACTGCTTTTCTGAGAATACGACTATCATAAACGTGGATATGATTTGAGGTTAGAACACTGTTTATGTAAACAAGAGCTTTGAGATGTTTCAGTACTTTCTCTAACCAATATACGGAAGACGAATCCTTACCGAAGATACTCGAAGTCGAAGTTCTACAGTCTTAAAACTTCTGCATCTAAAATAAATGTTGCATATTAAACAAAAATCTATGCACCGCGTAAATGTACAATAATCGATCATGTAGTTTTTCTCTCTAGATATTGTAGAAACACGTACATTTCATACCACATGTATTTTCATGAATATTCGCATAAAACTTAATTAAAGTGTTTCGTCTCCATTCTTACTCTCTGGAATGGAATGCGTTTGTGGTACGAAATAACTGTAGATAAACGACGAAAGCAATAATATGTAGTTTACTTTGTGTTTTCACGTTGGCAGTACCTTAGAACCTAGCTCGGCAAACAATTGAATAAGATAAGGTTCTCTCGTTATACAGTTGAGTTGCAACTCTCCGCTTGTAGGCCCATCCTATCTCCTTGGAGGAAGATACGACGGCCGTGGGCGCCTCAACGTCGCGCTTGCTCCTAACTTGTTAGGTGAAGTTCCACACGCCAATCCAGCCGACTGACTCACAATATGAGCACCGCTATGTTTCCATGTAGTTCGGAATCTCCACCGTCCACACGCCTCGTCCATTTTGGCTCCTGGGTGTCGGACCCCAAAAAATTATTTATTTTATAAGTTTACCAAACATTGTTCAACTCGTACATAAACTACTGTCGTGCTTTATATATATATAATCACCTAATAACAGTCCATACATTAAAAAAAAGTTAAATATGGGCAAAAAATATTTTTATATTTAACATTTTGTTTGATATGTATGGCTTGTTATTTGGTGATTACATATGTGTCACGCGGTAGCCCAAGGAATTATTTTACTTTGTAAATTGTTCCATATGTTCAACTTGGTATTTGCTATTACGGCTGCGACAAAACAAGAATTTCGTATCTGACATCAAATTGTTCAAAAAATATAAGTGTAAAAATCTTTTATTCAAGGAAAATGTCATCGCAAACAATGCGTACAAGTTGAACAATGTTTGGTAGAAATATAAAATTATTAATTTCGTGGGGTTCCGACACCCTTATTAGGCCCGTTCTCCAGTGAGACGGACGTGGAGAGACAACACACTCCGTGTTGAATCTCCGATGGGAAGAATACGTACATGGACACGTAAGGAAGAACAAAGCTCGTCACCTCCCAACTTATCCATGTCCGTAAATCCGTGTAGCCAATAGGAATAAAATATTTTGTTCCATTATCTCTTATCTCGTGACCATGTGGTTTACAAGAAAACAACGACCTGTATTTGCAGTGGCTTATATATATATATATATATATATATTTTAAAAATAAACACACGCGTATGTCTTGGCCGTACTATTTATGCAGTATTAAACACTGTAAAAATATTTTTAAAAATTAGCTAAGTTACAAATATTGTCAGTAATTTACAACAGAAGAGGTTTTTTTTTGTGTATTGTTACGTTTCCGTGCAAAATTAAAAGCACTCCACTTAGTCCGCTCGTTCCGTTTACGTATTCCGTGTTCGTTTTATTACGCATCAGTGTGTTGTAGAAGGGGCCATAGCGTGATAGAGCAGTGAAAAAAAAAACACTTTTTTAAATTAACACAAAATTGTGAGTCCTGCCTTTATTTAAGTGAGTGTGCTCAATGTATGCGCGGAGTGTGTGCAAATTTATATTTCTAATGAATTCGGCAAACGTTCATGAAAAAACATACCGGCCAACTAGGGGTGTATTGGGTTCCTGAGACGGGCGTCATAAGAGTTTTTGTATTGTGGTTAGACCGTCTGACTATACTCTATTCCACAGATCTAAATGTAATCCATGTCCATGAAAAAGTTTTTATGTGGACATACCGGGCAGGTTGACAGCCAGCTGAATGTGTTTTTATAAACATATGTGGCAGATATACACTACTATTGTCATGGAAACAGCTGTATACAGGACTACCTCAGAAATGACAAAAAAAAAAAAGTGCATTCGTTCGTGGAACAGACTATAGCAGACTCGATTCCAGCTAGTGATTTTTCTAGCTAGATTATCCAGCTCCGTTATACACGCCTCCCTCGCCATGCCGACAAACACAATTCTGGAAACGTAGGCCGTGAGTCAATTGATAATTTCGTAATTTAATAATTAGTAATTTTGCATGATTTAATTGCAACGCTGTGGATAGTCACTTATTTACTGCATCGAGCAAAGTGGTACTCTTACACTCTGCATTGCATAAAATACACATTTTAGCATGGTATTTCACGAGACTATTATCGCAAATGAATGAATGAATAAATAAATAAACCAAAGAATACATTAATACAGTATCTTTTTGGTTACGTTTACATTCAAATGTATCACAGTCCATAACATGTCATTGGAATTAAATTGGCACATACAATTATTTATTTACATATATACTAATTCAACTATGTTAATTCATTAAAAAATGTACGTATGTGTATAATCAGAAACCATATCCGCAGTTTTCTTTGCCGAATTAGGTAAAACAAATACGACGGCGATATGGGATTTAGGAAAAATTAGTATTTTTCAGCAAGGGCGTGTTGTAACTGGCACTTATTGTTAACAAAATGGTGACGCAACCCATTTTGTCTACCAAATCTATGACGTATTTTTGTAATTTGCGTTTTGCATTTTGTCAGCTTCAAAGCTCACAAATTACAAAATACAAATTACCAAATCACTGCCATATTAGTTTTGTCTGTATTTATAACATTTAAATACACATTTAAGCCAGGTTATTGAAACAAACAGATGTGTACTGTACCCACAATTATTATTTAACATAGAAAGTTGCTGGAAATTCTTGAAAATAGGTATTTTCTCATGAGACAACTTTTTTAAGTTAACAATTTCGAATCATATTTGTTTTATTTTGTTAATTTTAAATTTTAAATGGCCTCTAACAACTTTCGGAAATAACTACTGTTTATTTTATGGCTTCATTTGCGATCATAACACCAAAATAATAGCATGGCATGCCAGACAGTTGAATGTTGTGGTACTCCGACTAAACCTTACAAAATGCTTTATACAATTTACGAGAAACGAAACTCAACACGAATTGGAACACGGCCTGAGTTTCTTACATACTAAAAACTAAATAATAAACTAACAAAATATGCCATAATTTTAGTATACTAAATCGTGGTACGTGACTACGTAGTAAACTAAAACAACTGTAACACGGTCTAAAAATTACCGTCGGCCGCAATGGGGCAGTTAAAATTGTTCGCTTCGCTTTGCTTTTACGGCGATTGCTTCCAATTGGCGTGCACAAATACATTTACAGAACTTGAGCTTACCCTATCATTTTATAGAACGATGCAAATAAGAAATAGGCGCATCGCCGTAAGGATATTTTAGAAACTACTTCCGTTGGGGTTATATCACAGAAAAATCATTATTAAAAATTAGTCTCACTGTATTTATAATTAAAAACAACACACTCGAGAGTGAAATGTTATGANAGAAAAATCATTATTAAAAATTAGTCTCACTGTATTTATAATTAAAAACAACACACTCGAGAGTGAAATGTTATGACTTAAAAATTAGTTCAAGTTATTTCTCTACTGTATCACCGTTGCCCTGCAAATAATGTCTATAAAATGTTGAGAAATTCTTTTAAAATTACCAACCGTGCAACAAAATTGTATCTTATACTCGCTTATCAAGTTGCCGTTCTTCAAGCACACGTTCAAATAAAAACTAGCTTTGAAACAGATACGACCATAGGAATTCGACGTGCGAAAGGTTATTATTTAAGAAACTACCTGCAAAAATTTCCACGTTCGTTTCGAAAAAGGTGTGCCCAAAAATTAAAATTACTGTCACTGTGAAACCAAGGAAAATTTGTGAATATTTGTTTTTAAACATACGTTGTATGGAGCTTGGAGCGGTTATCCCAATGTTTAATTGTTATACATATATATATACATAAACAAGACACTAGTTTTGTAGTTACAAGTTACAATTGATTCCCAATTCTGACCAAAAAACGACATTTAAGATAACTGCTGTAAAAACATGTAGTAAGAAGTAGTGCTTAATTAAGTTTACACATTAGGCAAGAATATAATGAATTAATATTGCAATTTTTTCAGCACAGTTACTACTTCTTTGTATTAGACCCCGTCCAACGGCCNAGAACAATCATTATTAAAAATTAGTCTCACTGTATTTATAATTAAAAACAACACACTCGAGAGTGAAATGTTATGAAAATTAGTTCAAGTTATTTCTCTACTGTATCACCGTTGCCCTGCAAATAATGTCTATAAAATGTTGAGAAATGCTTTTAAAATTACCAACCGTGCAACAAAATTGCAGCTTATACTCGCTTATCAAGTTGCCGTTCTTCAAGCACACGTTCAAATAAAAACTAGCTTTGAAACAGATACGACCATAGGAATTCGACGTGCGAAAGGTTATTATTTAAGAAACTACCTGCAAAAATTTCCACGTTCGTTTCGAAAAAGGTGTGCCCAAAAATTAAAATTACTGTCACTGTGAAACCAAGGAAAATTTGTGAATATTTGTTTTTAAACGTTGTATGGACCTTGGAGCGGTTATCCCAATGTTTAATTGTTATACATATATATACATAAACAAGACACTAGTTTTGTAGTTACAAGTTACAATTGATTCCCAATTCTTACCAAAAAACGACATTTAAGATAACTGCTGTAAAAACATGTAGTAAGAAGTAGTGCTTAATTAAGTTTACACATTAGGCAGAATATAATGAATTAATATTGCAATTTTTTCAGCACAGTTACTACTTCTTTGTATTAGACCCCGTCCAACGGCCNCAGAATATAATGAATTAATATTGCAATTTTTTCAGCACAGTTACTACTTCTTTGTATTAGACCCCGTCCAACGGCCGTTTAATAAATAACATTTTGTGTTTAAGTTTATTAGCTATGAAAATAAAAATAAACATTTCAACATCTTCACTCGCACCTCAACGAATAGTCATGAAATTTCGCAAAAAAACAATATTGCGAAGTTAATTTAAGTCTGTGATGAACAACTATGTATAAAAGCTATTATTTCATAGCTGTCAGTTAATAAAAAAAAAGTTCTGGTAGCAAAAAAAAATATTTGTTCAAACCAGTTGAGTAGCAATCACTGAAATGTCAATTTTTTTTAAATGACACTGAAAACATTATTTTATAGATCATGACATTGTGCTATATGGGAAAATAATTTCTATGTTTCAAAAAAATGAGGTCCATTATTATAAAATACAGAACATAGTCCGTTTGAATAAAAAAGAAACACTAATTTCACTAATTTGAATATTACACCGTTTTAAATATACACGTGAAAAGAACTATGGCTGCTGTTCAATAACGGTTACGTTGGCAGCCAGTGTCGGGTTTTAAATGACCAGCAACCTGTTCGGTTGGCAAAACTTAATTGCAAATGGCTACTAGCTAGCAAGTCTTGAGAGTGCTTTGTGCAACATGTTGAAACCGAGATGTTGCAACCAGTTACAATAAAACCCAGTCTAAAAACACAAACTAGCTATTTAATAAATGTAATTGGGATTACTATATTTATAAAAGTTAAGATAAAAAAATTAAAGAAATGCTGACGGACATTTAAATTGTTCAGTTATCTAAGTGGTTAAAAAAANTAAAAGTTAAGATAAAAAAATTAAAGAAATGCTGACGGACATTTAAATTGTTCAGTTATCTAAGTGGTTAAAAAAAAATATATCTGTCTAAATGGAAGGCATGTACGATATATAAAAAGGGAAACTCCGAGTATAAATTACAGACGTAAAAGTGGGGATACGGCGAGTTTCACAAAACTGCCAGCAGAGCGTGTTTCGCGATGGAGAGGAAGACCGAGTGACCTACTTTCAGCTTCGTCCATGCGACACGGCTCTGAGACGCAGGCGAACTTTATTTCTTATGTACGCCAGCTGGCGTTCGAAATTAGAAAAATACTTAAATTGAACACGAAGAATCGTCCTCTGTGTGATATTAATGTGACGAGATTTCTCACGTTGAGAGCACACTTGCTTCATGCTTCAACGGACGTCTGCAGNCTCTGTGTGATATTAATGTGACGAGATTTCTCACGTTGAGAGCACACTTGCTTCATGCTTCAACGGACGTCTGCAGTTTACATTAAGTTGAGTGGCTTTCTTTCCTGAATACGAGCAAGTCACGAACAGAGAAACGGAAAAGCAGGGAGGAAACGAGATCGGTTATGTACACACAAACATTGGGCGGACATCTTGGATTTCCGAACAGAGTCATTGATCGAGCTGGAGCGCTGGAAGAGTAAAAGCACTACAGCATAACTACTAGTCGTCTACCTACCAAACAAACGCACCCTGCGTATTTAAAATTTCCTGTGGTAATGTATTACTCACCTTTGCAGAACGTTGTCTGAGAAAACAGATAAATCTCCGGTGGAAAAAATCCTTCACGCACTAACCCGATATCTGCATGTCCCGACGCGAACCGACATGTTTCCTTCCTTCGAAACTGCACTAGCAAATCCAGAAAAAAATATTCACTTCTGCACTTTTTTAATTATATTGTTTCTTGTCCAAAATTTTCACCTTATATCCACTGCCAACCTTGCACGCGAAAGGGTCCCCTGGCTGGCTTCTCGGAAAGCTCTTTTGCCCTTCCACGACCGTCCTTTCACGCTTCTGATTCGCCGCTCGCCGACCAATCGGGTTGCTGAAGAGTGGGTCCGATGTGGGCGGAGCTTGCAGCTGGGTTGTGTTGGTATTCAGGAGGGGGAAGAGGGGAAATCGGTCTGAGGGGAAGCCGTTGCGGTCAAAAGACTGTGGGGAGGGGAAGACTCAAACAGGAATGTCTGGGGAGAACAAAGTCTCAAGTCTCACCGGTAGTAATTCTCTGCCGTGAGGGCTGTTCGAACGCGCCAGCAACTAGCTACCTTGGGCGAACCGGGTTCGGTCTCGGGTCGAGCCTGGTTTGTCACGACGATGAACACCGGATAGGAAACCGACCGGAATTTTACTTTCTGGATGGTAACTAGGAAGGTTTGGAGCGCAAACTGGGGACACCTAACCGCGACGGAAGACCGCGACAAACCTGACAGGAACCTAGTAGAAGAGTGAACCCGAGCGGTTGGTTCCACGCCGTCCACCAATGAGGGGGGACAAGTCGGCCGTTTGTAAGCTCGTGCGAGATAGGGCCGGGGTCGTTCTTTGTCGTTGGAGGGAGCGAAGTTCGGCGTGTTCCTCTGTTTCTCTCCCTCCCGTGCGCGCGGCGCTACGGGAACTGGTTGCTAGGCGAGACAAAGAGACCCGGCAACATCTGTCCGTCCTTGTCTGCTCCTGGCATTCCTGGCCAGCGAGAGCTCCGGTGGGCCGTGCTGCCTGCCGCCGTGCGATCGATACATCAGGCCGCCGCCTCTGCGCATGCCCGGGGCTCCCGCCCAGCATCTTCCACCCTTCCTTCATACCCTTTCTACCTTCCCCTGCTAACGCTTTCAACTACTGCGAATGGTTCCGCTCTGCATTTACCCCTAGAGATGAATTCACATGATACTGTAGGCAGTTTACGGTAAAGTGAGCACTTTTGAAGCCCTGGTTACTTTTTTCTTTCAGCCAATTTATGTNTGATACTGTAGGCAGTTTACGGTAAAGTGAGCACTTTTGAAGCCCTGGTTACTTTTTTCTTTCAGCCAATTTATGTCTTTTCGCCACTAATTAATATAAACACTGCTATAGGCTATTCGCGGTAAAGTGAGCACTTTTTGAAGCTCTCTCATTTGGAATAATAGTCAATAAATATATTTTATTGTGGCCTTACATGTTCACTTTAGAGCCCGGTGAAATATATACACTGTGTTTATTACTTACATGGCAATATTTATTTTAAAAAGTGGGGGAGATATAAAAAATGGCTTATAGGAAAAAAGTAACTAGGATCTCAGAAGTGCTCTTTTTACCAGCTTATAAATGAGTAATAAACACAGTGTATTCATTTCATCATACTCAAAACGAAAAGTCCAAGGCCGCAATGAAATGTATTTGTTGGCTATTATGTCTGATGAGACTGCTTCAAAAAGTGCTCACTTTTCTATGAACAACCTATATCTGAGGTACTGCACACAAGAGGATTCTGTTCGGATATTCCATGGTGAAGCTGGTAGGACGCTAGCTAGGTGCTGTCCGCTCTCCCAGCAATTCCGTTACGTAGCGCAAGTGTTTCAGTTGCTTGCCACAATACCATTAAGGGGCTTACACAGTAAAAAGAAGTAAGNTTCCGTTACGTAGCGCAAGTGTTTCAGTTGCTTGCCACAATACCATTAAGGGGCTTACACAGTAAAAAGAAGTAAGCAGAAATTTTTTTTCCAATGCGTTGGCTCAAACCTAGTCCAGCACAATCAAGTTGCTATTGCTTACTGCAGTGGAAATATTCTGGAAGTCTGTACTTAAGCCGATCACCGAAAAGCATATATTTAAATAAACATATTTTAAAACTTTTATTTGAAATTATGCACTCCGGTATTAATTTATACTGACCTGCATCGAAAAAACAAAAGCCAAAAACAAAANTGATACTGTAGGCAGTTTACGGTAAAGTGAGCACTTTTGAAGCCCTGGTTACTTTTTTCTTTCAGCCAATTTATGTATTTTCGCCACTAATTAATATAAACACTGCTATAGGCTATTCGCGGTAAAGTGAGCACTTTTTGAAGCTCTCTCATTTGGAATAATAGTCAATACATATATTTTATTGTGGCCTTACATGTTCACTTTAGAGCCCGGTGAAATATATACACTGTGTTTATTACTTACATGNCATATATTTTATTGTGGCCTTACATGTTCACTTTAGAGCCCGGTGAAATATATACACTGTGTTTATTACTTACATGGCAATATTTATTTTAAAAAGTGGGGGAGATATAAAAAATGGCTTATAGGAAAAAAGTAACTAGGATCTCAGAAGTGCTCTTTTTACCAGCTTATAAATGAGTAATAAACACAGTGTATTCATTTCATCATACTCAAAACGAAAAGTCCAAGGCCGCAATGAAATGTATTTGTTGGCTATTATGTCTGATGAGACTNCATTTCATCATACTCAAAACGAAAAGTCCAAGGCCGCAATGAAATGTATTTGTTGGCTATTATGTCTGATGAGACTTCTTCAAAAAGTGCTCACTTTTCTATGAACAACCTATATCTGAGGTACTGCACACAAGAGGATTCTGTTCGGATATTCCATGGTGAAGCTGGTAGGACGCTAGCTAGGTGCTGTCCGCTCTCCCAGCAACTCCGTTACGTAGCGCAAGTGTTTCAGTTGCTTGCCACAATACCATTAAGGGGCTTACACAGTAAAAAGAAGTAAGCAGAAAATTTTTTTCCAATGCGTTGGCTCAAACCTAGTCCAGCACAATCAAGTTGCTATTGCTTACTGCAGTGGAAATATTCTGGAAGTCTGTACTTAAGCCGATCACCGAAAAGCATATATTTAAATAAACATATTTTAAAACTTTTATTTGAAATTATGCACTCCGGTATTAATTTATACTGACCTGCATCGAAAAAACAAAAGCCAAAAACAAAAGCCAAAAACAAAAATACTAGTATATAAACAACTATTCCCTTAAGTTTTTATTATGTATAAACCTTTACCTGCCTTTTGCGCCACTGTGCACTGCGACGCTGCTGAAAATTCAAGAATTTTTTTTTCGCTTTATCTGATCTCAGATCAGTCTTCCCAGACATTACTTTAAAACCGATTCGTTCATTGCTGTAATGTAGAAAGGCAAATCGTATCTAGTGTGTGTGTGTGTATGTATGTATGTGTGTATACACACACACATATATATGTATACAATATGTTTTTAATTTACAAATTATTTACCAACATAAACTACAAAAGAATATGTTTATAGATCACTTTGCAAAAGCTAATGGGAAAAATTCAGTAAAATTAACTAACGCTCACTGTTAGTCTGTGTTAGGCCGCTAAGATGTGGTTTTAGCTTTTAATCTANTCCCAGACATTACTTTAAAACCGATTCGTTCATTGCTGTAATGTAGAAAGGCAAATCGTATCTAGTGTGTGTGTGTATATGTATGTATGTGTGTATACACACACACATATATATGTATACAATATGTTTTTAATTTACAAATTATTTACCAACATAAACTACAAAAGAATATGTTTATAGATCACTTTGCAAAAGCTAATGGGAACAATTCAGTAAAATTAACTAACGCTCACTGTTAGTCTGTGTTAGGCCGCTAAGATGTGGTTTTAGCTTTTAATCTATAAAGTAATGCTCCCCATGTTCAAGTATATAATTTCTCCCTGCACCTTTTACTTGCTGCTCTGCTGTCATAACCTTCCCCCTCTCCCTTCTGTATGGTGTGATTTGAACCTACTGTGTGAAGGATTTGAAGACGTTCGTATTATGGAACTCCACCGGCATGTGCGGGGATTGGAGATTCGCCACAGCTAATCAAGTTAAAATTCACTTCCTATGTAACCGGCCGGGATTGAACCCACGAAACCAAACACGGTAGGCTGTTCTGGATTGGAAGTGTGCACACTGGCCAGAGCGCGAACCAAGCTAGGAATAAGTAGATACAAATGTACCTTTCCTACACAAAAAAAAATATTATACAGACACTTTTTTGAAAATGTGTGCATATTTGCAAGAATAGCAATAATTCGCTACAGAAAAATTCTTAACGTTAATACCTAAATTCCTTCTAAAAGAAAGTGAATCACACTGCTGAAAATTCAATTTATACACAGGCTCATTTGTAAACCGAAGGCTTCAAATTCCAACCTGCCGGTTAATTATACAGGATGTTTCAGAAGTGATGGTCAAAAATGTAGGGATGAGGCTTACAAATGAAGAGAAGCAAAAAGGTCAACTAAACATGGGTCCAAAAATTAACCGTTTCCGAGATAATGGCATTTGTGGGTAGGTTGGCCGCCAGTGAACTCCGAGTGCCTGGATTACGTAATGCGGCAATGTTGTGTTTGCAGCGGCAACGGAGATGCCTCGTTTACAATACAGCAGACATGGCCACACCTTAAGAATTGCATCGTCGGTTTGTACAGACTTCCCAGCAAATGAATAATGATCCTGGTTTGCTCGAGCGCATTCGCGAGTCCTTGCGGTGACGACTTGACAGATGCACTCATGCATGATCAGCATTTTGAACACTTACTGTAAACGTCTTCCGTTAACATGTTCATACAGTACTGTACCTTGTGTAACCACAGACTTCACTGTTGTTCAACCCAAACCGTTATTTAGTGTATGTTCAATCGCATTTTTGTGGTGCCGAAGGCACCATTATGACTTACTGTCCCGTGATAGATACATTACATCGAAGTGTCACTGTTTTTGTAGGAATTCGTACTTAGTATTCAGCAGGTCCTAACCGGCACAAAACTGATATCTCGTAAACGATTAATTTCCGGACCCATGTTTATCGGACGTTTTTACTTCTCTTCATTTGTAAGTCTCATCCCTACATTTTTTACCATCACTTGTAAAACATTCTGCTGATATAGAAGGCCTAAGTAGATAGAACATGAGAGTTCTGGCACAGGCGAGTGGACAGTCGGAATTCGGAGCCATATGCCATCTAGCAGTGGACCAGTAGTAGCATCTGGCAGATGACCAGAGATGTCCTTGACCTTTGACCTTGATCTAAAAAGTCCCATTTCTTAGGAAACACTCTAAATTTCTAGAATTTCTCGTATAATTTCACGAATTTCCCTCCAAATCTGCAAACTTTAAATTAACATTTGACTATTACCTTTGTGGGGAACTGGTGCACAGGCTGCAGACTTCGCAGCCTTGGAGCCGTCCACCATATTGGATTGCATCACAGCCGCCATATTATTTCTAGAATTTTCCAGTTCATGCTCTGTCATTCTGACTATCATGCTCTGACATTCCACCCTAGAATGTTATAGTTCATTTCACTGTCATGATACTTCATGCACTCTCATTCCACGCTAGAATGTTCTAGTTCATCGCCCTTCCATGATACTAGTTTTTACAGCGATACTTTGAAAGACCAAAAATGGTTACTGTGGGTCATCCTTAAAAGATAAACATATGCTATCACGGACTTTTCTGTAGATCTTTTTGAGAGATACAAATGTGTAGTACATTAATTTTATGTATATCTTATGGTTTAGTCAGCGCAAGCCATGTAAGAACCTAAAAGCAGTTTTTTACAACTTGATTACAAATAGTTCGACATTTCTCTACTATCCTTATATTAAATATAAATGTTTTATACACCAAAACCTACCTCAAGAAATTATCTAAATGAAGTTGAAAACCGCATCAAAATTCATTAAGTAGTTTAGAAGTACTAAGCGAATACACAGACGTGGATAAGCGACTTTTTAGAGATACTCTGTACCGAGACGAACAAAAAATCAGCTGGGAGTTAAATATTTGTGTCACATCACCTCGGCATATGCTAAATGCAGTCCTACTACGTAATATAGA
Source organism: Clitarchus hookeri (assembly GCA_002778355.1). NCBI lineage: Eukaryota > Metazoa > Arthropoda > Insecta > Phasmatodea > Phasmatidae > Clitarchus > Clitarchus hookeri. The sequence continues at coordinate 12,782 of NQII01000076.1, read as the reverse complement.
GACGTTTAATTTAAATATTCATACAGCATTAATATATTATTCAAGCAGCAGTAGCAGAACACTTCAGCTCTCCCCAGAAAAGGTCAAACAACTGGTTGATGTTCGGGAGGTCACTGCTCGAACGTTATTTTTACTCCAAGCGCGATCAAAACACATTCCTTTGTCAGTAGTGCCAAGAAATAGCCACAGAGTAGATAAGTACACAGAAACGAAATGTGGTGACTCATTTGATGTGAGTGAACCCATTCGCCGATTGGCTTTGCAATTGTCTNTAAGTACACAGAAACGAAATGTGGTGACTCATTTGATGTGAGTGAACCCATTCGCCGATTGGCTTTGCAATTGTCTGTACTGGTCCATGTGCGAGATTGGATACCGCGTGCTGCGAATGATTCCCTACTGTCTGGGCTGCCAGCTGGTGAATAAGTAACCAGGCGCTGATTGGCGAATGGGATTTTGGCATTTTACTAGTTAGTGATGCCAATTTTTCTAACGTGTACAGCTTAAATTCAGTGTATATGCAGCCGTNAATTTTGGCATTTTACTAGTTAGTGATGCCAATTTTTCTAACGTGTACAGCTTAAATTCAGTGTATATGCAGCCGTACTTTTAAGTTTATAAAAGCTTTTCGTACCTCAACATATCATACACAACTTCTTTTTCCCATCGAGAGGACGTCGTGAAAATGACGACAGGCTGTTCTAGAGGTCAGAAAATTTTATCGGCTATATATATATAGCCGATCATAGAGAAGGAATTCTTTTGGCAGGTATGCAAGTTCGACATCTGTGTCGAGTGCTGCAAGTGATATATATATATATATATAAAGAATTCCTTCTCTAATAAGCAAGACATGAATTACAATCCGTCTGCAAACACCTACTGCCTATCTGCTCAGACGAAGAGATTCTTCACTGTCTCCCATGCCTGGAGTGTTTTCAAGGTAGTGCTGCTATTACAGACACACCACATTCCAGGAGCTAGTGTAAGACACATCGAGAGAGAGCAGTAGCATAAAGAAAAACAAGGCACCTCCAAAGCTGAAAGATGAACGACTATAACGAAGATGAGCGGTCGAATGGTCAACTTTGCATCCTAGACAGCGATCGACCTGATAATACAGCATTTTACAGTCCAGCAACCATGCTGTTGTTTGCAGCACGTAGCCAGCAGTCATCTACTGAAGCAACCCGAGACAGGCAATGCAAACTGTCATGTAGTGTGAATAGTATACAAGCGAGCAAAATGTAAAAATGATTGTCACTTCGTCGTCGAGTGTGATGGAAAGCAGATCGTAATGAATACACTCATCTACCGCGATCGCGTACATTGTTACAGTATGAAGATGNCGAGTGTGATGGAAAGCAGATCGTAATGAATACACTCATCTACCGCGATCGCGTACATTGTTACAGTATGAAGATGGAATCGATGGTTGAAGACTTATCATCTGTAACACCGACCGGGGATTACGAGTCGGTGACTCCCTCGGGAGGAAGGTTTCCGGGCGTTTGAGGTGGTGTGTCAGTTCTATGCTATAGTAGCCAAGCCTGGTTACCGCATCGGCCCTAGAAAGGAAGGATGATGCGTCTCTTATAGCCTCTCTNCTATGCTATAGTAGCCAAGCCTGGTTACCGCATCGGCCCTAGAAAGGAAGGATGATGCGTCTCTTATAGCCTCTCTCCACTCATGGTGACCCAAAGCTACCAGTGCCACCCCTGGGTAACGCAGATTGGTCTCCGTCGCCCGTTTCCCTATGGGGACCAGTTTCCTCGTGGCTGGTAAGGGGTATCTGCCGTGATGGTTTGGACCGATATTTAGTACCTAGGTCCGACCACTTGGTGGGGTGTTGGACCACTTGGCATTCAGGCCAATGGGGCCCAAGACAGGAAATTCCTGTGTGAAGAAATTCCCATGTATGGTAATGGTCAGTGCCCGATGACGGCTCCTCCAACTGTACTGCTAGTGGTGGAATGTGGTGGCGACGGCTTGAAGGCTGTGATGACAGCAGGAAGATATATGATTCTAAGTAATGAGAATCTTCCATTTCAGAGAGAGGGCTGCTATCCTCGTTTTCGGCATTCCCCGAGGAATCGAGGACGCATGCCGCTACAAGCCGATCGTACTCCACCCTTCTGGTGGGTTGTGCAGAGCATTGGTGGAGCGGTCGGGTTACTGAAATCCCACAAGTACCATGGTAAATAAGTAGGAGCACGGGCTGATCGGGTTGGCACCACCAGAGGTTCTCTCTGGCCTACCGATCACTAAAGGTTGGACTCGTGCTGGCAGTGGTTAACTCTGTATGCTGGAGGTCTGGCGAGATTCCCTCTCTCAAAGAAGGACTAGGCGGTGAGCGGCAACCTACTCCGGTTGTGTCCTGGAGATACACTAGGGGTCCAGGTAGTATACCGGCCAGACCACACGCCTGGTGCCTGAGTACGAGGGTCTCAGAACCTTGTGGAAGGGTGCTTTCGGTCGTACTTGTGTATCAAGTCGGGGCTTTGGATTTGGTTACCTCAGGTGCATGGCTGGGACACCTGAGATGAGAGGACGTGACCCCTCCTCCCCACCGAGTGGGCGGCCGAAGCGCGGGATGGCTCATTGGCTAAGAGCGTTGCGTTAAAATATAAAAGTATGGTAGCCGAGAGGCTGCTGTATTTGCATCACGTATGTAGCATTGACTGCATCTTCAACAGCAAGGGACCATGGAGATTCACTACATACATCACGGAAACAATGTTACTACTGCGGAAATACTCTTAGTAAAAGCTGNCAAGGGACCATGGAGATTCACTACATACATCACGGAAACAATGTTACTACTGCGGAAATACTCTTAGTAAAAGCTGTAATGCACTGCGAGATGAAAGTAGTCATTGCATATTCATCATTGCATACAGGACTCACCACTGCAATAACTGCGACAAGGTCTTTCTTTACCTGCAGTGATAGTTTGCATATACATAGCAAGAAGAGTAAAGACAATGTTTGTTGTTCATTAGGAAGTGNTTCTTTACCTGCAGTGATAGTTTGCATATACATAGCAAGAAGAGTAAAGACAATGTTTGTTGTTCATTAGGAAGTGAGTGTAAGTATTGTGGCAAGATATTTACTTAACAGCCGTAATGTCAGACGGCATGAAGATAGTAACTGTCCATTCACCATCGCTTATAAGACTTACCCATGGTATAACTGTGGTGTGGTACATGAAAATAAGTGTACCTTGAATTGTCACAGCATGAATTTTTCTACAAAAACAGACATCATAATTATTTTGGTCAAATGAAGAATAGATTGAGCGTTTAACTATTATTATGTTTTTTACATGTCTGTAAAATAAAGTTAAAGTATAGAGATAACTTCTGTGTTTTTCGTTAATTTTTGCCCCTGCTTATATTAAGCTATTCGGGAGAAACGATTAAGACTAATCTGAGGAACACATGCATCGAAGATGTTATTCATTTTAGCATCAAATATACATTTTTTCTAATGGTAGTATGCAGTAACTTGATACGTACAAATACCTGGAAGCTGTGATGATATAAAAACATTAAATATATGTACGTATATGCTTAGTATAGACATTGGTATGGATTTATGCGAAAATTAGAATGTCGTTTAGAATAGAAATATGAAAACTTTGTCGAAATTTTTTTTCTGCCAATAAGTGTTATATGATTAAAGGTTGAAAGACTCTAAGAGAATTTAGTATAAACTGTATTAATTATTGCGAGATACTTCGAACACAACTATAAAAAACTACTTTCCTCCTAAGTTACCGGTGGTAGGTTTGAATATGTATATACAGGCATCTGCACGACCTCTGTAAAAGCTCAAATGTTATTCGTTCTCGGCAGGAGTCAGTTTGACAGTAGTCTGGGTGTATGAGTTCTTATCTGCTTGAAAGTGATGCAGGCCTCTGATGGTGTGAAATCGAGTACTGAGCATATGTCTATATGCACGGCTTATTCGATTATTATATCATTAGTTGGTAAAGCAGTGTTGCTGTTGTGGCAAAACTTCTTAAGAGATAACTGAATATGTGTAAAGAGTAAAAGTACGAAAGGACTGCCCTCCGAATTGATACAATATGATTGGTGTGGTACACTATTTATTAGAAGCAATAATTTTCAATATGCATTAGGAGATATGCAAAGTTTGTTATATTCTCTTGATGGTATGGTTGAAATGTTTTAGTAGGTATGGTGGGTGGNGGTTGTGTTATATTGTCTATATGGTATGGTTGAAATGTTTTGGTAGGTATGGTGGGTGGTAGGTCGTTACGATTATTGGTAGAAACTGTATCATAACACGGTCGTGTCTGTTTTTTTTTTGTATGATTATTTCATATGATATGATGATATGGAGTTGCCAAGTACTTGGTTCTAATTTTTTTTCCCAGGAATGTCTAGTTGGTTTGTTCTAATAGTATGGCCAGAGGGTATTGTCAGATGAAATTATCTGTTTGTATGGTTTGTTAGTATTGTTAGTAGGAATGATTGGTGGAAATATTTTGGTTCGATGGTTGATATGACTTACCAGTATGGATTGTTGGTTTGCTGGTATGGCATGATTAGGGTTTTGCAGATGACTGGCATGATGTGGTCGGCAAGTGTTGATGGTTATAATGTTTTCGGCTGGAACATTTAATTTGCTGATCTGGTGGTATGACCTATTAATATGACATTTTTTAAATACAGAATAATTTATGTATTTTAGAAATTAATATTTATAAATGTAGAGTAGTTAACTGACTGAAATGGCAATGACATCGGAGGTGATACTACGCTCAGTGAGAATTGAGCCAAAGGCAGAGGAAACAGTGAAAATTGAGCGACTAATAATCAGTACCATATAACTAAGTAATATGGTGGCTGAAATTCATTGATTTGTTTGTGATTCCCACTGAATGTCAAGAATTTTACTACCATAAGTCACTTGTTCTAGGCAAGATAATTTCTGCAAATTTATCAGGTAAGTGAGGGTTTACAATTCTGGATAATGATACATTATTTGATGATGACAATTCACAAATAAGTTAAAACTGAAATATTTAAGTATGACAGGGAAAATAAAACGGAGACGGGAAAAAAAAATCTACACTGATAGTTACATTTATGTTAACTTTTTGAAATACAAAAGATAAATTTTAAAAATACTTCAAAATTTATAATCTTAAAGCGGGAAATGTGACTTAGTTCACAGTTGCACTGAAATTTAACAAATATTTATTATTTTTATGTCTTCAGTGCTTCGGTATGATTGTCAGGAAGTTCTCACGCAGGGCTTATTTTTCGTTTAAATGTGATCAAAAATGTGCACAATTTTGGAGGAAAGATAGTGAAATGGTTGAAATTCGATGCGACAGTGAATTGGTCTATTCAGAGATTTGATTGTTTAAATCGAACAGACTTGCTGATTGTTGGCTTTCTTACTAAATATCGGCTGTCTCTATTTGGTTACAATTTTTTTTAGTCAAACGGTGTATTATTATGTACGTGAGTCTTTTAGAGTTGTGACTTGTCAAAGCTTCTGGGGAGTCTTCCCGTTTTCGATGTTTCTAGAAAGTTGCAGCTGCATACGATGCAAACAACTGGGGAGGTCAAGCATCATTCATGGACGATTTTAGTACGCTTGGACCACGCGAGGTATAGGCTGTTCACGGTAAAGTGAGCACTTTCCTTTTTTTCCTTTTAGCCACATTTTATCCTTCGACCACCTTCTTGAAAAAAAAATATTGTGATGTTATTAATAAACACAGTGTGTATATTCCGCCGCACTCATAAGTTAACGTCTACAGCTAAAATAAAATATATTTATTAACTATTATTCTAAATGAGTGGGCTTTCAAAAAGTACTCACTTTACCGCGAATAGCCTATACCAAACAGGCTGTGTGGACTGTCCGATTCAAAATTAACAGCGGTGCCTGACCTAACTTTTGACGGGTGTAAGGGGGAGGAAGACCATCCATGCAATTGTTTAAAATCCTAATTGTTTAGTATTAAAAATATAAAACATTTCATTTTTATTTTTAAAATGTTTAATATAAAATATCCCACTTGAGACCTGGAAGCAAGACGATGTAATATTTTCACCTTCGTCCCCACAAATGTTTCCAAGTATAATCGTGTGTTAGCGAATTGGCATGCTGGACGCAAACACATTATTTAATTATCAACTAGTTTCAAAAGTGAAAAAGAAAGGACCTTTTCCTGCAGCTGAGTCAGTGCAGCTACGCAAACCTTAGAAAATTAATACTATAATTATTTTTTAAATTAATATAAATATGATATGAATAAATCTACAATTACTATGTTTACAGTATTTATGCTGTTGTATATGAATGTATCTTTATTTTATGTATGTTTAAGTAAAATTATTTTTTCCTGATAATCAATTTTTAAAAAATGTGGTGAATTCTAGTTTATAGCATGAATTTCAATATTCAATATACTTATAATATTTCCTATCAATATATATTTATTTCCTTTCAATATAAATTATATGCTTGCCGAATTTTTCTACCACAAGTATATTTTCAAACATTTGAAGCGGTTTTTTTTATTTATCAGTAATCACCTAGAGCCAGACGGGAAAATCCCACAGAACAAATAACGAGCAGCACACGAGCCTGGACGCGATAATTCTGCTGCAAAGAAAGGAACACTTTCTATTTTGCTACAGGGGTTATAAATACAAAAATACAAAAACGAAAGTCATTTCCAAAAGATACGTAGTTCATTATTCACTAATATATATCTACGCTTCACTTTTCACATTAACTTCCGAATAAGATTAGTTTTTAGTAAAAGTAATTTTTAAGTATTGTGTCTTCTAAAATAGCATTATAAATAAGTACAAATTATCCGCATTACGTCTTCAAAGATAATGTTACAAGTCCAGAATAAAAAGAGCTTTTTAGTCTAACACATGTATTTGCCTTGAAAACATTACTTCTTTAAAGATTATATTACATTTTCAAAATAAAATAGTTATTAATAAAACTTTTATAAAGGTTGTTCACGGTTAAATGTGCACTTATGAAAACCTGCTTAAGATCTACTTGTATGCACATTATGTATCTTTCCGCCATACATGGGTAAAGTAAAAGTGTGAAATTAGAATAGTAAATATTTTACAAAATTCCTAATAATATATATTTCGGGTCAGTGATGATATGAATTCGATTATTGATGAACTAAGAGCTGGAAACTTTATTGAATGAAATATTATGTATATGTGTGTGATTTTTGTTAATTTAATAGCTAGTACGATGACCTGACGTGGCGTGGCCTCGAACAAGTGAATGTGTTTCAAGGCAAGCGAGGTCTTAACAGGGCAGCGAGGCCATTTCCTGTGTAGGAAGAAGAGTGAAAAATAAAATGTTAGTACTATAGTGAATGCTCTTTAATAAATAGGAAACCTTAGTTACACACAGGTTTGGTGGTAAGATGTGAATCAAAATACTAATAATTTTACTATCATCTGTATGCAGAAATTAATTCGGCTGCAGAATGGTTGAATTGGAATTCTTCAAAGGGTGTAAAAGTTTTCCTGTGTGTGCTATTTCTTTCTTTTGTTTTTATAAAATGATTTTTATTGCAAAATTATGCACGTAGCTGTAAATGAAAATTGTGTGTATTAAAAAAAAAAAAAAAAAAAAAAA
>NQII01000075.1:1479685-1530219 GCA_002778355.1 Clitarchus hookeri | reverse complement strand
GACATCGTCGCGGTGGGTACTTCTCCTGGTACAAACTATGAGCCTGCACGGCATTGCAGCCCGCCCTACCGCTCACGAAGAGCACATCAGATAGCTCCTAATAAGGGCACATGTCGCACAGTACTACTTAAATAACCACACGTATCACTCGCTGTTCTCTTCGCCTCGGAATAGTAAAATGTCAGGGTGGCTCTGATTTCTGTCATCTAATAACTGCAGCCACTTGCGAAAAAGAAATATTTGCCAGTTAAACGCATTGTTTTGATGGCCAGAACTCGGAAACCAAACATTTCCGGACCCATGTGGCACTAAACATGTTTTATTTTCTATACGTGGGAATTCATTCTTGTAATAATTCCCACCATTTTCGAAACACTATGTNGCACTAAACATGTTTTATTTTCTATACGTGGGAATTCATTCTTGTAATAATTCCCACCATTTTCGAAACACTATGTATATGTACATCAAAATAAGTGGCATGTTTGGTTCGCTAAATAACCTAATTAAATATCATACAATCTACGTTTATAGATTCCGTAATATATTTGGTGAAGTTTTTAATAAACCTATCCACGTATTTTAGAAGTATTAATATTAACTTAATAATTATTTTCTGTAAAATGTGGGTTGACATAAATATATAATATTACCGCTTCGTTACTCAAATATTTGCTGCATTGACGTGTATTAAATGTTTGTCTTTATTACTAAGTTTTATGCATGCTCTTTATTGCAGAGGGAAAACAGATATTTCAGATTATTTTGGGAATTAATTCTTCGCGTGCTCAGTTTTTTCTTTCTTTGGCGAAAGTTTAATTAAGTTATTGCCGGCTTCAGTTCAAAGAAATAACCCTCTCCTTTAATACATGCGAATTATTTCCGCACTAATATTATCAGTGGTTTGTGGTTTGGCGATTACATAGCGAGGGTGTCATAATTCGTTTGATGTATCTGGCGTGTCGCCACCTAGCTAGCCCTCCCCGTCAACAAATGGACTATCCAATATTGCCGCCACTCCCGACGTGATAATCAAAGGCACTAATTTACCTGTTTCGAGAGTGGAGCGCTTCGCGGGCTCCCGCAAGTGTTTGTGCGCGCCACATGATTTCAGGAATTCCGCTGTGGCAGGTGGCTGCCTTCCGGTCGCGCCAAATACTGCCCACTATGCTGTCCGAGATGGTTCCTCCAAATTTAGTTAAATATTTCAATGTTTTCTGTGTCGTTAAAATGTGCAAGTATTAGTTACTGCGATAACAGTGCGGTGGAAGTTAAGGCCTCATTTCTGTATATAGCTTATTTTGTTTACTTAAATGTGATGTAACTTCGTAATTTACGCTACCTTGGCATGCTGCTGATAAAAGCTGTTTAGTGTCGGTTATTCACGGTACAGCAAGCACGTGCATTGCCCTTTCAAGAGGCATCAACACCTAATAAATAAGTTTAATTGCAGCCTCGGACGTTAGCTTTTGAGATTGCTGGAATTTTTACACTGTATATATTAGTCACACGGCAACGTATATATTAAAAACTGTTGGAAATATATAAATAACCTCAAAGGAAAAATTTTTAGGGGCTTTGAAAAGTGCTCACTTTACCGTGAATAGTTTATAATTCTATGTAATATTACGTTTATGGGAGCGCGAATGAATTCAAAATATTTGATTATTGCTCTATGCACAATATTACAAGTAATTTCCATTACGACTGAATTGTAACAAGAGGACATATATTGGCGATATTTTATTATATTACAAGTAAGACAACGAAACCTACTAGCAACGGGAATCCCTTATCAAAGTNAATATATTGGCGATATTTTATTATATTACAAGTAAGACAACGAAACCTACTAGCAACGGGAATCCCTTATCAAAGTGCAAGATGAGCCACTGTCCACAAAATTGTCGACATCTCGGTCATTTCTTATTGGGTGTTGAACATTCATTAATTCCGTGTCTTCAGTACTCGAGTTGAGGACCTGTAAATAATTTAACGTAAAGTAACACTACTAAAATTTTCTGCTAAAGTTGTAAAACTTTCCAATCGAATTTCTAACCCCCATTGCTTCAAATTGTTACCAACAATACTACAACTGTCACATCGAATTTCCAACATTAAGGGTTAAATCATAATGGAAACAGGCGAATAAGTAGTTTGCGTTTGCGGTTTATTATTATGAGCGTCTAGAAAACGTAACTAAANATCATAATGGAAACAGGCGAATAAGTAGTTTGCGTTTGCGGTTTATTATTATGAGCGTCTAGAAAACGTAACTAAAAACTATAATACATGTTAATATTAAGTACGGAGTACATCCCTTAGAAGTTGTGGATATTGTTGTGCATACCAATATGGGTAGTTAATATGGGAAATCTTATCATACACCACATAATACTGTACGCAATATTTAAATGTAGTATTTCATAAAAAAATAAAAATTTAAATTAAATATTTACAACCGGAATTAACATTAACAATAGTTTATAAAAGGAGCAAATTTCATATTCTAAAATATAAAATAATGAAATAAATTTTTTAAGATTTTATTGGTTTTATTTATTGCATAAGAAGNTGAAGATTTTATTGGTTTTATTTATTGCATAAGAAGCAAATGTATATTTTCTGTTTCCATGTAAGATTGCGCAAGTTAACACAGAAATATATTTTAAGTACTTAAACTTTACTGCTACACCAAAATGCATGCATAAATAGAATGATTTAAAATATAAATACGTCAGCATTAGTAACTCAAGCTTTAAAATAAGCCTCATTGTTTAAAACATTAGAAAACTCGTGCTATAAAAAGACTTTTAAAAATGATTAAGAATAAAATATAATGCAATCTTTTTTATTGCCATCGTCATGAAAGTAAACGCTATGTTCAAAAGAAATTTAATTAGGGCGAAAGTACAAAAAAATTAGAAGCGATTGTAATATTATTGCATCAGGAAAATGTATCGCTCATATGCGGCACAGAATAAGNAGTACAAAAAAATTAGAAGCGATTGTAATATTATTGCATCAGGAAAATGTATCGCTCATATGCGGCACAGAATAAGGGCACGTTCAGTACGTCATAGGATCGCATCGTGCTAAGATAAGTTTTTTACGCACTATCGGATATGGCCTGTAAATCGACGTACGTTGTCCTTTGACAGATTTTTCCACAAATTAAATTTATGCTCCAGATCTCAAGAAATTTTACTCTGGGGAAGTTGGTATCACGCCTGATCCCACATATGTTCAAAAGGCGATAGAACTTGTTGGGGGGCCGTTGAAAAGTAGTACGACATTAGCACTCCTAAATTTCTGTGTTGGAGAGAGAATTAAATGACCGTGAACTAGCTCCATGGCGCATAGCCCGGAAAAGTAGCACATGCGACTGTATGACGTATTCAACGTACTGTGNGACCGTGAACTAGCTCCATGGCGCATAGCCCGGAAAAGTAGCACATGCGACTGTATGACGTATTCAACGTACTGTGACTTTGTGCACTCGATGACCCTCCAACAGCTACCAGTGGCCTGCGGCGGCTATATCCCCAGCTGTAGAGGGTGTGTGCTGCTTTTCAAAGAACATAAACTGTAATTCTCGCCTGCTGTCTGTCCTCCAAACAGTAGACCCTAGTCATGCGTTCCCACAAAAAAAGTGATTCGNACAGTAGACCCTAGTCATGCGTTCCCACAAAAAAAGTGATTCGTTGAAAAAGCAAATACCTCACTTTATTTCTCTGTCAACACGGCAGTTAACGAATGTGACGATGTTAAGGTGACAATGGTGAAACGCGAAATGTCATTGAATACGCTGTGATAACAATTTCTACACTGGTATTTGGAAATATGATGATCAAATAAATATTTATAAAATCCGACTTGTTCAAACATAAATGCAGGTATGACACATAGAATGAAAACGTCCGTATAGGTTGAAAATTCTTAATTGTTTTCTAACAAGCTTTATATCAAATACACCTTTCTTCAGTCCAATTTGGTTGAATTTCTTGTGACAGGCTTCTAGAAATACTTCTGGTACAGATGAGATGCTCTATTGAAGTAGTTGCGTGTCATCTGATGGTGGACAACGAAGCCGCCAGCTACGTCATGCATATCTGGTATTTGAACGGGCTNAAGTAGTTGCGTGTCATCTGATGGTGGACAACGAAGCCGCCAGCTACGTCATGCATATCTGGTATTTGAACGGGCTTTGCCTGTGGTCTGTCGGGTCCGATTCACCCAATAATGAGGCAATCCACTGCCCTACCATCCCGACTCTCGCAGCCCCATATGGTCTATTTGTCCGCATAGCTGTCTTATAAACCTTTTTGGCATGCCTACCTCTCACCTCTCACCCGGCAATCATCGTGGATGTCAACATCGCACGTACAATTCTGAGGACTCTTTATCTACGTTACACTANACCTCTCACCCGGCAATCATCGTGGATGTCAACATCGCACGTACAATTCTGAGGACTCTTTATCTACGTTACACTAAGAGCGACGCCTGCACCATCGTGCGACGTACATGAATGAGCCATCAGACGGCACATCAGTTTTTCTCCTAATAAACTGTCAACGTGTCACGAAATATAAAAAAAACCGAATGATTTTTATAGTGCGAGTAAATTTGTAGCATATTGTAATTAACCTAGAACTGCTTGAAAAAATTAATAATCTAAAGTAAATCGCCATCTACTCTTTTATATTTTCCAATAATTATTTTTAAGAAATCTNCTTGAAAAAATTAATAATCTAAAGTAAATCGCCATCTACTCTTTTATATTTTCCAATAATTATTTTTAAGAAATCTTGTGTTTCTCTATGTTTTATTGTAAATTAAATTATGCCACTAATTTATGTACATACATGTGTTTAAAGTATAGGTTTGTTATTTATTTCCCATGCAATGTATTTAAAACACTAGTCATTCAGATGTAATGTATAAAGATTGCAATTTGTGAAAAGTGTTTATTTTTCTTTGCTGAAAAAAGATGTAAAATATCTTAGGTAACTTTCTTAAGAAGAAAATATGTTGCACACTACCTGATATATGGTTCTCTGAAATTGATGAGTCAGCACATATTAACTTATTTAATTCTTACATATACATTGGATTGCTTACGAAGTGTCTGTAGCTTTAAGCAACATTAATACGTCCTTTCCTTTATAGTCTATAATATTTTTTTTTANATTGCTTACGAAGTGTCTGTAGCTTTAAGCAACATTAATACGTCCTTTCCTTTATAGTCTATAATATTTTTTTTTATTGGCAACTACACACAAATAAATTATACTAATTATTCAACACAAGTGTCGAGTGTTTCTAATTATCTTAGCCTATTACTAAAAAGAATTTTGCTGAATTTATTATTATACTATATAAAAACTAGCCTTCAGCTTAAGGACTGGGATACGTCGAGGGATAAATTTCATATATTGTGGGAATGCAACTGATAATAAGAAATAATAATTTGTCATGATATTTTAAGTTGAGCCCTTAACCAATTTCAAAGTAATATATTTTTATGCAATCAACGTGAACTGTTTCGTAAGCCAGCCGATTGTGACTTTTATGTCTCCGAGCATATCATGGCATGAAAAAGCACACAAATTGTCGAGACGACGTGCGTGTATATATATATTATTTTTTTTTAATCTTTTGTTTTTGTTTTTTTGGTGAATGACCACTGTAAGGGAATCAATGACTTGAAGTGAGGACAAGGGAGAGTGGGTTTGATGAACACATCGGCACAACCTCGTTTCGCGCGCCGCTGCGTAAGCTATTCGGTTCGGCATACTAGAATGAACGGCAGAAGCGTTTCCGAACACAGAGGTATGATAATTGATTGCGAGTGGCGCGTGTGTGTGTGCGGTGTTTGTGGGGCGGTGGGCTAGGGAGCTGGCGCTCTCAAGCGGCGGAGGGATTGCGTGCAGACACCTCCGCCACTTTGTGTGGGAGATGCTGCGCTGCGGGCAAGACAGCACGTAGCTCCAAGTGTCTCTCTTACACCTGTGTGTGCCGCATGCTGGCCCATGCCGGACACACTAACGAAGCATGCTCCTTCCGAGCTACATACTCAAGAGCCCATCTCGCCCCCCATACACCATTTTTATTTATTTCTTCCCGATTCCTATTCAGGAGGGTTTATTGATAAATGCGACAATAGAAACTTAGCTAATTACTTTACCCATCATTACAGATATAACATATTAACTACTTATGCATATTTATGCAACAATGTATTAAATATATATATATATATATATAAATTTATTCTCACCTTAGGATGACAACCCGGGAACACATATAACAATCTGGAAAAAAAATAAATTCCAATAGAAACATGAAATTTTATTTTTCTATAATGAAACATTTTCAGTACTGACCCCGAAACATCTGTATGACATTAAAACGAATAATTTCTTTATATGGGGTGATACAGCTTCTTAAGAGTGAATAAAGAGATATGGGCGGCTTTTAACATCGAAGTCTTGAGAGACGATGAGAGTGAAGCGAGGTTAGTATGGAGAAGCGTCGGAATGAAAGGGCTGGGTAAACGGGAGATCCCCGAGAAAACTCGCCAACCAGTGGCTCCGACACGAATCCCGCGTGTGGAAATCCGGGAGCGACTTCGCTGGGAATCNCCCCCCCTTCCCATTTGTAAAGAGACCAGCCTACTGGGCGCTTGAACTGCGTAGCACCATATTCGAAGTACGCGGCTTTTTACCAGATTTTTTAATTTGTCCTTCCTTTATTTATTCCCGATAAGAGGAATTACCCCAAACAACGACGGAATTGCACTGCTAAGATATTGCACATGCTATGAAGATTATTTTGGAGATCTTCAACATAGTTTCAAAAAGGGCTTTCATCATCGCGTCGTTTCTTGGAACACACATAAAGGTTGTTCACAGTAAACTGAGCACTTCTGAAAGCCCTGCTTATGANTAAAGAGACCAGCCTACTGGGCGCTTGAACTGCGTAGCACCATATTCGAAGTACGCGGCTTTTGACCAGATTTTTTAATTTGTCCTTCCTTTATTTATTCCCGATAAGAGGAATTACCCCAAACAACGACGGAATTGCACTGCTAAGATATTGCACATGCTATGAAGATTATTTTGGAGATCTTCAACATAGTTTCAAAAAGGGCTTTCAACATCGCGTCGTTTCTTGGAACACACATAAAGGTTGTTCACAGTAAACTGAGCACTTCTGAAAGCCCTGCTTATGATCTACTTGTATGCACATGGCGTATTCTTACACCACATGTAAAAATAACCTTGTCTTGCGCCTGATCACTTTGTTCGTGCATCAGTCCAGTGACTCTGTAAAATTATTACAAAAGTAAATATTTTACATTTAATTCGTACACTTATATGTAATGTAATTAAGAAAAGAAAAATTCTTAATTTTACTAACCACAAATATTCACATAACACTTTCAATGCAAGGTTAAGACAAGAAACTACGTCTCATCTGTCGTTGCCAACTTTTCCGTGCGCACTCCGGGCAGTGTCACGCCAGTTCAGAGTTTTGCAAGTAGCGGCGATGGCGGACTTGATCAGCGCGGCACTGTCGAACCTATCGCACCCGCGCTTCTCGGCCTCAAGCGCGGATGACAGCTCCAGGTAGGCGGGCCCCTTAACCCCTCTCGCGTCGTCGACGATCTCGAGACTGCTTTCGACGCGGCTCCCACTGCACTCGCGGATTCGTCCTTCAACTGGTTTCATGCATCATTTTATCAAATCATAATCTTTATAACGGTCACTTCGAAGACGTCCTGAAGGACTGTGAGCCTCCAATCTCAAACATGATAGCGAATATAGTTTTACTATCATGCCTTTCCACCAAAAAGCCTATTATAAGCCTAGTTACTTGATCCTTTCTGCCACTTTTTATCCACTAACTACCGTTTTAAATAAATGTCTTGTAAGTAATAAACACAGTCTGTATATTCCACCGCACAGGGAATTTAACGTCTAAGGCTAAAATATAATATATTTTTTTGCATTTTTTTTCAAATGAAAGAGCTTTCAAGAGTGCTCACTTAACCTTGAATAGCCTACAGTAAACATATTTGTGTTTCAATACCAAGATTTTTAAGTGTAGATACATTTCTTGACCGTGAACTCCGGGATGGTTATGAATTGAAATTCGGTAGTTTATGGCACGTTTATAAAGAAAAAAATGTTTCCTGGCTACGATGGTAAGTTATTTTCGCGTTGCACTTTATTTGCATTTTGTATTTTCCTGCTCATTCGAGCGTCAATAAAGCAAGAGACTATATATGATAATAAATATTTTTTAATAATATTTTTTTCTCCAAACAAACTTAACTATTTTATATTTATCTCGCTTCCTTTTATTTATTTTCTGTAATAAAAATTGACGAAATTCGCAAAAAAATTTTGCAACAAAAATCAATAAAGGCATAAAACTGCTTATATTTGTGAGAGTTATATAAATTTTGGTAGAATTATTTTAGCAAGCGTACACACAAGAAGTTTTTCAAATTCGTTATATATATATATATATATATATATATATATATATGTATATATTATTTGTTACTATATATGTGTGTGCAAACCACATTTATTTTTCCGAAAAAGTTTCCATTTGAGCATAAATTAATTCATATCACTATTTTTAATTTTCCTCAAAAAGTCATCACTTTTTATAAAGTAGGAAATAAGGAATTGCCTGCGGGCTGTGTAAAGATGCGAGGTAAAACTATCATCGTCGAAAAAATTCAATCTAAATCTGAGTCAATGAGCATATCACTGTTTGTAACAGTTAACGACATCCGACTTATTAAACAGTCGCTTCAATCTATCTAATCAATATGTTACTGAAATGATGCCAGATTTCCTTCTATTATTGATGGTGTGACATTTCCACTGATTCATGAACCATTTCACTCCCTGTTTTTTCAGTAATTTTTTTGACGGATGGATTAGTGAAACAAGGCGTATCAAATAAATAATAACGCACAAATTAATAAAATCCATAAAATGTAATTTTTCTTCATGTGAATTAAATTTTTTAAAACACCGTCTTACGAGGCAACATGGACATTCTGTCTTTCATTTTGTTTTNTTTCTTCATGTGAATTAAATTTTTTAAAACACCGTCTTACGAGGCAACATGGACATTCTGTCTTTCATTTTGTTTTAAGGTGTTTCATTTTGTTTTCACTTTGTCATCTTAGCACTCAGTTTGAAGATGCCAACTACATTAAATGTGAATAAGTGAGTATATTCATTCTTTCTATTTGTTCTAGCAATCTTAATGTTAGCAATTAAACTAGAAACGAAAAGAAAAGTCGTAAAGAGTAAAGATGCATATTTCCGGTAGAGAAAATAATACATTTATTTTCCACAAGAGTTAACATTGATTTGGTGCAACGATTGGTAAGGTGACTGTCTGACAGCGGGATACTGCAGCTACAAATCCTGGTCCGCAAGTACTTTTAAATTTCTTTAAAATGCATAATTTAAACAGTGGCTATTAGAAATATGTTTATTTATCGTAATGGTTTGGCTAAATTCAAAACCGAAAATATTTTATTTGCAGTACGCAGTTGACTGCGTCACTTATTCAATCAGTGAAATGTTTTTTACTGAAACAAACACTTATTTTCCAATCATTCTGAGTGGAGCCATTTTTACTGATTAAAGTACCTGAATCACATTGACTCGAATTAAGGGTGCATTCTACAATAATTGTATGATTTATCTTATATTTTGTAGACTTCATTAAAAAATCATGCAGTAGCCATAACAGCCCAAATAAGAATTGCCAAGTCTAGCTTACTGTATAAAGGAACATTGCCTGTGCGCAGGAGGTTAAATCGATGAGAACAACAAATACGACAATAGCAATGGAGTTGTTTATATAATATAACAATAAATGATTTCTGCCAGTAATTACGAAAATTTTTAGGCTGTGATTAAAAGGGTTAAATGTATACATATTCATACTATTAATTTAGTAAACATTTTTTAAAGATACATTACAGGACATTTTCCAATGGACATGGTATCACATCAATGCCAATTAGAAATACTGGTTCCCATTCTGTATAAAAAAAATTTCTTAGTTAAGTTATTGAAACCAATCGAAATTAATAATTTTTCATAGTTTGCTTCACGTCATTTACCCCTACACGTAGATAGCCTGAGNCAACAAATACGACAATAGCAATGGAGTTGTTTATATAATATAACAATAAATGATTTCTGCCAGTAATTACGAAAATGTTTAGGCTGTGATTAAAAGGGTTAAATGTATACATATTCATACTATTAATTTAGTAAACATTTTTGAAGATACATTACAGGACATTTTCCAATGGACATGGTATCACATCAATGCCAATTAGAAATACTGGTTCCCATTCTGTATAAAAAAAAATTCTTAGTTAAGTGATTGAAACCAATCGAAATTAATAATTTTTCATAGTTTGCTTCACGTCATTTACCCCTACACGTAGATAGCCTGAGATTAGCGTGGAACAAAAGACAATGATTTGGTGCAGATTCCTAGCTGAAATAGTAATATATAGTAGTAGTATGATTATCTTCGTTTTGAGACAATATGATCTGTGATCGGAGCTGTTCATGCTCTGTCATTCCAGTCCCCCAGCGGCCATTTATCCTAAAGTTTTCCTTCTTTCGCTCAAAATAAACTTAATTTCCTTCAAAATTCCCCTTTTCCCTTGCCATTTCCCTTATTTACCTAAAAAATCTTCTTTTTTCCCCTAAAAAAGTAATCTATCCCCCCAGCTGCCAAAGAGATCCACTGAAAGATATTCTTCGATCAATCGAACAGATTTGGGGTGATCGCTTTCGAGGGCAGAGCAGTGGCGGCCATAATGGTTTAATAGGCTCCAAATTAATGCAAGGGGTCCAAGGTCAAGTGTCAGAACTAACCATCAGCCATATTAGTTCTGTTAGCCATCTTGTCCGCCATATTAGAAGCAGGTGACTTTGATCTTTTACCTTGACCCCAATGACATTTGACCTTGAACGCAAAAATTCTCAACAAACTCAAACATTTCAAAAAATCAACCAATATTTTAAACACTATAAAAAAAATTATTAAAAAAATTACAAATATAAAATTTTTTATGTTTGGACAAAGAGATTGGAACCGACCAGCCACCAGGTTATGACACCACCCAACCATCATGTTAAAACCAGGGGACCTTAACCTTGACCCTATCTACACTGAAGAGCCAAAAGCTGGTATTGGCGTTCATATGCAAATAACAGAGGTATGGTATCAATCAGAGTAACGCGATGCGGTCGGCAGCTAGATCAGTTACTTGCTGCTACAATGGCAGGTTATCAAGATTTAAGTGAGTTTGAACGTGGTTTTATAGTCGGCGCACGAGAGATGGGACATACCATCTCCGAGGTAGCGATAAATTTGGATGTTCGCGTACGACCATTTCACGAGTGTACCGTGAATATCGGGAATCCGGTAAAACATCACATCACATCTTCGACATCGCTGTGGCCGGAAAAAGATCGTGAGAGAACGGGACGAACCATTACTGACGAGAATCACTATACGTGAGAGACGTGCAACCCTTTCTCAAATTGGCGCAAATTGGATTTGTGGACTGCCCTGCAGGATTTATGTTGTGATGTGCCTCCTGCATACCTTCAGACATTAGTATAGTCCATGCCACGTCATCTTGCGGCACTTTTGCGTGCTCGGGGGCCCTACACGATATAAGGCAGGTGTACCAAATTTTTTTTGGCTCTTCAGAGTATAACCGTGACCTAGGATAAGCTTGTTAATAAAAACTCAAGAAAAATTGTTATAATTGATTAAATTCTTAAAAGTCAGCGAGAATATTACATTACTGACTACTACCGCCATATTTGATCCAGATGACCTTTACCTTTGACCATAACCAGGTAAGCTTTGACCTTGTAGCCAAAAATTTATCAAAAATCCAAAAAAATTACAAAGAAATCATAAAAATTTATTAAAATATTATCATTAATTAATTTTTTTTTTTTTATATATTTTTGAAAACTTACATTTCCGGAGTCTACCACTGCACCACATCCAGTAGATGACTGAACCCCCTTCAATCAATCATACTGTATTAACATTCACCTCCCCTATCCACTAATCTTTGCTCGTTCTGTCGAATGCCCCCCACTTGCCAAATAGTTTTTTTTCGTTTATCATTTGTTTACATTTCCAGCAAATAGGAGGCACTGATGACTCCGATCAACACGTTATATATGAATGACATTTACCTTGACCTCACATCTGTGATCCTGACCCCGTGCCTCTGACGTTGGATAACTTTTCATACCAAAATAAATTCTGAAAACTTTTATTAATTCCAAAGACACCCAAATATATACTTAAAAAATTAATAAAATGCTTGTTTTTTATCAATCGTTTGATCAGTGTTGCAATATTCCATTAACCAGCACAGAATTCACCACAATCAGCATCACATGCTCCACATTATCCACAATCGCTCCACATGATCCACACGTACCACATGCTCCAGAATAGCTCAGCATGCTCCACAATCGCTCAAAATGCTCCACAATTGCTCCACATGCTCCAAACGCACTACATGCTTCACAATCGTTTTACATGCTACACAATCACTCCAGAATCGCTTCATAACCACTCCACATGCTCCACATTCTCCACAATCACACCACAATTACTCTTAGTGCTCCATAATCGCTCTATGTGATCCACAATAGCTCCACATGATCCACACTCGCTTTACATGCTCCACAATCACTCAACGTTATCCACATTCGCTCCACATGCTCCACAATCGCTCCACATGCTCCACATGCTGCACAACCTCTCCACATGCTCCATAGGCACCACAATTAGCGCCACACGCACCAAAATCAGTACAAAACAAACCACACTCAACACCGCAATTAGCATTGTAATCAGCGACGCAATATTTCCATCGCTCTTTAAATCTTTTTGTCAATCATTCGCAATATTTCAATTAATATTTTGCAATATTTTCATCAATTCTCTATCCATATTCAATCAATGAGTTTTTTCATCTGTCTCCATCAACATATATAAAAAAACCGATTTACCAACTGTATTAAAATTTGTGCATGTCGACAGGAATAATGTTTTGTATGCAGTAAATTATCAATGCAATTTGTGTACGGAAAGTCTTCATTAATATTCTGTATGCGGATCTTTGCCTTAATAGATTTGTGCTCAAAGTAACACTTTAAAGTTGTGAAGAATGATAGGGTACAACACACAAAAATATAAAAAAAATAAAAATAGTAATTGATTCTTATTTTGTAAATATTGTTTAAGAAGAAAGTAGTTTATCACAACATGTGATATAACCCCTCTTATTCAGTTCTCTAATGATTGGATATATTTAACAAGGCGTGAGAGATCCCCACGTTTTTGCAGGACAATCAAATATCTGAGCCTATCCCTAAGTTCATTTTGGTCTTCGGGAAATATGTAAAGAACATTCTCGACATCTTCTGCCTTATTAACGTCTCTTGTTGCAGCAAATGCGGTGGAGGAGTGTGTCAGTGCATCCAGAAAATCTTCATCATCTTCTTCAAAACTGTCGTCATAGTCAGTATCTTCATGATCATCTTCACCTCCTGTTTGATCTTTAATATTAAGTTTACTTTTGTTTGTAGGATTCGCATGGCCATCATCAGTATTTAAAGCCAACTACCGTTTAATTTGAAGTTCATCGATTTCACGCGAAAGTCTTGCAAGTGTACATTCCACACAAATCGACTCTACTGCAATTATTGTGTCTTTATCATTAACTGTCTCGTCATAATCGTCTGTGGAATCAGTACTCACCGATGTAGCAGGGGAATGGACGGCATCACTTACTGACTCTCAAAAGACGAATCGTTATAGTTATTGACGTGGTTCTTCAACGTATCAACCTGCATAAACTATGTGTGGCCATTGTAGTAATTCTTCCTCGTGCAAAAAGGACTCTTCGTACAGGTGATTCTTTCATGTCAACGAGCATTTTGATCGAAGGTAAAAACTCGATCGCAGAATCGACACAGTCGGCAATCGTAGAGATGACGCAGGTTGCGGCTCTATGTTCAATGAAGCCAAAGCCAGACCTTCGTATTCACGATTCATATTGACTGTTAGTGAGAGAATGCTTCCAAATCAATGTTCGCCTCACGGTGTCAGAACGTCAGCTGCAATTTTTTATATAAAAAAGCAGTTCTTTTTACAGTAAATAGCCTAGCTTGTGTCCACAAAAGTTGTTCCACCAAAAAATGTACATGTAAAAAGCTATGGGAGCACTCTGAGAAAACCCACATACTCGTTTGCCCCTGAAGAAAACACGCAGTTACTTATGTAACAATTAAATATTTAAATATTCTTTTAGGCATATAAAAATTTTAATATAGAAGTTAAAATTTGTTTTTTAATTTATTTTATATATTATTATGTATAGGCATATAAATCATAAAATAAAATGTTTTAAATAAATTTTTTACATAAATATGTATATACATGGATATAAAATAATATTTAAAAAAATGTATTTTATATATTACTATGTTTAGGTATATGAATATATATAATAACATAAATATGTAAATAAAAATATTTTAAATTCATATTGTACAAAATTATATGTATGTGTATATATATATATATGTATATGGAAATAAAATTATAATTCTAATTTATTTTATNTTTATTTTATACCTAACTTTGTGAATGTATATAATTATAAAAATTATTGTTACTTAATTTTATACTAAGTTATGTAATATAAATATATAAGAATATATTATTAATTGCAATTATTATTTTAATAATTATGTAACGGTATATAAATATATATATGAATATGTAAATTAAAATCTTTGAAATAAATTTGATACATAATGATTTTATGTATAAATATGGGAATATACACTTATATTTATTTTTGATTAAAAATTTCCATATGCCTACAAGCATATTAAAATATCATATTGTTACATAGTATCTGCGTGTTTTCTTCTGGGGCGAATGTTTATATTGTTTTTCTCAGAGTGCTCCCACTTTTTTTTTAGATATTAGTCGAATTGTGGCAGTCTTTTTGTGGGCACAAGCTAGGCTATTTACTGTAAAAAGATTCACATTTATATAGAAAAACATAACAGTTGTCGTTCTGACACTGTGAGGTGAACATCGATTTGGTAGCATTCTCTCGATATACAGTCAATATGAATTGTGAATACGAAGGTCTAGCTTTGGCTTCATTAAACATAGAGCCGCGAACAGCATCATCGCTGCGATTGCCGACTGTGTCAATTCTGCGATCGAGTTTTTACCTTCGGTCAAAATGCTCGTCGACATGGAAGAATCACCTGGACGAAGAGTCTTTTCGCATGAGGAAAAATAACAGCAATGGCCACACACAGTTTATGCAAGGTGATACATTGAAGAACCACAACAAGTAGTGTAACGATTCGTCGTTTGAGAACCAGCCAGTGATGCTGTCCATCCTTCCTGTTACATCGGNAAGTAGTGTAACGATTCGTCGTTTGAGAACCAGCCAGTGATGCTGTCCATCCTTCCTGTTACATCGGTGAGTACTGACTGATTCCACAGACGATTGTGACGAGACAGTTAATGCTAAAGACGGAATATTGCAGTAGAGTCGATTTGTGTGGAATGTGCACTTGCAAGACATTCGCGTGAAATCGAAGAACTTCAAATTATACGGTCGTTTATTTCAAATACTGATGATGACCNGCACTTGCAAGACATTCGCGTGAAATCGAAGAACTTCAAATTATACGGTCGTTTATTTCAAATACTGATGATGACCTTGCAAATCCTACAAAGAAAAGTATACTTAATATTGAGAATCAAACAGGAGGTGAAGATCATCATGAAGATAACATTCATGATAATGATTATGACGACAGTGTTGATGAAGATGATGACGATTTTCTCGATACACTGGCATACCGCTCCACTACATTTGCTGTAACAAGCGACAAGTNTTTTCTCGATACACTGGCATACCGCTCCACTACATTTGCTGTAACAAGCGACAAGTATAAGGCAGAAAATGTCAAGAATGCTCGTTACGTGTTTCCCGAAGACCAGAACGAACTTGATGATAGACTCAGATATTTAATTGACCTGCCAAAACGCGGGGATCTCTCACGCATAGTCGAAATATCTCTAATCATTAGATAACTGAAGGAGAGGGGATATATCACATGATGTGATGAACTGCTTTCTTCTGAAATTATATTTACACAATAATCGGCAAATATTATTTTGAATAAATTATTTTTATTTTTGTGTGCTCTACCCTATCATCCTTCACAACTTTATAGTGGTACTATGAGCACAAATCTATTAAGCCAAATATCCGCATACAGACAATTAATGAAGAATTTCCGTACACAAAATGCATGGATAGTTGATTACAAACAAAACATTAATTCTGTCGACATTTCGAAATTTTTTAGACAGTTGGTGAAACATATTTTAAAAAATGTGTATGAAAGGAGACAAGAAAACCCATGGGCAAAATATGTATTTATGATTGATGGAGAGATTGCGAAATATTGATGGCAATATTGCGAAAGATTGATGGAAAGATAGATATATTGCGAAAGATTTATGGAAAGAGTGAAAGATTGACTGAAATATGGCGAAATATTAATGGAAATAATGAAGGATGGATGGAAAAATTATGAAATATTGATGAAAAGATTGAAAGATCAATACAAAGTTTGTAAAATAATGATGGCATTATTGAATGATTGATGGAATGTNTATTGATGAAAAGATTGAAAGATCAATACAAAGTTTGTAAAATAATGATGGCATTATTGAATGATTGATGGAATGTTTGTGGTGATGATTGCGGTGCTGACTGCATTTCTGATTGCGGTGTTGACTGTGGTGCGTGCGGTGCTGACTGCATTTCTGATTGCGGTGTTGATTGTGGTGGGTGCGGTGCTAATTGTGTTTCGTGCGGAGCATGGTGAGAGATTGTGGAGTATGTGGAGCGATTGTGGAGCATGCGGAGCGATTGTAGAGCATGTAGATAGATTGTTGAGTGTGTGGAACGATTGTAGAGCACGTAGATATATTGTATAGCATGTGAAAAGAATGTAGCGCATGTTGAGAGATTATAGAGCATGTGGAGCGATTGTGGATCATTATGGAGCGATTTTGGAACATGTGTGCGATTGTGGAACATGNGAGATTATAGAGCATGTGGAGCGATTGTGGATCATTATGGAGCGATTTTGGAACATGTGTGCGATTGTGGAACATGTGGAGCGATTATGGAACATTATAGAGCGATTGTGGAGCATGTCGAGCGATTATAGAGCATGCGGATTTATTNACATGTGGAGCGATTATGGAACATTATAGAGCGATTGTGGAGCATGTCGAGCGATTATAGAGCATGCGGATTTATTGTTGAGCATGTGGAGCGATTGTGGATCATACGGGGCGATTGTGGAACATGTGGGGCGATTGTGGAGCATGATGNATTGTTGAGCATGTGGAGCGATTGTGGATCATACGGGGCGATTGTGGAACATGTGGGGCGATTGTGGAGCATGATGACAGATTATGGAGCATGTGGTGCATGTAGAGCTATTGTGGAGCATGTGGAGCCATTGTGGAGTATGTGGTTCATGGGAAACATGTGGATCATGTGGTGCTGGTTATGCTGCATAGAGTGCTGATTGATGGAAAGATTGCGAGATTGATACAACGATTGATTAAAAAAAAGCATTTAAATAATATTGAAATTTATAAATATTTTTGGAAGTTATTGGGATGAATAAAAGTTTTTAAAATTTATTTTTTGTGCAAGGTTATCTATGGTCATGGCACGGGGTCAAGGTCACTGATGTGAGGTCAAGGTGAAGGTCACACAGATCTAACATGTTGGTCGAAGTCATCATTGCCACCTATGAGCTGAAAACCTAAACAAAGACAAACGAAAAAAACTAATATGGCAGTTGGAGTGCATTCGACAATATGAGCAATGGCGAATGGGTAGGGAAGGGAATGTTAAAACAACGTGTTTGATTGGAGGGTGTTCATTTGTCTGCTGGATGTGGTGCTGGGGCAAACCTCCGGAAATGTAATTTTTTAAAAATAATTAAAAAAAACCTATAATATATTATAAATTTTTTATTAATTATTAGGACATTTTCGGGATTTTTGAGGAATTTTGGGTTCAAATCCAAAGGTCTTATTTTTAAGGTAAAAGTTCAAGGTCAGTCAGATCTAAGATGCCGGTCGTAGTCAGAAATGTAATAAGCTCACTGAATTTTATAAATTTATTCAATTATTACAATTTTTATTGAGATCTGGTTTTCAAGGTTATCCATGGTCACAGTTATATGGTCAAGGTCAAGGGTCAAGCTTAAGGTAACGTGAGTCCAACATGGCAGTTGGGTGACATCATAACATGGTGGCTTGTGGGGTTCTAGTCGCTGGTCCCCTCTAAACTTAAACTATTAAAGTTTTAATTTTATACAAGTTTTGAAAATTTTTTATATTTTTCTGCAAATATATGTAGATTTTTAAGAATTTTTTGCAGGACTTCTAAAATTGTTTGTCTTCAAGGTCAAACGTATCTGGGGTTAAGGTCGAAGGTCAAGGTCACCTGTGTCCAATATGGCGAACACAATGGCTGGCAGAACCAAGATCGATATTGGTTAGGTCTGACTCCTGACCCTGGACCCCTTGTATCGACTTGGCATATCCTATGCCTATAAAACCAATATGGCCGCCACTGCTCTTCCCTAGTAGACGATCCACCCAAATCTGTCCGATGAATCGATAATTACCTTCCGGGGGATGGTTTTTGTGGCTGGTGGGATCAGTGCTTTTTGAGGAAAAAACTGAAATTTTTTAGGGAAGAAAGAGACAATTTTAGACAACAAAATGGCAACTGGGGTATCGGAATGACAGAGCATGAACAGCTCCGATCTCCAATCCCAGATCCCGATGTCCCAAAACGAGGATAATCATACTAATTATACTGTATTTAGAAATTTTTCAAACGAAAATTGGTGACGTAAGCGTCTGTGATCAGATAAAAATTTTATTTATTTGAGTCTTGAGCAAACCATGGAAACATGTCTTTTCAGACGTAAATGTAGGTTAGATTTTTTGTTAAGGTACTTAACCAGTTCGTTGATTAACATCCCAGGACAAAACTTACAATAACGGTAGTTAAAAATTGTAGCTCCGAAATGTGATACGCGAAATTGAAAGAACTGGGGAATGATTTGGAATACAATGTTTTTTTTTTTTCGGGAATGCGTTAATTCTTTCTTTGTTGAAGAATTGAACCATTTGCCTACTTGCAGTGTCGCTCGTGCTAAATGTACAATATTTTACTAAAAAAATCACCGGAAAACTCCGGGAGGCGATTATTCACAAATATATATATATATATATATATATATATATTTACGCATCCATATATATATACACACGACATATAGCCTAAGGCCTTTCCTTGAGGGTAATAACGCTCTAAAAATTTGAGCTATAACCCATTTTTATTGATAGTAAAGTATGCAGTATCTGCAAAGAAAAAAGTAGTGGTTTCAACTGTATTAATGTAACTACAACAGCAACCCTTTTATCTCTGAGCCGTCAGCAACTTATGTAGCTGTTAATATAATCTACTGTAAAGCTATTAATGTTAATTTAACATAAGTACGTATGTAACATTATCTTTTTATTGTTCTTTCAACATTAAGTTGGTGTCTATGTTGCGGCAATTCTAATTTTGTGTTGAATTGATTGTTTGTGTTGTGTTTGCGTTGAAAAGACATCTGAAAAAAAAAAATATTTTCTTTGCTTTAAAAAATACGATGAAAAAAAATTAAGTCAAATTATTTTGTCACAAAAAGAAATATTGCCATCGAATAAAATAAAGTGCTGGACGCCCTGCTTCCTGCTGTATCTTAAAATGTCTGATTGCGTTTCATGTAACGAGGATTGAGTAGGACATAACGATGATCTGCAGTTCTCTTTTGTTTCGTGGAAATTCTTTATACTCTATGCTTATATGCACAATTGGAGCACGTTAACTCCTTTGCAAGGGTTGAGAGCGGGTGTAAGCTAAATTTGGTTCTCATACTATGATTTTAAAATTAAGTACTGTGGTTTCATTATACGAAGTTCGCGCTCTTCACTTCTATCAACCATATTGCAACTCCAAGTGAGTGTGAACTTATGGTGGCTGGACATTTATTTAATGTCGCACTAACTAAAAATAAATTTTGTTCTTCCAGTTACTTTTAGCGTAATCCAAATTTTGGTTGCGACAACTTTACTTAGAAGCTGTATTAACATTAACACTTCCGGGGTATATTTTTATTATTGTATAACTATCAAAATTGTTAACCTAATTAACTTTGTCAAAGCATTATTAATTTTAGTGCAACATATACATGTAAATTAAAGCATCATAATTAATTTTTTGTTGCAAAAACATTAGATTTTTTCCGTGTGAGCTCAATCTTAATGTCTCGGCATAATGTGCTATTAATGATGTGCAATCCATGGTACATTTGTTTGTCGACAGTAACCACTATCATGGAAAAATATATTTTGGTTCCCCATTTGTGCATGAAAAAATGTGATTCTACAGAAAATGTGGCAATTTATCTGCTGACTTAAGCAGTATGGTTAATTTAGCAAAAACAATTAGGCTTATTATTTTTAGTATACTTATACACCCCACTGATTTAGTTAAATGGATGTTTAATGTTCTAAACAGTGGATGTTTTATTCCCAAACAAGCGTATTGCCTATGTCGCTGGCATAACGAATTCACTGTTTACAAAAGTAAATATCCTTACCTCGAAAACAGTGTGTTGTAGAGAAATAAATCAAGGAAACTTGTTAAATAAGCCATATTTCTTATGTCAGCAGATAAATCCTCACATATTCTAGAAATGTGCAATTTTTTCATGCACAAATAGTGTACCAACCCCTATTTCCTCATGAACGTGGTTGATATCGACAAACCAATATATCATGTATACCTCATCTTTGTTTGATATCACAGTGAACAGAACCTTAGAGATTAAGCTCAGGTATTGCATGTTTTATAAGCATTAAACATGGGTTATAAGCATTAAACATGGGTTATAAGCATTAAACATGGGTTATAAGCATTAAACATGGGTTATAACACAACTTTTAAGAGCATGAACACGCGTAAGGAAAGGTCGCATCATACAAATTTGTTTGTGAGGCATCACCTTCCGGAATTTGTCGGTAAGTTTCAGTAACACATTGTATTAAAACTGTTATGCATCAATTCGTCAACTTGGCGGAAGAAATTAAAAAATGATGAAACCACCGTTAATGATTAAAATCGATATGTTTACTAGCTCACAGTAATATGTGGATGGTACATGTCAAACATTCAAAAATTAATATGAGGAGATACATATTTTACACATTTGGAGAATATCAGTGTTTAATATTGCTTTAAAAAACCTGCGTATATTGTTTGTTCTTGTAAATTCATTCGCAGGTAACTTTAATGTTCATTGTGCTTTTCTTTCTCAACACCAATCACAATTACGTTCTCATTGCCATTAACACTCATTTATCAGAAATTTCTCTGTATGCTACTTGGGATAAAAAAAAAATTTATTTTGAATTCCGAATATTTTATTGGTTGACGCCTAAACAATTAAGTAAATTTAATATTATCGTATGTGGTGATTTAATTAACGTAACAGTTTCCTTTGTCTTTGAGTACATTTCAACTATTTATGTTTACTACTCCGATGATAATTATGCTTTTCACTATGTATCCAATGTGTCCGCCGAACTCTACAATACCAATTTGACTAATGCGCTAACAGTTTAAACGTTAAGTTATAAACCTTTTTGCTGTATTGGTGACCAAGTTCGTGCATGGAAATGAACATAAGATTCATAAAAACGAGCGTTGTGGCATAATTACTAGATCAAGTTACTGAGTGCACACGCCTAGTTAAAGCTTTATTTTCTAACATTTTAACTTATCTAACATGTGAGTTCAATATTTTTAATAAACAAATGATATAACAATTTTCATAAAATATTTTATTGAAATTTTGTAATTAATTTTATTCGGATACCTTCAGTGGTATAGAAAGCCCGTGCTTGACCAAAGAAAATTCTTTGCTGTTATCAAAAAAACATTTTTTTTTTTTATATTTCTACTTTGTTATTATTTTTGTTACAGGTTTACTTTTTCTGGGGTACAAACGAAAAGCTANTTTTTTTTTTTTCGGGAATGCGTTAATTCTTTCTTTGTTGAAGAATTGAACCATTTGCCTACTTGCAGTGTCGCTCGTGCTAAATGTACAATATTTTACTAAAAAAATCACCGGAAAACTCCGGGAGGCGATTATTCACAAATATATATATATATATATATATATATATATTTACGCATCCATATATATATACACACGACATATAGCCTAAGGCCTTTCCTTGAGGGTAATAACGCTCTAAAAATTTGAGCTATAACCCATTTTTATTGATAGTAAAGTATGCAGTATCTGCAAAGAAAAAAGTAGTGGTTTCAACTGTATTAATGTAACTACAACAGCAACCCTTTTATCTCTGAGCCGTCAGCAACTTATGTAGCTGTTAATATAATNAACTGTATTAATGTAACTACAACAGCAACCCTTTTATCTCTGAGCCGTCAGCAACTTATGTAGCTGTTAATATAATATACTGTAAAGCTATTAATGTTAATTTAACATAAGTACGTATGTAACATTATCTTTTTATTGTTCTTTCAACATTAAGTTGGTGTCTATGTTGCGGCAATTCTAATTTTGTGTTGAATTGATTGTTTGTGTTGTGTTTGCGTTGAAAAGACATCTGAAAAAAAAAAATATTTTCTTTGCTTTAAAAAATACGATGAAAAAAAATTAAGTCAAATTATTTTGTCACAAAAAGAAATATTGCCATCGAATAAAATAAAGTGCTGGACGCACTGCTTCCTGCTGTATCTTAAAATGTCTGATTGCGTTTCATGTAACGAGGATTGAGTAGGACATAACGATGATCTGCAGTTCTCTTTTGTTTCGTGGAAATTCTTTATACTCTATGATTATATGCACAATTGGAGCACGTTAACTCCTTTGCAAGGGTTGAGAGCTGGTGTAAGCTAAATTTGGTTCTCATACTATGATTTTAAATTTAAGTACTGTGGTTTCATTATACGAAGTTCGCGCTCTTCACTTCTATCAACCATATTGCAACTCCAAGTCAGTGTGAACTTATGGTGGCTGGACATTTATTTAATGTCGCACTAACTAAAAATAAATTTTGTTCTTCCAGTTACTTTTAGCGTAATCCAAATTTTGGTTGCGACAACTTTACTTAGAAGCTGTATTAACATTAACACTTCCGGGGTATATTTTTATTATTGTATAACTATCAAAATTGTTAACCTAATTAACTTTGTCAAAGCATTATTAATTTTAGTACAACATATACATGTAAATTAAAGCATCATAATTAATTTTTTGTTGCAAAAACATTAGATTTTTTCCGTGTGAGCTCAATCTTAATGTCTCGGCATAATGTGCTATTAATGATGTGCAATCCATGGTACATTTGTTTGTCGACAGTAACCACTATCATGGAAAAATATATTTTGGTTCCCCATTTGTGCATGAAAAAATGTGATTCTACAGAAAATGTGGCAATTTATCTGCTGACTTAAGCAGTATGGTTAATTTAGCAAAAACAATTAGGCTTATTATTTTTAGTATACTTATACACCCCACTGATTTCGTTAAATGGATGTTTAATGTTCTAAACAGTGGATGTTTTATTCCCAAACAAGCGTATTGCCTATGTCGCTGGCATAACGAATTCACTGTTTACAAAAGTAAATATCCTTACCTCGAAAACAGTGTGTTGTAGAGAAATAAATCAAGGAAACTTGTTAAATAAGCCATATTTCTTATGTCAGCAGATAAATCCTCACATATTCTAGAAATGTGCAATTTTTTCATGCACAAATAGTGTACCAACCCCTATTTCCTCATGAACGTGGTTGATATCGACAAACCAATATATCATGTATACCTCATCTTTGTTTGATATCACAGTGTACAGAACCTTAGAGATTAAGCTCAGGTATTGCATGTTTTATAAGCATTAAACATGGGTTATAAGCATTAAACATGGGTTATAAGCATTAAACATGGGTTATAAGCATTAAACATGGGTTATAAGCATTAAACATGGGTTATAACACAACTTTTAAGAGCATGAACACGCGTAAGGAAAGGTCGCATCATACAAATTTGTTTGTGAGGCATCACCTTCCGGAATTTGTCGGTAAGTTTCAGTAACACATTGTATTAAAACTGTTATGCATCAATTCGTCAACTTGGCGGAAGAAATTAAAAAATGATGAAACCACCGTTAATGATTAAAATCGATATGTTTACTAGCTCACAGTAATATGTGGATGGTACATGTCAAACATTCAAAAATTAATATGAGGAGATACATATTTTACACATTTGGAGAATATCAGTGTTTAATATTGCTTAAAAAAACCTGCGTATGTTGTTTGTTCTTGTAAATTCATTCGCAGGTAAGTTTAATGTTCATCGTGCTTTTCTTTCTCAACACCAATCACAATTACGTTCTCATTGCCATTAACACTCATTTATCAGAAATTTCTCTGTATGCTACTTGGGATAAAAAAAAAATATATTTTGAATTCCGAATATTTTATTGGTTGACGCCTAAACAATTAAGTAAATTTAATATTATCGTATGTGGTGATNTTATTTTGAATTCCGAATATTTTATTGGTTGACGCCTAAACAATTAAGTAAATTTAATATTATCGTATGTGGTGATTTAATTAACGTAACAGTTTCCTTTGTCTTTGAGTACATTTCAACTATTTATGTTTACTACTCCGATGATAATTATGCTTTTCACTATGTATCCAATGTGTCCGCCGAACTCTACAATACCAATTTGACTAATGCGCTAACAGTTTAAACGTTAAGTTATAAACCTTTTTGCTGTATTGGTGACCAAGTTCGTGCATGGAAATGAACATAAGATTCATAAAAACGAGCGTTGTGGCATAATTACTAGATCAAGTTACTGAGTGCACACGCCTAGTTAAAGCTTTATTTTCTAACATTTTAACTTATCTAACATGTGAGTTCAATATNAAGTTACTGAGTGCACACGCCTAGTTAAAGCTTTATTTTCTAACATTTTAACTTATCTAACATGTGAGTTCAATATATTTAATAAACAAATGATATAACAATTTTCATAAAATATTTTATTGAAATTTTGTAATTAATTTTATTCGGATTCCTTTAGTGGTATAGAAAGCCCGTGCTTGACCAAAGAAAATTCTTTGCTGTTATCAAAAAAACANTTCCTTTAGTGGTATAGAAAGCCCGTGCTTGACCAAAGAAAATTCTTTGCTGTTATCAAAAAAACATTTTTTTTTTATATTTCTACTTTGTTATTATTTTTGTTACAGGTTTACTTTTTCTGGGGTACAAACGAAAAGCTACCTAATTTTATAGAAATTTTTTATTTTGTAAAAGAATTTATTTCTTTCAATGTAAGTGTGTTTGAGTGTTGAAAAGCTTTCAGAAAGTCAGATTTCAATCCAAAATCACAATAATTGAAAGGTAATTGTTATTGAAAGTTTACTTGAAGGCAATTAATGGATTTCAACAAGGTAGCTGTTCAGTAGGAATGATCTAGTATGAAATGCTCTTTTTTATAATGCATAGGAGCCTTTACATAAATTAAGTAACTCTATTCAAGGTTAAATGTTTAAATTAAAAGTGCTGGAAATAAAAAAAACTAAATGTGATTTTTTAATGACACTTCGCAATAATTTATGTACTTCGCTCAGAAACCAGCTGCATTGTCTAAAAAAAACACAATAATGCTCTATGGAAAACCACCAATGAAACGAGTGATATGGTAATTTTCTGATGAAGATGTTAAAAGTTAGCTGCCGTTTAGTTGTGGAGGATTTTTTCCCGAGAATCTTGGATTTCGACAGTTTTAGATAACTTAACTGCAAACTGCCACAAGGAAAGGAGAGTTTTTGGCGGTTCTTAAAATCAAGGTCTTGAGTACCAACGAGGGTGAAGCGAGGTAAGTATGGAGCAGCGCCGAAATACAGAGCGGGGGAAACGGGAGATCCCCGAGAAAACTCATCGTCCAGCGGCACCGTCTATACGATTACTATTTGCAAAAAACCGCGAGAGACCCCGCCAGGAATCTAACCCAGTTCACCTGGGATGAANGATATGGTAATTTTCTGATGAAGATGTTAAAAGTTAGCTGCCGTTTAGTTGTGGAGGATTTTTTCCCGAGAATCTTCGATTTTAACTGCAAACTGCCACAAGGAAAGGAGAGTTTTTGGCGGTTCTTAAAATCAAGGTCTTGAGTACCAACGAGGGTGAAGCGAGGTAAGTATGGAGCAGCGCCGAAATACAGAGCGGGGGAAATGGTAGATTCTCGATAAAACTCATCGTCCAGCGGCAACGTCTATACGATTACTATTTGCAAAAAACCGCGAGAGACCCCGCCAGGAATCTAACCCAGTTCACCTGGGATGAAGATATTAATATTTAAGGTTTCATATAAAAATTCAAAATAGGCCTTTTTTTACGTGGAATATTATATTTTTTATACATGTTATTTAATAAAGATTAAAATTATTGGTTTGGTTTATGAAACATCTTGTAGTCCACGGCATTTTAACTTTTTATCAAAAACTATATCCATAGTCACCCAATACATCTGTTATGATGTGAAATTCGCCAAACTTTAATTGTTAAGTCTACGAACCCAATTTTACATCTTCATTGATTTCAAATACTTAATTTGGTTTGCGTGTTGTGTAACTTCGAGTGTAGCTGTGGAAAATTCACACTTACTTAATGTTGATAAAAAATAATCTGTCGGTTTCAGTGAAATAAACAATATCTTTAGTGCTGTGCGTGGGACAAAAGCTGCATTGTATTTACAAATCAGATTTTACTTCTATGCACTTATTTCGTGTTATATCATTAAATAATCAATTCATGTCTGCGATAACATTCAGTCAAACTAAAACAGTTACACATAATTTACATCGAAATCTCACTATTCACAAACCCGAAAAATCAATTAGTTATTTTGTCAAAAGACCTTAATTGAGAACATGTACTTACTATACAAATAACACAATGCGATTTTCGCCAATTACTGGAAATATATTAACAGTAATTTTAGGTCAACTGATATGGTTAAAGAAATTTCAAATATAGTTAATTTGTATAGGTAATCATGGAACACCTCAATACACACGAGAAGATTGTGCGTGCAGTGCCAGCATTAAAACTACATGTAGACAAATGTTTTAACCAACAACAGTTATTTGAAGCATGCATTTTATGATTTTTTAAGATTTATCAATTTCATTAATTCATTTTCACAATTACACATACTTCCAAAGCCATTGGCAGACGAAGCCATACTGGCCATTTCAAGAGATAGAAAAATGAGCTTGTAATACATTTGAGTTCAGAAACTTAATCCGATGAATTTATGATAATGAAGCCAGATCAGCGTGAAAGGTAGTAACAATAAATAAAAAGAGGCAGGTTATTCATCAACATATAAAACTTAAAGGTAAATGTGAAACTTCATTATCTTCCTTTCATTCCCTCTGTTACCGACAAATAAATGTTATAAATTTACTACTATAATATTTTGAAAAGCAGTTGGGCAATTGCTAACCACTTTTATAACGTGTCGCACCATTACTTGCGTATTATATAATATATAAATTATCTGGTGTACATATATGAGGACTGTTAAACTGCTCCAATAAAAGAGACAGCTATATAACTTAAGTTATAACAACCTCTTTATTTTGATGATTGTTATTGTGATGCTTAGGTCTAAGCATTTTTAGAGTCATAGGCTTCCCAGCAGTAATGTGTAATTAATCTCACATTCCAGTGACATACTTTCCTGTAGTCTCCGTGTATCACGTGCTTCGAAATTTAATCATATATGTTTAATGATCATGGTGCCAATCTGTCAGGTAATGCTCTATTTTTATAAGACGTTTGCATGATTTCTATTGAAACTGTATGGTTTACTAAAACTTTATAAGGCGACCATCTTTGATGAATGGATATTGTAAGTTATTTGGCTTAGTCCCTGAGAAAATATTAATGTTTTTTATCATGGTATAATTTCCCATATACAACAAATGATGTTTATTAATTCAATGAAATAATTTAATTCCACTTTAAGTAAGTAATTGGTGGCAGATCTTGGTTTCATCTGGTTTACGCGTCGTACATACGCTAAACGTTCCTTTTTGACCTATATCTGTTACGTCTGCAGTAATTCAGTTTGTTAATTTCATATTCAATGATCACGTCTGCTAAGGAATCACTGTAGAATTGACTTACATTATCAATTTGAATAAGCGGGAAATTGTCAAACAGCATATTTTATTAAGGCGGCCATATAGGTTTAACACTCAACAATTTCTTGAAGAAATAATTGTATAGAATAATAAAAATTATTAAATAATTTAAATTTATTATATCATATACAACAGTTTTATTATTCTATACAATTATTTCTTCAAGTAATTGTTGAGTGTTGTAGCTATCTGGCCGTCTTTGTGAAATATGTCATTTGAAAATTTTCCACTTAGTGATAAGATTTTTGGCACTTCTTCTACTTTATAATTTATCACCTGGATTGACTTTTACCGCATATATTATTATATTGTGATTGTCAAAGAATTGAAAATGTGTGTACATAAAAATGCATGTAAAAAAAGGCTAATTTTTAAAAACGATTTTCGTAATTTACTCTATTTGTTTATTCTTAAAGGTAAAATGAATAGTAATATTATAAATAAGTTTATCAGGTTAATAGTTATAGAAAGAAAAGTGATAATTTTTGCAATATAGATTTTAATAAATGTCTGTAATTGAATAACCTACAAAATATCTTTGAATTTAAAACTTAAATTTTGTTTGAATTTAGTCTAAAATTTCTGACCTACCTGCACATATATTTACTCATTAGTGACAGAAAGATTATTCAAAGGATATCCCATTAAACCTTTACTCTTATTACATGAGTATTTAGCCCTCCGTTATTCTCAATAGCATCAAAACCTTGCATTTTTCGTAAGAAGAATATTAGTTAAGACTATGATTATAGTAAAAATTAGTATTACATAAATTGCCACATTTTCAGTTAAATGTGGCAGCGATTAGTCACATATAAATACCGTAGTGGTAAAATAATACGGAATTAATTTGTTCGACAACTTTCTTCAAAGTAATGCGTAAAGAAGTTATTTAAAACTCGTTTCTTATTACTTTATCATTTATATGCTATAGTCATAAATTTCATTTCGCGTAGCATCGTAAGACTACCTACTGGAATAATTTTTTCATTTCAGAGTAATATTAGGGAAGATGATAAAGTTTATCAACAAACAACACTTTCCTGTACTTTCCCCTATAAACTTTTATAATTACATATTTGTTCATTTTTCAAGCAGTAAAAACCAATGCGCCATAGTCCTAGAATTTTCATGTCGAAAACGATAACGAAATATTATTTCAACATATATTAGTTTAATTCCTCTTATAGTAGTGAACTACATATTTTTGTTTAAAAAAAAAGACAGACAATTCTTAATAAATGTGTTTAAAACTCACTTGACATAAATAAATCTATCAATGACACATAGTCAGTTCTACATTATGAAAACGGTATGACACCTCATCCATATGCCATATCCTTATCCCGTCATTTTTATAGTTAATAACATTAACAAGGCGTTTTTAAATACGGTTAAAACATTAATAGCCATAATTTTGCAAAGATAACTGCGCTTAAGAATTAAAAATAATCGACTCATTTCAAACAATTATCAAACACCATGAACACAGAAAGGAATTTACCATACGCCCACCAAAAAGTATTTTTTTTACATTTTTTTCTCAGTTTATACAGAATGTATGTTAATGGCCAATAGGAGCGTAGTTCATAATATAGATAAAAAAATTAATTTTTTGATTCTGTGTTTATTAAATTTTTTTTAAAGTTATGTATTATAAATACACATGTGCATGTNTAAAAAATTAATTTTTTGATTCTGTGTTTATTAAATTTTTTTTAAAGTTATGTATTATAAATACACATGTGCATGTATATGAATAAGGCATATTGCCCACAATTCACAAATGGTAAGAAACATTGCTTGTCGCTTTTAAGATATATTTTGTTGTTGTTGTTGTGCCGCTCTAAGCGAATTGCGTTTTACTTTACCCACATGCGTAGAAAAGAATTCGATTATGAAATTGTTGCCACTGTAGTTATAGTGGTTTGAAGAAATCGTGGATAACTCTTGTTTGGTAAGGGCCACGTAAAGCAAGAAATGAGACTCGGGTTAAAATATTGGTGAGATGGCGGGAAGCAAGAAAGGCAGAAAACGAATCGCGAAAGAGAAATTCAGCAAGGAGGTGACGAGGAGAAGGCCGGTTGCACGGCGCAAGTAGTGGCGGGTAGTGCGTGGCGAGCTGTAAATGACGGCGCGAAAACTTCTCGGCGAGAAATAATCAGCGAAGGGCCGAGGCGCTGCACGCAGGGTTGCCTGCCTGGCCAGGGAAGGGCGCAGCTTGCCCGTGGGTAGTCCGAGGAGTGGGGAGGGTGTAGGGTGTCACTCCGCATGGCAGCAGCAAAGACAGAAACGTTCGCAACTGGCGCCCCNCCGAACACCTATGCGACCATGCGCGCCTCGCCGCGGCTACCATTTTACGTTCCGTCGGGAACCAGAGGCACACATTTGCGGAAGGCTGCGGCATTTTCCAAAAATCTCTGCGGATCCTTCCTTTCGTTAAACCAAGCAACGTCTGTCGTCTAGCTAGACTTCATTATCCTGTGCCAACTAAAAGAGCAATTTGTGATTTCATTGGCTACTGGTATCCATATGACGTGATTTACCTTCGTGACTGCTTCATTGCAGATTGCTTGTTCAACCACTGATCCTTTACAACTGGCTGAAAGCGTCCTTGAGGTGTGTCGCGCAGGTTTGTCGGCCAATGGCAAAAGACACACGAATACATAACATCCCTGCAGCCATAAAATAAAGCGAATTTTGCAGTTCTAGTCATAAGCTTTTATAAATATTTAAAATTAGATTATGCGCTGAAGCGTTAAGGAAACTGAAAAAACTGTTAAGAGTTAAAGTAGGCCGTAAAGTTTCCTCCAAACTACAGTTACTAGTCTAGGTGATAATGCATGAAGTCTTGCCAAAGGTACTGATCTAATCAACACCTTTTCGGCGTCCTCGTAAATTTTTTCTTATTTGTGCCTATTATCTATAGCAGCTTTGTGACTAACTTGCAAGCATACCTGCTTTCTTTCTGACTACCAGTAAATATTTTTGATTTCTTGATACCCGAACCGCGAAATTTCAACTTATTCGATATCTATAAAGTTCTATGCAGTTTAAACACACAACGGCATCATTCTTAGCTCAAAATGGGAATACCATGAAAAAAATTTCACGAAATAGCCTACATAGAATTCGAAACGAATACTACTCTTATACAAAAAGTTCCGCATAATGGTATTAGCTTTATTCGCTTTCAGGGCTGACTTCTATATACTTGTTTATGCTACATGAATAGAAAATATATTTGCATATATATAAGTATGTGTGTGTATTCTCAAAAAACAGTATAGATATATAAGTGTAATTTATTGTCCGGAAGTTCAGCCCATTGACATGCAACACTGTATTTCTGGTTCAACCGTTAACTATTAGAAACAAGTATTTCTAAGAGTATTTTCCTCAACAGATGCTGACCTAGTTTTACGCTTTACCTCTGAGTTGTAGCAGGCGTCAGGTGGGAACGGTACTGCTTATTACAAAGCAGTTACTTTTTGAAATCTGAGACAACCTTTAAAATTTATAAAGTGAGCTATGGCAATTAAATAAATTTATTTCACGTTTTCCCTATCATTTAATAATTTTTTTTATCAGAGGTAAAAAATCCTGAATCTTTTGCAAAATTTTTGCTAATTACTACTAAGACACATTTAGAAATCGTCCAGACAAATTAATAAGTACAATTGTCCAAAACCATTCTGCCTTAATATGTTGCAATGTTATATGACTAGTTAAATTTAATTATATGATAAATTATAGCAAAACTTAACTGAACAATTTCCTCACGAGGAAAAATAACTATAACAAAAATGAGTAGTGGTAGTGAAATATGAAAATTACCTCACTTATTTACAATCTTTTTATATGAAATTTTCAGAGACAGAATTATTCAGTGTACAGGTGGTGGTATTGATTTTGACATGACATAGAATAAGAAAATCAAGTTCATCTACCCTAACCAAAATTTATCATATTTGACCAATGGTTATCAAACACAGCAGGCTTTTACCACGTGTAAACCAAAATATTTATAATTTTTATATATCTGTTCTAATATAAACAAAAATCACCCAGTTTTACAATGTAATGAAACCTGCCAAACGTAGCACAATTCAACCATATAGGACCTTTCACACAAAAAACATTTTTCAANAATAAAACATTTTTCAATCTAGCAAAAGTAAACAAATATATTTATTATTATTGAAAACGTTCAAATTTAACAAGTAGTACGCTTACCAAATATGAACGAGTTTGATCGAATTTGGGGTTCCGGTAATGTAGCTGTCAGACAACTCCACATATGATGGTGGGCATATGTTTCGGTTAGGGGTGGCATAATTTCTATGTTCACCTTTTGCATCATTCCAAAACTATCTGCCGTGGTATGAAAAAATTTTAAGCTTATTAAATTGAATGCGGTAGAAAACATCAACCACATTTGAAACTTTTTGATAAGGAAGTCTACCTTGAGGACCATTAAATTTATAAAACATGAAAGAAATCAGGTAATCATAAAATGTTACCAAAAGTGACAGAACTGATAAAATTATACCAAACATGATCAAACATAAAACAATGTAATTAAATATGACTAACCAAATCTATGCATGAAAATACATGAAAAACCTAATCAGACCTCACGAAATACTAATAAATATTCCAAAAGTGATTTAATACGTCCATCAATGAATGCTTCTTATTACAGACAACATTAAAGAAGTGACCAAATAGTATTAACATTTAACAAATACAAGCATAATTAGTATGTCTCATTATATACAGAAAAACGCTGTTCTAAAGATTTATGTAACTCCTATGTAAAAAAATTATGATAAAACCATCTTGAACATGAACAAAAGTAACCAAATATTACTAAATTCTACTGTAACCAAATATTAAAATGATTTACAAACTACTGAATGAGATAAGACGAAATTAAAGTTAGTCAAATATGAGATTTATGTGATCTAATATCACAAAAACCTAACAAAATACCACACATGGCCAAATTAAAACACTTATTATCTTATATTGAATGATATAACTGCGAAACACAAAATATGATCAAATGTACCTAATAAACGTATCGTAAATTACAATGTATACCTACTAGTGGCCAATTGGAGAACTGAAAAATACATGTAAACTTTATCAAATATTTTTTAATGTAACCGAAAATAACAGAATTTTATTAAAAGTGAGTGGAGATGACGTGATGCATAGTTATGTTGCCAAATGTGACTAAATGTAACTAAATATCACCATAAATAATTATATTGATAAATGTGACCTAATGTTCCCAAAGTTGAATAGCTTAATCTTACATAACCTTTTATAGCAAAATTTTCGCAGCCTTTATGGAACATGATGCAAAATTATCAAATATGTCCAAAACTTACTGAGAACGACTGAATATGAGTACTATAAACTACGACCAAATGAAACTAAAGAGTAAGAGATACAATTTGTCCCTTTACTTTAAAATACAATAGTTGACACAATATATTATTATTAACTAATCAACTGTGAGTATTTACAGCAGTCGTTTACCGATATTACTTCCAATACATTGCCGCCTTCTCAATGTAACATGTCTTGCTTTAAATTATGAATAATTACGTTATTTTTAATGGGACTCCTCTACAAATAACGTTTTATTTCGGCTGACTGAATAAATATAGTCATATGCAATTGAATCTACCTGTTTGGGTAATTTTTTTACACCCATCCCCATTATTTCCCTATACTCTCAAAACATTTTTAACCCGTGGACTTTTGGAATTTATATAAATATTTTACATTTCCGACAGGTGTGATAGAAATAATTTTAAAGGTTTCTATAAAGTTTAACCTGGTTCCGTTCCCGGCGGGGCTAATCCCTGATTTTCACACGTGGGAATCGCCCCAGACGATGCCACCGGTTGGCGGGTTTTTCGGGGATTTCCCGTTTCCCGTACCATTGTATTCTGGCGCTGCTCCTTAATTACCTCATCACCTCCTTTAATAATCATCTGCTAGGTAGCGAGCAATACGTGAATTGTTGAAGGTTATACGTAACGTATTATTTCTCCTTTCATTGCGACTGTTTCAA
Organism: Clitarchus hookeri; assembly: GCA_002778355.1. Lineage (NCBI taxonomy): Eukaryota > Metazoa > Arthropoda > Insecta > Phasmatodea > Phasmatidae > Clitarchus > Clitarchus hookeri. The sequence goes on along the minus strand of NQII01000075.1, from coordinate 1,495,567 downwards.
ANGTATTCTGGCGCTGCTCCTTAATTACCTCATCACCTCCTTTAATAATCATCTGCTAGGTAGCGAGCAATACGTGAATTGTTGAAGGTTATACGTAACGTATTATTTCTCCTTTCATTGCGNAATCATCTGCTAGGTAGCGAGCAATACGTGAATTGTTGAAGGTTATACGTAACGTATTATTTCTCCTTTCATTGCGACTGTTTCAAATTTAAAAAAATTTAAATAAATTTGGTATGAAGATAATTAAAGTTTTGGTTTTTAATGTGCAAGCAATTAAAATTTTTGGATTTAATTTTTATAAAGCTTTTTCCTCTTAACTTACGCATACCAAACATTTTTATAAAGACAGATCAGCATTATCAATAATTTTCGTTATTGTGTCAGTGTTCCTCAGATGGCTTCTATACACTGATAGGAAGCTGCTCATTGTGCAGGTCTTCGATTCCATTCTTGTAAATATCATAAGTACTATCATACGTAATGTATTTTTAAGCAAAACTATGCAAGAGAAAACGTGATGATGCTTTTAAAATATAATACCTCTATACTAAAACCTCCTCAGTATTTTAACTGATTGAATGGCTATATCATAGAATATTCATCAGAGTGACATGATTGCTCGTAAAATTTTTTTTCAATTCCAATTATACTTTCAGTTGTATGAAGGNAGAATATTCATCAGAGTGACATGATTGCTCGTAAAATTTTTTTTCAATTCCAATTATACTTTCAGTTGTATGAAGGTGAAGTTTCAATTAATGGGACACTTAAACACATTGCCTAAATACACCTTCACATTTAATAACATTACCAGTTTTCTGTAGCTGAACGTGAACATGGTCTATTGGTTGTCCCATTGTAAAGAATATAAGTCAAAGAATTTAAATTTAACGAAATATGTAAAATAAAAATTAGCNAGAATATTCATCAGAGTGACATGATTGCTCGTAAAATTTTTTTTCAATTCCAATTATACTTTCAGTTGTATGAAGGCGAAGTTTCAATTAATGGGCCACTTAAACACATTACCTAAATACACCTTCACATTTAATAACATTACCAGTTTTCTGTAGCTGAACGTGAACATGGTCTATTGGTTGTCCCATTGTAAAGAATATAAGTCAAAGAATTTAAATTTAACGAAATATGTAAAATAAAAATTAGCGTGAACGGCTAAATGATGTAAACCTTTTTTCTTCATTGAGCCACGAAGTTGCCATTAATGAGCCGCAGAACACAGTACACATATTAATAATTGTCAATATATTTTGTCCAGAACGTAGGTTAATATATTAAACCCAGCCCAAAACCATTGTTACTTTTGCAAATATTATCAAAAACACAAGCCCAATACCATTAAAACATGTACTGTAACAGTTGGGCTAAATCGTATTTGTAGACACAAATTTAAATGATTATAGAAAATTAGGCACAGTTTTGACAGAAGAATACTTTTATCAACACTTGCACATGTTTCATGCTCCCGCTCGTTGCGCAATAAACACTGAACCATATGTCTCAATGTCGTGCACTGTAAAAAAAATAATTGTGTAATTTTACACTAAATGTATGTGGCAGCAGTGTCTTCACTGATATTAGTATAATTTTACACCTAAATATGTCAATGTTTTTTTTACTCTTCGTCCACGTAAATATAGCCTACAAATAAGTAAAATATAATTTACTTTGTACAACTAACTTTACATAGAGTATTGTAAAATTACTATTACTATGTAGTCCTAGCAGAAAATAAACTGCAACTTTCGTGTTTTTTCGCTTCATGGCAAGTCAATTTACTCAGGCATGGCAAATATATTTTCTCACTAACAAAAGAGTAACTGTTATTACAAAATTGCTCTACTTTTTCACGGTTTTACAAAGCAATTTTATCGTCAGCATATGTTATTTTACAATTTCATCATGATAATTCACATACTTTTATGTGTTTTTCTGTAATTTTCCTGTTATTTTACTGAATTTTACAATTCAGTTATTAAAAAGAGCTATAATAAATTATCTTCAAATACGTTGTTATATACAAAAACCAGCATATTACATCAACGGGAATTAAGATATCCTTTTTGATCGCACAAAAGGAGTTCGAAATAGTTCTACTCCCTACCACTAGATCACGTTTTCAACAATTATTTGTTGTTATATTTGAATTCATAGGAACAATAGTGTAAAAGTACAAATACTGTACTCGTTTTAGCAAATTAAACATAACAATGTAAAATTACAGGAAATTTGTATGTGTAGATAAACGCTCACAGATACTACAAATGTAATGCAAGTTTACTCACACGCGTTAATTGTAAAAGAACACAAGTGAAGATGTAAAACTATACTGACATTAGGTTTCCATACAATGACAATGTAACACTTAACATATATTACCTGAAGTTTTAAAACAGTGAGTGAGTGTATTTTTCACATGATTCAAAATTTGTAAATTAACATCAACATTGTGTTCAGTTAACAAAACATACATGTTATTTCACCAAAAACATGTAGTATGTCTGGGTTATTGAGAACAATAATGAAAAATTACTCGTAAAGTAGTTGTTTTTACAAATTACTCATACAAAATGTAAAATTACCAAAGATTATATGTGTAAATTTACACTTATTCTTTATAGTGCAAGGAGAGATGGCACAAAATCATGACACTTCCTCAGAACGGGGCTTTGCTGAAACACTGTAAGAAAAGTTTTGTTTTTTACTGACTTCCCTGAAGTAGGATTTTGGAGACATCTTTCCTTGTTGGTCTGTTTTTTCTTGGGTATTTGTTTTTTAATTTAGTATCTTCCAGTTTTGGCTTATAGGTACTCTAGTTATGACTATCGTTTTCCGTGCCTTTTTATTGAAACCTCGTCCAAGGGAATTTTTTTTCTGGAAACTGAGAAACTGTACCCAATGTAGCAAGCACTGCAATGCTAGTGTTTAATCTAATGTAGGTGATTCTGGGTCATCGGTATTGAAAGAGGGCACAGCACATTTAACTGAAACATCTTTTAAAGGCGTGGACTGAGTATGATTACTTACTGATACAACTGTTTCTGGTCCTTCTATAACTAGGATGATTTCTGTTTAAAATTGCATTGCTGCTACAAAATGATAATCTTGAAATACGCCCCTACTGACTGGCTGAACTCCCAACGACTGCAGCAATCTGCAACTGAAAACTTATTAGTGGTTTTTGCATTCAATCAGTGGAAAACAAATGTGTCTAACCCAGTCCAAAATAATCGTTGCACAGATGAGCACACAGAGTTTCCATCATTTGGCCAGTGGTCCATCGATGGAGACAAGATATAGCTCATTGATGGCATCTCGCAATGCCTTAAATAACACTGCTCTTTTCCTGGTCGTAAAATGCGTATTCTTAACGTCAATACGGCAAAAGTGTTGAGAAAAGTGAAACACAGCTAATATTTATCTGATAATCTGGTTTCAGTAACGCTAATAAATTATCAGAAATCTGTGTAAATCCTACATTTGCTCACGCATGCCTAACAACTGCACGGAACAATTCGGAAATACGATAGCACTTATTTCCTTTCAAAGTGTTCACATTACAATCAACGGTGCGGGTGAATTTCCTGTGCATGTGGAGATATCGAGGTGGCCCAATGAACGAGCCAGACCAACGATTACAACCTCATCCTATATGCGATGCAATAATAAATTGACGTTGTTTTATTTTAAGCCTAGTTTCGTAGATGAGGGGCGAGTACGATTGAGCAGATGCCTGTATAGACATAAAGTTTCGTGTTAATAAGTTTAAAACCTGCACGCAATACTTTGTTTCGGAATTCATTACTTTAAAGCTGTCTGAATAGGAAACTCTACTTTAATAATTTTATGCAAAATAAGATACCAATTTTAAAATGGCATATATATGATTTGTAATGATTGTACATTATAGATCTTAAACGATAGCTTTCCACACAAAACCCTCAATTTTGGTACTCAAATAGTGATATGAAATAATATTAACTAAATAACATTTTAATTTATAGGATATATTATTATGCCAATATATTAATTCCCAGAAACTATTCGTGTGTTACTAACGAAATACAAATATATTTATATTATTCTTTAAAACACCAAAATAACTTTAAAATATGGGTAGAGTGTTCATATTTTTTATGTTTTCACAATGTAAGGCAGATAGCCACCCTCAAGTGTTTTTTTTTTATATTTAGCAAAATTTTTTGTTAAGGCGAACTTCTCGTACGGCTTTTACCTTATATTGCTTGACATCTTGTGTTTTCTTTTTCCAAATTTACTTACTGACGGCTACCCTCTTTACCTTTACCCAACTCATAATCTATTATGCTTTATTGTATTGTGTACCTTAGAATTTAAGCTGCAGTGATTTTTTTTTGTTTTTATGAGTGACCACTTTTCTTTGAACTTTCCTGGTATAATTTTATTTCTAGGTAAACATTTTACGTATTTCAATACCTTAAAGCTGGCACTCATATATTGAACTAGTTTAAGCCCGCTACATAATGATCTGCCTATCATTTCATACATAATTTTTGCGTCAGAAATTGACCTCGACTCCCATTTTAGTTACCTGTTACCATTTAGTGGTTCTGAATTATGATATGACAAAACATACATTTTCCTAATACATATAACTCTAACCATCTGTAAGCAATGTAACAAAAAATATATAATAATGTAACTTCTTTTACATTGTCGTGACACTATGCCAAAAAATTTGACCAAATTTATTCAAACATCACGAAACATGACTGGCTGTATCAAGAATTTCAAATTATGAACAAATGTGCACAAATGTAACCAAACAGATCAAGTACTCCCAAGAGCACCCAAAGCAGACAGAATATTTGAAGGGGATAGTATCTGTTTAACTTGGATTTATTTTGGTTTTTTCGTAGTTTACTTCTCAGATCAAATAGTTAGAAACAAGAGCTGTCAGGGAATAAGGCAAATTATGACAAATATTTTGTCACCTTTTTGTCCGTGTTGTTTTTGCTGCATCTGTATCCGTAATAAAAATTAACTAATTATTTATTATTTTTCAGTCTCAAATGAAAAATTATAAAATGTAGACTCAAAGTCTACATTTTATCATTTTATAATTGTTGTTTCAGGAATTCTGTAAATTTTTTCTATGCGTATTGTCAAGAATTGGATTGTTTTATAAAGTCAAATATCATGTTATATAGAGATAACTAAAAACACGAGGTGGCAAGGACAGCACCACATTTAACGAAACCAAAGATATGCATGATATGTAGTAAGTAACTGTAAATAAACTTATCAAAACCTGATATATTGTGCAAAATGTGAATAAGTGTGACTAATGCTGAAAAATATTGAGATTTAACCAAACTTGACTGGTCATGTTGAAATATGACAAACATTATCAAACATGACTTATTTCGTTGCACGTGATTAAAAAGCACTGAGTGTGACAATTTGTGACCAAAGTGCCAGAACATTACCAATATTTTGATCCAGCTGTTTTTTTCGTCCTGCAGTGTGGCGAAATAAGATTTAAATAAATTTAAAACATTACTTATAAAATTACGATTAAAATCTACCCAAACTGACGTGAGTTGTTCAAACGTGACCAGGTGGGATCAAACATCACGTGATACACGCGACTAATTTGTAACGCCATGAGCTTGGAATTATCTCTATTTTCCCTTCATGTCAATAATTAATGAAAACATGGCGAATGCTGAATGCTGTTTTCTGTGTTTATGGCATAGTTTTGTAACTGCTGAAGGTGAATACGGAATCATTTTGACTAAGAGAATCTGCGAAGTCCGCAGTTGACAGCATCGTTTGCCTGAAGAATTTGGTGAAATGTGTAGCATAAATAACGAGAGATATGATTCCCAAAAAAGGAGGCATGAATGAAGGTAAGAACTTGTATTTGGTAGCCGAAGTCTTATTTGATGTATAAATTTGCACCAATTTTAGGGAGCTCGTTGGTTTTTTTTTTTTTCAGACAATGAACTAAGAGTAATGTTGTCCAAACCATTTAAATATGCGGCGAGTTCGGCGGGAAAGTCATTGGTGGACAGCTTCGAGTCACACAGAGTTATGTTTCAACTGACTGGTAAGTTTTTATAATTTTAGAGCGCCACAGCTGAATTTGATCGAATAAGAATGATCACAATGAAAGTAACCAAATTGTAGGAAAAAAAAAATGTTATTATTTTAGTAGACTATACCGAAAATCAATAAATGTGAAACAGCCATTCATGAGTATTAATGATCAAAAGTANGTTATTATTTTAGTAGACTATACCGAAAATCAATAAATGTGAAACAGCCATTCATGAGTATTAATGATCAAAAGTACTACACCCAGAAATATAAAGGCATACAAAGGAAACGAAATACTAGATCCAAACACATCCAAACGTTACTAAATATGCCCACATGTGTTTGAAAATAAGCAAGTGTAACTGAATGTAATGGAATATTCCTAAATGCAAAATAACGTAAATAAAATTACATGGGGTGATCAAGTATGTAATAATGTGACGAAACACAACCGTACTAAGAATGATAAAATGTTCATCACCATGACCAAATACGACATGAAGTGACAAAACCGGATGAATCATTACTTGGCACAAATAAACCTGACCAAACACAAAACATGACAAAAGTGTCTGAATGACAACACATGTACGTCCTTAGATAAATAAAATATGAACAAAAAATCAAGTGTGAAGAAACATGGTGAAATGTTATACTTGTGACAATAAAGATTTCCACACATGACCGAATGTGACAAATACTACCATAGACAAACAAATGCCACAACAAAATATGACCAAGTTAGGAAAATTCTGTAGTGTGGAGTGAGGAGTTTTGGGCGGCTCTTAACAGCGAGGTCTTGGGAGCCGAAGAGGGTGAAACGAGATGAGTATGGAGAGTGCCGGAATGCATGAGCGGGGGAACGGGATATCTCAGAGAAAACCTGCCCACCAGCGTCATCGTCCGACACAATTCCCACGAGCAAAACGGGGGCGGCCACGCCAGGAACCTAACACGGTTTGACTTGAAGGAAGGCGAGTGGTCTGACCAAAATCCTGTAAAGTGGTGACCAACAGTGAGGAAGTGTGGATATGTATTTGAAAACTACTAATAAAAGCTAAATATGTCCTCACAAATAATAATGTACTTTGTCTGAACCTTAGAAATTTTTTCAATTATAGTCAAAAGTTTACGAATACAATAAAGCCTGACAAAATGTAACAAAAATATAAAAAAGTAGCAAATATTAACAAATGTGGCTAAAATAACTAATAATTATTTAATGCAATACATCATAGCAGTATAAAATCAAACGGAGTTTAAGATTTTAATCATCGGGTTTTCTCGGAGTTCTCTCATTCCTTCTTAGTAGCATTTCGACGCTGCTTTACCTCCATCTCACTTCTCACATCTTACGAATGCTAGAGTGAGTGAGTAAGAAGATTTGGGAGGCTCTTAACATCCAGGTCTTGAGAGCCGATGAGGATGATTGAGGCGAGTATGGAGCGGCACCGGAATGAAAGGGAGGGTGAAACATGAGATTCCCGAGAAAACCCGCCGTCCAACGACATCGTCCGGCAGGATTCCCACTTGCCAAAATCTGACGACCCGGCCGGGCATTGAACCCGGTTAGCCTATGTTCTCTCTCTCATACCTAGACATTCGGCATTCTGACTGGTACGTTCAGATATTTAATTACGTCAGGTCGCAGGATATTATCTTGCGCGCACTTTATAAGCCTATATTTTCACGCGAAATTACAAATCTGCTCAAATTTGGCGTATCGGTTTGGGCCAGCTAGTATCTGGAAGAAAATATAACATCTGAAATACGGCACTAGAACATAGAAATTTTCATTAATTATTTATTAATAAATTATCTAATTTGCAAAGGCGTTACNCTGAAATACGGCACTAGAACATAGAAATTTTCATTAATTATTTATTAATAAATTATCTAATTTGCAAAGGCGTTACTTCAGTGCCCATGATGCTTCAGTGACACTTCGTTTGTAGTCACCAAATGTGTTCGAAAACACCAAAAGTATAAAAGTCCAAACAATGCAGATCAAGTGACATAAATATTTAAAGTATGGCATGGCGATTCGACGTAGAAGATGTTGTNGAAAGTCCAAACAATGCAGATCAAGTGACATAAATATTTAAAGTATGGCATGGCGATTCGACGTAGAAGATGTTGTTCCCGACTCCATTTTCATCATTGCCAGTCGTACGCGCGAATAATCTTCGGTTCAAGGAGGGTGTTCACTTCCAAATCAATGTTGAAATCACGGTGTCAGAAAGTCAACTGAGCTGCTGAGACTTTCATTATTCTATATATACGCTATTCTTTTTACTAATAGTAACTATGTCGATATTTTTTTCCCGCTGCCTAAATTTCCTAACGTACTAATTTTAAACTTGGGAGAAAGTGTTTTTTATTGATCACCGTCTATGATTTGGCGAAGGGGAATGGCTCGAGTCCTTCATTGTGCATATCTCATACCGCGGGAGTAGCGAAATGTTTAAGCTCTTTAATTTTTATTTTTCAAGCCATGATTTTATTTATAGAACGCTGCATAACGCATCCATACACAACACATGATTTTTTAAACATGAATTTTAAAAAAATGTTTTGCTGAGGGACCAAGCATTTTGTTTACAGAGGAAGTGGAAGAGGCAGCGACCATAGATTTTTCGTTAATATTTTCCCCGAAACACGCTGTTTGTGTTCTTCTTTCTCGTGACGTATATTTCCAGTTTGTGGATTTTACAGTATTTTCGATATCTTGTCTTTCGATTCTAATACCTTCCTTTTGTTGAATGCGGTCAGTTTTGCAATGCTGCGTTCGAGTCATACATTAAATCTTATCGGCGGTGTGGTTATGTGGAGAGCCAACACCAATGTTTTCCCCATTCATGTTGGACATGTGCAAATATTTTTCGAATACCCGCTTTCGTTGTGGAAGCATGGGTATTTATTNTTTTCCCCATTCATGTTGGACATGTGCAAATATTTTTCGAATACCCGCTTTCGTTGTGGAAGCATGGGTATTTATTTAGTGATGGAATGATGTTTGTGCCTTCACAAAACCATTGTCATTAACCAAGCAAGACCCCGCAACGATTCTTGGGCATGATGGTTTCTGGCATGATGGGTGATGCTCATCCTGAACCCTTGGTTGTTTGGAAGTACCCTCGTACGCTGCGAAGTAGGATACTGTACAGGACGGATTTTGGCAGGTGAAGGTTCCACAGCTACGCCAGTTTTCCTATGTCTCTGCATGTTATCGCGCCNTTTTCCCCATTCATGTTGGACATGTGCAAATATTTTTCGAATACCCGCTTTCGTTGTGGAAGCATGGGTATTTATTCAGTGATGGAATGATGTTTGTGCCTTCACAAAACCATTGTCATTAACCAAGCAAGACCCCGCAACGATTCTTGGGCATGATGGTTTCTGGCATGATGGGTGATGCTCATCCTGAACCCTTGGTTGTTTGGAAGTACCCTCGTACGCTGCGAAGTAGGATACGGTACAGGACGGATTTTGGCAGGTGAAGGTTCCACAGCTACGCCAGTTTTCCTATGTCTCTGCATGTTATCGCGCCTAGCATTTGCCGTGCCACATTTTCCACACTCGTATATCACTCGATCTGCATATTCGAACATTCATACTTTTCGTGTCTTCGATCACATTTGGTGAATGCAAACGAAGTAATAAAGTAGCGCCACGGGTACTGAGTTAACGCCTTTGCAAATTAGATAGGTGGTAAATATATAAAGTAAAAAAAAGGAAGCATTTTACCGTATTTTAGGAAGTTACATATTCCTCCAGTGACTAGCTGGCCCAAACCGATACTCTAAATTTTGAGCAGATTTGTAAATCCGCGGTAAAATTTATGCTTAATACGTGTAAACTTAATAATATCCTACGACCTGATGTAATTAAATATCCGAACGTACCTGTCAGAATGCTAAAAGGCGAGGGGTGAGAGAGCAATCTGTCACCTCTGGCATCAGACGAGAAACTGTGCCGATGGTCGACATTGATGAAAACTAGAACGGTAGTAATAGGGGATTAAGCGATGGTAAATAATTGGTCGGACATAAGTGGTGTGGTGAGGGGTAACAGGATAAGTACTCAATTTCAATGGTAATTTAATTAGTATTAAACCAAAAATATTTTATTCGGTGTTATTTATTTTTTAAATCTAAAATATATACATTTAATAAATTATGCATTAATGTTTACTGCTGAATAGGAAAAATTCTTAAATAGGATGAAAAATTACAGATTTTCCTATGACTATAAATATGAGTGCCGACAGCTCAATTTGCGGTTAAATCGTGAGTATGAGTGGGTACTGACATCTCACCTGGCAGTGAAATCGAGAAATTAACACCACTTATTTTGTGAAATTATAATCTAACATGGAGGTTAACGACAAATCTATCTATTCTTTACTAGACATAAACAAATATAGCTGTCACCCGGTGACTAAATCGACAGCTCGCCTAGTGACGATATCGGTAATAAATACACTAGCATTACCCAGGTGTTGAAAATATAAACCAAATACAAAATAAATCATGTATTTATACGACGTTATGAGCAAAGGTGGGGTGATATGGTTGTGGAACGAACGTTATTGGTGTGGGTGGAGGGGAGTCAAGCGAACGTAATTAATTTGCCAATGGCAATCATTGGTGGGGTGAGTAATTAACCAATGGTGTAATTAACCAATTTCCCCACCACCCACACCCTGGGTGTGGGTGGTAGGGAACGAGTGAACGCAAGTAATTGGGCAATTAAATATATTTTAAGGTGGTGGAGAGGGTGGTGGCCAGCCGACTAATTGGCCGAAAGCAGGTGAGTAATTGGTGGGACAATTGGGCAATTAAATATATTGGAAGTGGGGAGTTCTTGGAGAGGGGTGTAGGGGTGTGGAGGGTGTTAGTAATCTGCCGGGTGCGGTGCTGGGGGGAACTGTGAAAATAAAAGTTTTTTTTAATACATTTTAATAATTTTTTTTTNTAATCTGCCGGGTGCGGTGCTGGGGGGAACTGTGAAAATAAAAGTTTTTTTTAATACATTTTAATAATTTTTTTTTTATAAGGATTTAATAATTGTTATTAATTTTGCACATACTATTTTATATTTCTTTATTTTCGAGGATTNATTTTTTTTTATAAGGATTTAATAATTGTTATTAATTTTGCACATACTATTTTATATTTCTTTATTTTCGAGGATTTTTTCAAGGTTAAAGATCAAGGGGTCAAATGTCACAGGGGTCAAAGGTCAAAGGTCACAAATATCCAACAATGCGGACAATATGGCCGCCGGAGAACCGGAATGACTTAGCATGAACAGCTCCGATGTCTGGTCCCATGTCCCTATGTGCCAAAACCAACTAAATAATTCTGCTTATATCCGTTGCATTTGATTTAAATATAATAAGCCAATGCATGTTCCCTACATGCTATAAATATATCACTTATATCTTAAAATGACATCATGTCATTAAAAAGCCACTGTAGTTAGGTATCTTGCTAACACTTTTCAACTAGACCGATTATCATTTGACAATTTAACCGACACATTCATGTTTAACATAATTATAAAAATAGACTACTGGGCAGTAAAGTTATCAGTTTTTATATCAAACTATTATAATAAATAATAAATGTTAACCTTTTCTACGTGTGGGAACCGAAAGTAAGATGGAGCATTTAATTGAACAATTTTGTATTGAAACAAGAATTTAGCTCTTATCAGTAATTCTTGCTGAAATAATTCACGTTTAACAAGCTATGTTGTAATTTATGTAATTTTAATGCACCAAAAATCAAAGTGAAATTGTTTCGGCGATGGCGCACGCATTATCGTGATAATGAACTTTAGAAATGTCACTAATTTTGTACTACTTGAACGTTTTTGTACTTCTCAAATGACATACATCCGACATACGATCGTTCGCGGACCGATTTATTAAAGAAACTGTTATTTCTCGCTTCGCTTCAACAGATAGTTGCCGTGAAATGTAAATAGGTTTAAATTGCATACCTTATAAAGTTTAGGGGCCACGGTGGCTGAGCGGTTAGCCTGTTCGCTTCCCACCCTGGCAAAACCGGGCTTAACCCCCAGCCTGGCCATTCCCGAATTATCTCATGTAGGAATAGAGCAAGACTATGCCACTGCTCGGCAGGTTTTCTCGGGGATCTCCTGCTTTCCCGCCCCTCCATTTCAGCGCCACTCCACACCCAACTTAATCACACTCATCGACTCTCAAGACATCGCTGATAAGAGACGCTCAAATCCCTTCACTCACTCAGAAACATTTTTATCTATTACCATAAATTTAATTTCCATGTTTTCCATTAAGAAAAATTTGAGTACAGAAAACTGGCTGAATTTTGTTAGCATATTGTTACCTGAAATTTTAGATTGTCACAACCCTGAGAACTATTGCAGTGCATTATGGAACATCCGAATTCATTTAGCTATCTTGAACCAAATAGTATACTCTAAATGTAATTTATTGGCTGTCCACGTAAGTTTTGGATTTGTGAACTGTCTTTTTGTCTTTTGGGTGGNGTATACTCTAAATGTAATTTATTGGCTGTCCACGTAAGTTTTGGATTTGTGAACTGTCTTTTTGTCTTTTGGGTGGGCGTGCCTTTTGAGTAAAGTAAGAAATTAAATTTATCTTTACTAAAAATCTTCTTCCTTGTTTTAATTTCGTCAGAAAGTTTTGATGTTGCGAATATACTGTGTAGCCTTCATATACATTGCAGTTAATCATATATTATTTTATGTAANCAGAAAGTTTTGATGTTGCGAATATACTGTGTAGCCTTCATATACATTGCAGTTAATCATATATTATTTTATGTAAGATGTATGGACGAATTTAATACATTTTTGCTAGGAATTCTATTTGAATACTGATTAGTTCTCACTATTTGTTTTTCGGTGGCTTTAATTTATTTTTTGTTTTATGCTGTATTTTATTGCATTGAAAAAAAATTACTTCAAATAATTGCTCAAAACATGTAAATTTATGCTCGTGATAATAAAAATTTTGAATCCATTTTCTTATTCTAAATTATTGTAAACAAATGCTAAAAATACTTATAGATATTCTGAAATTATATCAAACCCAACACGACCGGAAATACCTAGAGTCGTATATTATCATACAATTTTAATAGTCAATGGAAACAACGCTACTTTAATTAATTATTTATTATTCCGTTCGAATATAAAAACAAAGAACAGGATGAGTATAAATTAATACCCCAACTTTGAAGATCTATAATATCAAAACCAGACAACCTACAACCTTGATTGACCAATCAAATGTACCGTAGAACCATGAAGTTTGATAACCATACATTCATAAATGTTCAATGTGACCACCACGAGCGGGGGCTTGCTGTAGATGCGCTATTAGTTTGAGCTTCCACACTCTTGTCAGCATGTCCGTTGTTACGGTTTGGATGGTGTCCGTAATTCTCGTTTTGAGGTCATCAATGTTAGCCGGCAATGGTGGACGAAACACTTGATCCTTTATGTACCCNGTCCGTAATTCTCGTTTTGAGGTCATCAATGTTAGCCGGCAATGGTGGACGAAACACTTGATCCTTTATGTACCCCTATTGAAAAAAATTGCACGGAGTAAGATCCGTGTTTCTTGGGAGCCAGTGGCCTGCTCACCAGCTGCTCTTTGACCAATCCAGCGTTGCGGCAACCTCTCGTTCAGGTATCCGCGAACAGCTAGGTCCCAATGAGGTGGCGCACCATAAAGGAAATATAAGACCGTTCCTTTACATTGGTGTGTCGAAGGCGAGCTCACTTCCCTCTCATCTCCTCAAACCGAGAGTTACGAACGCCATCCAAACAGTAACACCGGATATGCAGACAAGAGCGTGAACGAGTTTGATTATCGCGTAGATGACGTTCGGGCAGCTCATGGTGGTCACATTGATCATTTATGAATGTATGGTAATCAAAATTTACTGTTCTACGGTTCATTTTATTGGTAAATGAAGGTCGTAGGTGGATTAGTTTTGATATTATAGACCTTCAGATTTGGGGTATTCTTTTACACTCAGCCTGTATATTATCTGATGGAAAAAGAGCTACAGTATTATTAGGAGATATAATTTTAAAAAATATTGTATCTATGTTAGAGGTAAATTCAATGCAATCGTTATCACAGAATGACTAACAGTGCCCTTTGAAGTCTGTAAATGAGATAAAGTTTGTTTAATATTTGCGGGGTTCTACAAATGAATGTTACCGTTGAAAACGCCAGTCTGCATCTCTGGATTAATTAAGTTTGTGGTTGAAACCAGTCCGACAATTCGAAAAGTAAACTAAGAGCTGGGAACTCAGTCGAGCTGACTCTCATTATGAGGTACCTAGACGTTACTGTGAAATAGGAATAACTGCCCGCCTAAGCGATATTAAAATTTGAATCACACGCGGGAAAAACGTGATACTCCCAGGTTTTAAGCAAAATATCATAGTGTATTTCTTAATAAAATGGAAAACTTAATAAAACAGTGATATTTGTTTAATATAGTAGGCCATTGGCCAATAAAAGTATTGGCTTAAGTTAAAAAGTAACGAATTTATTTCTTTTTAATTAATTTCAACATGTGTGCAGGTATTCGTTTAAGTGATACAAATTCCAACACCGATATTGAGTTCAAATCTGCCGTCTGCCAGGTTTTTTCACTGCATTGCAGAAGAGCCACAAGTCGCCCGTGGATAATATACAGGATCGGCAACATATGCGGGGAGGCAATATATAATTTTGAGGACAAATCATAAAGAAAAATATGTAAGTAGTTTTCCTTGGCGTGTGGTGCGGGTAGGAAATTCCCGGGTTCGATATTATTGGGGACGGCTGTTACATTAACACTCCGCCACAAAGCATTTGGAACGGTTACTTTATGTGACCAGAATATCAGTGAAAATTATAAATACTCACTGTGTGAAACCCGCGGATGACAAAGTCATGGAATGTTAGGGAGTAGTTTGGCTTCTCACATACTAGAAATAAGAACTGCGGTCCAACCAGCGAACAGCGTAGAGACTGAAAATATTTGCCGAGAAAATGATTATGTTATTTAAAATTTTCTTAACTTTGGTGCCGATTATTATAGTGCTGTAGGAGTTTTACTGTGTATTTTTGGAAGCGGATCAATATAATTTCGTGCTTAGTGTTTAATTTCTAGTATGACATTAAAGTGTTTTGATTAACAAGAAAATCACGCCCGCTTTTTATTTGATTAAAATAATACCTCCAATCGAATACGAAAAAGGTTACACCCAGAACTTGATACAATGTCATTTGCATGATCTACAATGAAGTTTGGTAATTAACCGGTTCTTTGTGTATCAAATTATTCATTAGAGTTGAAATGCCACTTAATTTACGTAAAAAAATTTGTAACGTTAGGAGAATTTTTAATTGATATAGAAAATATTTTTAATAATAATAAAAACTATGTGTAGATCCGTTCCTCTTGCAATAAAACCACGCCAATTGTCATTTTTGTAAACACATTTCACGTCAAATTCATTTCAAATTTTTCGATAATAAGATAGTATTTATGATGTTAATTAATGGTGTTAATATTTTACGTCACTTGAGCTATACATTTTTTATATATTTCTTCGCGTCACCGGGCCGCTGTTAGCATAGCGGCTAGAATACTCGCTTCCTACGAAGGCGAACCGGATTCGATTCCCATAGGAGTCAATCCCGGATTTTCGAATGTGAGAAAACTTTCTGAACAATGCCGCTTGTTGGTGGATTTTTTC